>CAJQTU010000113.1:0-39822 GCA_906901685.1 Desoria tigrina
TGGTTTTCTGTACGTTTAAACCCAAAAAACCGGTCAAGTCCCGTCACCCATCCAAAAAACCGATGGAAAACGTTTAAAAACCTGTAAATTAATTGTGAAAAAACCGCATTAGCCAGATGCGGTATTTTGCGGTTTTTGCAGTTTTTTGCGGTTTTTGGATACTACAGACCCTGTTCTTTACAACGCAGCAAGTTTTTTTGGTTTTCTGTACGTTTAAACCCAAAAAACCAGTCAAGTCCCGTCACCCATCCAAAAAACGGATGGAAAACCTTTAAAAACCTGTAAATTATTCGTGAAAAAACCGCATTAGCCAGATGCGGTATTTTGCGGTTTTTGCAGTTTTTTGCGGTTTTTGGATACTACAGACCCTGTTCTTTACAACGCAGCAAGTTTTTTTGGTTTTCTGTACGTTTAAACCCAAAAAACCAGTCAAGTCCCGTCACCCATCCAAAAACGGATGGAAAACCTTTAAAAACCTGTAAATTATTCGTGAAAAAACCGCATTAGCTAGATGCGGTTTTTTGCGGTTTTTTGCGGTTTTTGCGGTTTTTGGATACTACAGACCCTGTTCTTTAAAACGCAGCAAGGTTTTTTGGTTTTCTGTACGTTTAAACCCAAAAAACCGGTCAAGTCCCGTCACCTATCCAAAAAACCGATCGAAAACGTTTAAAAACCTGTAAACTAATTGTGAAAAAACCGAATTAGCTAGATGCGGTTTTTTGCGGTTTTTGCAGTTTTTTGCGGTTTTTGGATACACCAGACCCTGTTCTTTAAAACGCAGCAAGGTTTTTAGGTTTCGTGAACGTTTAAACCCAAAAAACCGGTCAAGTCCCGTCACCCATCCAAAAAACCGATGGAAAACCTTTAAAAACCTGTAAATTAATTGTGAAAAAACCGCATTAGCTAGATGCGGTTTTTTGCAGTTTTTGGATACTACAGACCCTGTTCTTTACAACGCAGCAAGGTTTTTTGGTTTTCTGTACGTTTAAACCCAAAAAACCGGTCAAGTCCCGTCACCCATCCAAAAAACCGATGGAAAACGTTTAAAAACCTGTAAATTAATTGTGAAAAAACCGCATTAGCTAGATGCGGTTTTTTTGCGGTTTTTGCAGTTTTTTGCGGTTTTTGGATACTACAGACCCTGTTCTTTAAAACGCAGCAATGTTTTTTGGTTTTCTGTACGTTTAAACCCAAAAAACCGGTCAAGTCCCGTCACCTATCCAAAAAACCGATGGAAAACGTTTAAAAACCTGTAAACTAATTGTGAATAAACCGAATTAGCTAGATGCGGTTTTTGCGGTTTTTGCAGTTTTTTGCGGTTTTTGGATACTACAGACCCTGTTCTTTAAAACGCAGCAAGGTTTTTAGGTTTCGTGAACGTTTAAACCCAAAAAAACCGGTCAAGTCCCGTCACCCATCCAAAAAACCGATGGAAAACCTTTAAAAACCTGTAAATTAATTGTGAAAAAACCGCATTAGCTAGATGCGGTTTTTTGCAGTTTTTGGATACTACAGACCCTGTTCTTTACAGGGCAGCAAGGTTTTTTGGTTTTCTGTACGTTTAAACCCAAAAAACGGTCAAGTCCCGTCACCCATCCAAAAAACCGATGGAAAACGTTTAAAAACCTGTAAATTAATTGTGAAAAAACCGCATTAGCTAGATGCGGTTTTTTGCGGTTTTTGCAGTTTTTTTGCGGTTTTTGGATACTACAGACCCTGTTCTTTAAAACGCAGCAAGGTTTTAGGTTTCGTGAACGTTTAAAACCCCAAAAACTTGTCAAGTTTCGTCACCCATTCAAAAAACCGATGGAAAACGTTTAAAAACCTGTAAATTAATTGTGAAAAAAACCGCATTAGCCAGATGCGGTTTTTTGCGGTTTTTAGATACTACAGACCCTGTTCTTTACAACGCAGCAAGTTTTTTTGGTTTCTGTACGTTTAAACCCAAAAAACCGGTCAAGTCCCGTCACCCATCCAAAAAACCGATGGAAAACGTTTAAAAACCTGTAAATTAATTGTGAAAAAACCGCATTAGCCAGATGCGGTATTTTGCGGTTTTTGCAGTTTTTTGCGGTTTTTGGATACTACAGACCCTGTTCTTTACAACGCAGCAAGTTTTTTTGGTTTTCTGTACGTTTAAACCCAAAAAACCAGTCAAGTCCCGTCACCCATCCAAAAAACGGATGGAAAACCTTTAAAAACCTGTAAATTAATTGTGAAAAAACCGCATTAGCTAGATGCGGTTTTTTGCAGTTTTTGGATACTACAGACCCTGTTCTTTACAACGCAGCAAGTTTTTTTGGTTTTCTGTACGTTTAAATCCAAAAAACCGGTCAAGTCCCGTCACCTATCCAAAAAACCGATGGAAAACCTTTAAAAACCTGTAAATTAATTGTGAAAAAACCGCATTAGCCAGATGCGGTTTTTTGCGGTTTTTGGATACTACAGACCCTGTTCTTTACAACGCAGCAAGTTTTTTTGGTTTTCTGTACGTTTAAACCCAAAAAACCGGTCAAGTCCCGTCACCCATCCAAAAAACCGATGAAAAACCTTTAAAAACCTGTAAATTAATTGTGAAAAAACCGCATTAGCTAGATGCGGTTTTTTGCGGTTTTTTGCGGTTTTGGGATACTACAGACCCTGTTCTTTAAAACGCAGCAAGGTTTTTAGGTTTCGTGAACGTTTAAACCCCAAAAACTTGTCAAGTTTCGTCACCCATTCAAAAAACCGATGGAAAACGTTTAAAAACCTGTAAATTAATTGTGAAAAAACCGCAATTAGCCAGATGCGGTTTTTTGCGGTTTTGGTAACTACAGACCCTGTTCTTTACAACGCAGCAAGTTTTTTTGGTTTTCTGTACGTTTAAACCCAAAAAACCGGTCAAGTCCCGTCACCCATCCAAAAAACGGATGGAAAACCTTTAAAAACCTGTAAATTAATTGTGAAAAAACCGCATTAGCCAGATGCGGTTTTTTGCGGTTTTTGGTAACTACAGACCCTGTTCTTTACAACGCAGCAAGTTTTTTTGGTTTTCTGTACGTTTAAACCCAAAAAACCGGTCAAGTCCCGTCACCCATCCAAAAACCGATGGAAAACCTTTTAAAACCTGTAAATTAATTGTGAAAAAACCGCATTAGCTTGATGCGGGTTTTTGCGGTTTTTGGATACTACAGGCCCTGTTCTTTAAAACGCAGCAAGGTTTTTAGGTTTCGTGAACGTTTAAACCCAAAAAACCGGTCAAGTCCCGTCACCCATCCAAAAAACCGATCGAAAACGTTTAAAAACCTGTAAATTAATCGTGAAAAAACCGCATTAGCTAGATGCGGTTTTTTGCGGTTTTTTGCGGTTTTTGCGGTTTTTGGATACTACAGACCCTGTTCTTTAAACGCAGCAAGGTTCTTTGGTTTTCTGTACGTTTAAACCCAAAAAACCGGTCAAGTCCCGTCACCTATCCAAAAAACCGATGGAAAACGTTTAAAAACCTGTAAACTAATTGTGAAAAACCGAATTAGCTAGATGCGGTTTTTTGCGGTTTTTGCAGTTTTTTGCGGTTTTTGGATACTACAGACCCTGTTCTTTAAAACGCAGCAAGGTTTTTAGGTTTCGTGAACGTTTAAACCCAAAAAACCGGTCAAGTCCCGTCACCCATCCAAAAAACCGATGGAAAACCTTTAAAAACCTGTAAATTAATTGTGAAAAAACCGCATTAGCTAGATGCGGTTTTTTGCAGTTTTTGGATACTACAGACCCTGTTCTTTACAACGCAGCAAGTTTTTTTGGTTTTCTGTACGTTTAAACCCAAAAAACCGGTCAAGTCCCGTCACCCATCCAAAAAACCGATCGAAAACGTTTAAAAACCTGTAAATTAATCGTGAAAAAACCGCATTAGCTAGATGCGGTTTTTTGCGGTTTTTGGTAACTACAGACCCTGTTCTTTACAACGCAGCAAGTTTTTTTGGTTTTCTGTACGTTTAAACCAAAAAACCGGTCAAGTCCCGTCACCCATCCAAAAAAACCGATGGAAAACCTTTTAAAACCTGTAAATTAATTGTGAAAAAACCGCATTAGCTTGATGCGGGTTTTTGCGGTTTTTGGATACTACAGGCCCTGTTCTTTAAAACGCAGCAAGGTTTTTAGGTTTCGTGAACGTTTAAACCCAAAAAACCGGTCAAGTCCCGTCACCCATCCAAAAAACCGATCGAAAACGTTTAAAAACCTGTAAATTAATCGTGAAAAAACCGCATTAGCTAGATGCGGTTTTTTGCGGTTTTTTGCGGTTTTTGCGGTTTTTGGATACTACAGACCCTGTTCTTTAAAACGCAGCAAGGTTCTTTGGTTTTCTGTACGTTTAAACCCAAAAAACCGGTCAAGTCCCGTCACCTATCCAAAAAACCGATGGAAAACGTTTAAAAACCTGTAAACTAATTGTGAAAAACCGAATTAGCTAGATGCGGTTTTTTGCGGTTTTTGCAGTTTTTTTGCGGTTTTTGGATACTACAGACCCTGTTCTTTAAAACGCAGCAAGGTTTTTAGGTTTCGTGAACGTTTAAACCCAAAAAACCGGTCAAGTCCCGTCACCCATCCAAAAAACCGATGGAAAACCTTTAAAAACCTGTAAATTAATTGTGAAAAAACCGCATTAGCTAGATGCGGTTTTTTGCAGTTTTTGGATACTACAGACCCTGTTCTTTACAACGCAGCAAGTTTTTTTGGTTTTCTGTACGTTTAAACCCAAAAAACCGGTCAAGTCCCGTCACCCATCCAAAAAACCGATCGAAAACGTTTAAAAAACCTGTAAATTAATCGTGAAAAAACCGCATTAGCTAGATGCGGTTTTTTGCGGTTTTTTGCGGTTTTGGGATACTACAGACCCTGTTCTTTAAAACACAGCAAGATTTTTAGGTTTCGTGAACGTTTAAACCCCAAAAACTTGTCAAGTTTCGTCACCCATTCAAAAAACCGATGGAAAACGTTTAAAAACCTGTAAATTAATTGTGAAAAAACCGCATTAGCCAGATGCAGTATTTTGCGATTTTTGGATACTACAGACCCTGTTCTTTACAACGCAGCAAGTTTTTTTGGTTTTCTGTACGTTTAAACCCAAAAAACCGGTCAAGTCCCGTCACCCATCCAAAAAACGGATGGAAAACCTTTAAAAACCTGTAAATTAATTGTGAAAAAACCGCATTAGCCAGATGCGGTTTTTTGCGGTTTTTGCGGTTTTTGGATACTACAGACCCTGTTCTTTAAAACGCAGCAAGGTTCTTTGGTTTTCTGTACGTTTAAACCCAAAAAACCGGTCAAGTCCCGTCACCTATCCAAAAAACCGATGGAAAACGTTTAAAAACCTGTAAACTAATTGTGAAAAACCGAATTAGCTAGATGCGGTTTTTTGCGGTTTTTGCAGTTTTTTGCGGTTTTTGGATACTACAGACCCTGTTCTTTAAAACGCAGCAAGGTTTTTAGGTTTCGTGAACGTTTAAACCCAAAAAACCGGTCAAGTCCCGTCACCCATCCAAAAAACCGATGGAAAACCTTTAAAAACCTGTAAATTAATTGTGAAAAAACCGCATTAGCTAGATGCGGTTTTTTGCAGTTTTGGATACTACAGACCCTGTTCTTTACAACGCAGCAAGTTTTTTTGGTTGTCTGTACGTTTAAACCCAAAAAACCGGTCAAGTCCCGTCACCCATCCAAAAAACCGATCGAAAAACGTTTAAAAACCTGTAAATTAATCGTGAAAAAACCGCATTAGCTAGATGCGGTTTTTTGCGGTTTTTTGCGGTTTTTGCGGTTTTTGGATACTACAGACCCTGTTCTTTAAAACGCAGCAAGGTTTTTAGGTTTCGTGAACGTTTAAACCCAAAAACCGGTCAAGTCCCGTCACCCATCCAAAAAACCGATGGAAAACCTTTAAAAACCTGTAAATTAATTGTGAAAAAACCGCATTAGCTAGATGCGGTTTTTTGCGGTTTTTTGCGGGTTTTGGGATACTACAGACCCTGTTCTTTAAAACGCAGCAAGATTTTTAGGTTTCGTGAACGTTTAAACCCCAAAAACTTGTCAAGTTTCGTCACCCATTCAAAAAACCGATGGAAAACGTTTAAAAACCTGTAAATTAATTGTGAAAAAACCGCATTAGCCAGATGCAGTATTTTGCGATTTTTGGATACTACAGACCCTGTTCTTTACAACGCAGCAAGTTTTTTTGGTTTTCTGTACGTTTAAACCCAAAAAACCGGTCAAGTCCCGTCACCCATCCAAAAAACGGATGGAAAACCTTTAAAAACCTGTAAATTAATTGTGAAAAAACCGCATTAGCCAGATGCGGTTTTTTTGCGGTTTTTGGATACTACAGACCCTGTTTTTTACAACGCAGCAAGTTTTTTTGGTTTCTGTACGTTTAAACCCAAAAAACCGGTCAAGTCCCGTCACCTATCCAAAAAACCGATGGAAAACCTTTAAAAACCTGTAAATTAATTGTGAAAAAACCGCATTAGCCAGATGCGGTTTTTTGCGGTTTTTTGCGGTTTTGGGATACTACAGACCCTGTTCTTTAAAACGCAGCAAGGTTTTTAGGTTTCGTGAACGTTTAAACCCCAAAAACTTGTCAAGTTTCGTCACCCATTCAAAAAACCGATGGAAAACGTTTAAAAACCTGTAAATTAATTGTGAAAAAACCGCATTAGCCAGATGCAGTATTTTGCGATTTTTGGATACTACAGACCCTGTTCTTTACAACGCAGCAAGTTTTTTTGGTTTTCTGTACGTTTAACCCAAAAAACCGGTCAAGTCCCGTCACCCATCCAAAAAACGGATGGAAAACCTTTAAAAACCTGTAAATTAATTGTGAAAAAACCGCATTAGCCAGATGCGGTTTTTTGCGGTTTTTGGTAACTACAGACCCTGTTCTTTACAACGCAGCAAGTTTTTTTGGTTTTCTGTACGTTTAAACCCAAAAAACCGGTCAAGTCCCGTCACCCATCCAAAAAACCGATGGAAAACCTTTTAAAACCTGTAAATAATTGTGAAAAACCGCATTAGTCAGATGCGGTTTTTTGCGGTTTTTGGATACTACAGACCCTGTTCTTTAAAACGCAGCAAGGTTTTTAGGTTTCGTGAACGTTTAAACCCAAAAAACCGGTCAAGTCCCGTCACCCATCCAAAAAACCGATCGAAAACGTTTAAAAACCTGTAAATTAATCGTGAAAAAACCGCATTAGCTAGATGCGGTTTTTTGCGGTTTTTTGCGGTTTTTGCGGTTTTTGGATACTACAGACCCTGTTCTTTAAAACGCAGCAAGGTTCTTTGGTTTTCTGTACGTTTAAACCCAAAAAACCGTCAAGTCCCGTCACCTATCCAAAAAACCGATGGAAAACGTTTAAAAACCTGTAAACTAATTGTGAAAAACCGAATTAGCTAGATGCGGTTTTTTGCGGTTTTTGCAGTTTTTTGCGGTTTTTGGATACTACAGACCCTGTTCTTTAAAACGCAGCAAGGTTTTTAGGTTTCGTGAACGTTTAAACCCAAAAAACCGGTCAAGTCCCGTCACCCATCCAAAAAACCGATGGAAAACCTTTAAAAACCTGTAAATTAATTGTGAAAAAACCGCATTAGCTAGATGCGGTTTTTTGCAGTTTTTGGATACTACAGACCCTGTTCTTTACAACGCAGCAAGTTTTTTTGGTTTTCTGTACGTTTAAACCCAAAAAACCGGTCAAGTCCCGTCACCCATCCAAAAACCGATCGAAAACGTTTAAAAACCTGTAAATTAATCGTGAAAAAACCGCATTAGCTAGATGCGGTTTTTGCGGTTTTTTGCGGTTTTTGCGGTTTTTGGATACTACAGACCCTGTTCTTTAAAACGCAGCAAGGTTTTTAGGTTTCGTGAACGTTTAAACCCAAAAAACCGGTCAAGTCCCGTCACCCATCCAAAAACCGATGGAAAACCTTTAAAAACCTGTAAATTAATTGTGAAAAAACCGCATTAGCTAGATGCGGTTTTTGCGGTTTTTTGCGGTTTTGGGATACTACAGACCCTGTTCTTTAAAACACAGCAAGATTTTAGGTTTCGTGAACGTTTAAACCCAAAAACTTGTCAAGTTTCGTCACCCATTCAAAAAACCGATGGAAAACGTTTAAAAACCTGTAAATTAATTGTGAAAAAACCGCATTAGCCAGATGCAGTATTTTGCGATTTTTGGATACTACAGACCCTGTTCTTACAACGCAGCAAGTTTTTTTGGTTTTCTGTACGTTTAAACCCAAAAAACCGGTCAAGTCCCGTCACCCATCCAAAAAACGGATGGAAAACCTTAAAAACCTGTAAATTAATTGTGAAAAAAACCGCATTAGCCAGATGCGGTTTTTTGCGGTTTTTGCGGTTTTTGGATACTACAGACCCTGTTCTTTAAAACGCAGCAAGGTTCTTTGGTTTTCTGTACGTTTAAACCCAAAAAACCGGTCAAGTCCCGTCACCTATCCAAAAAACCGATGGAAAACGTTTAAAAACCTGTAAACTAATTGTGAAAAAACCGAATTAGCTAGATGCGGTTTTTTGCGGTTTTTTGCAGTTTTTTGCGGTTTTTGGATACTACAGACCCTGTTCTTTAAAACGCAGCAAGGTTTTTAGGTTTCGTGAACGTTTAAACCCAAAAAAACCGGTCAAGTCCCGTCACCCATCCAAAAAACCGATGGAAAACCTTTAAAAACCTGTAAATTAATGTGAAAAAACCGCATTAGCTAGATGCGGTTTTTTGCAGTTTTTGGATACTACAGACCCTGTTCTTTACAACGCAGCAAGTTTTTTTTGGTTGTCTGTACGTTTAAACCCAAAAAACCGGTCAAGTCCCGTCACCCATCCAAAAACCGATCGAAAACGTTTAAAAACCTGTAAATTAATCGTGAAAAAACCGCATTAGCTAGATGCGGTTTTTTGCGGTTTTTTGCGGTTTTTGCGGTTTTTGGATCTACAGACCCTGTTCTTTAAAACGCAGCAAGGTTTTTAGGTTTCGTGAACGTTTACCAAAAAACCGGTCAAGTCCAGTCACCCATCCAAAAAACCGATGGAAAACCTTTAAAAACCCTGTAAATTAATTGTGAAAAAACCGCATTAGCTAGATGCGGTTTTTTGCGGTTTTTTGCGGTTTTGGGATACTACAGACCCTGTTCTTTAAAACGCAGCAAGATTTTTAGGTTTCGTGAACGTTTAAACCCCAAAAACTTGTCAAGTTTCGTCACCCATTCAAAAAACCGATGGAAAACGTTTAAAAACCTGTAAATTAATTGTGAAAAAACCGCATTAGCCAGATGCAGTATTTTGCGGTTTTGGGATACTACAGACCCTGTTCTTTAAAACGCAGCAAGATTTTTAGGTTTCGTGTACGTTTAAACCCAAAAAACCGGTCAAGTCCCGTCACCTATCCAAAAAACCGATGGAAAACGTTTAAAACCTGTAAACTAATTGTGAAAAACCGAATTAGCTAGATGCGGTTTTTTGCGGTTTTTGCAGTTTTTTGCGGTTTTTGGATACTACAGACCCTGTTCTTTAAAACGCAGCAAGGTTTTTAGGTTTCGTGAACGTTTAAACCCAAAAAACCGGTCAAGTCCCGTCACCCATCCAAAAACCGATGGAAAACCTTTAAAAACCTGTAAATTAATTGTGAAAAAACCGCATTAGCTAGATGCGGTTTTTTGCAGTTTTTGGATACTACAGACCCTGTTCTTTACAACGCAGCAAGTTTTTTTGGTTGTCTGTACGTTTAAACCCAAAAAACCGGTCAAGTCCCGTCACCCATCCAAAAAACCGATCGAAAACGTTTAAAAACCTGTAAATTAATCGTGAAAAAACCGCATTAGCTAGATGCGGTTTTTTGCGGTTTTTTGCGGTTTTTGCGGTTTTTGGATACTACAGACCCTGTTCTTTAAAACGCAGCAAGGTTTTTAGGTTTCGTGAACGTTTAAACCCAAAAAACCGGTCAAGTCCAGTCACCCATCCAAAAAACCGATGGAAAACCTTTAAAAACCTGTAAATTAATTGTGAAAAAACCGCATTAGCTAGATGCGGTTTTTTTGCGGTTTTTTGCGGTTTTGGGATACTACAGACCCTGTTCTTTAAAACGCAGCAAGATTTTTAGGTTTCGTGAACGTTTAAACCCCAAAAACTTGTCAAGTTTCGTCACCCATTCAAAAAACCGATGGAAAACGTTTAAAAACCTGTAAATTAATTGTGAAAAAACCGCATTAGCCAGATGCAGTATTTTGCGATTTTTGGATACTACAGACCCTGTTCTTTACAACGCAGCAAGTTTTTTTGGTTTTCTGTACGTTTACCAAAAAACCGGTCAAGTCCCGTCACCCATCCAAAAAACGGATGGAAAACCTTTAAAAAACCTGTAAATTAATTGTGAAAAAACCGCATTAGCCAGATGCGGTTTTTTGCGGTTTTTGGATACTACAGACCCTGTTTTTTACAACGCAGCAAGTTTTTTTGGTTTTCTGTACGTTTAAACCCAAAAAACCGGTCAAGTCCCGTCACCCATCCAAAAAACCGATGGAAAACCTTTAAAAACCTGTAAATTAATTGTGAAAAAACCGCATTAGCTTGATGCGGTTTTTTGCGGTTTTTGATACTACAGGCCCTGTTCTTTAAAACGCAGCAAGGTTTTTAGTTTCGTGAACGTTTAAACCCAAAAAACCGGTCAAGTCCCGTCACCCATCCAAAAAACCGATCGAAAACGTTTAAAAACCTGTAAATTAATCGTGAAAAAACCGCATTAGCTAGATGCGGTTTTTTGCGGTTTTTTGCGGTTTTTGCGGTTTTTGGATACTACAGACCCTGTTCTTTAAAACGCAGCAAGGTTTTTTGGTTTTCTGTACGTTTAAACCCAAAAAACCGGTCAAGTCCCGTCATCTATCCAAAAAACCGATGGAAAACGTTTAAAAACCTGTAAATTAATCGTGAAAAAACCGCATTAGCTAGATGCGGTTTTTTGCGGTTTTTTGCGGTTTTTGCGGTTTTTGGATACTACAGACCCTGTTCTTTAAAACGCAGCAAGGTTTTTAGGTTTCGTGAACGTTTAAACCCAAAAAACCGGTCAAGTCCCGTCACCCATCCAAAAAACCGATGGAAAACCTTTAAAAACCTGTAAATTAATTGTGAAAAAACCGCATTAGCTAGATGCGGTTTTTTGCGGTTTTGGGATACTACAGACCCTGTTCTTTAAAACACAGCAAGATTTTTAGGTTTCGTGAACGTTTAAACCCCAAAAACTTGTCAAGTTTCGTCACCCATTCAAAAAACCGATGGAAAACGTTTAAAAACCTGTAAATTAATTGTGAAAAAACCGCATTAGCCAGATGCAGTATTTTGCGATTTTTGGATACTACAGACCCTGTTCTTTACAACGCAGCAAGTTTTTTTGGTTTTCTGTACGTTTAAACCCAAAAAACCGGTCAAGTCCCGTCACCCATCCAAAAAAGCGATAGAAAACTTTAAAAACCTGTAAATTAATTGTGAAAAAACCGCATTAGCCAGATGCGGTTTTTTGCGGTTTTTGCGGTTTTTGGATACTACAGACCCTGTTCTTTAAAACGCAGCAAGGTTCTTTGGTTTTCTGTACGTTTAAACCCAAAAAACCGGTCAAGTCCCGTCACCTATCCAAAAAACCGATGGAAAACGTTTAAAAACCTGTAAACTAATTGTGAAAAACCGAATTAGCTAGATGCGGTTTTTTGCGGTTTTTGCAGTTTTTTGCGGTTTTTGGATACTACAGACCCTGTTCTTTAAAACGCAGCAAGGTTTTTAGGTTTCGTGAACGTTTAAACCCAAAAAACCGGTCAAGTCCCGTCACCCATCCAAAAAACCGATGGAAAACCTTTAAAAACCTGTAAATTAATTGTGAAAAAACCGCATTAGCTAGATGCGGTTTTTTGCAGTTTTTGGATACTACAGACCCTGTTCTTTACAACGCAGCAAGTTTTTTTGGTTTTCTGTACGTTTAAACCCAAAAAACCGGTCAAGTCCCGTCACCCATCCAAAAAACCGATCGAAAACGTTTAAAAACCTGTAAATTAATCGTGAAAAAACCGCATTAGCTAGATGCGGTTTTTTGCGGTTTTTTGCGGTTTTTGCGGTTTTTGGATACTACAGACCCTGTTCTTTAAAACGCAGCAAGGTTTTTAGGTTTCGTGAACGTTTAAACCCAAAAAACCGGTCAAGTCCCGTCACCCATCCAAAAAACCGATGGAAAACCTTTAAAAACCTGTAAATTAATTGTGAAAAAACCGCATTAGCTAGATGCGGTTTTTTGCGGTTTTTTGCGGTTTTGGGATACTACAGACCCTGTTCTTTAAAACGCAGCAAGATTTTTAGGTTTCGTGAACGTTTAAACCCCAAAAACTTGTCAAGTTTCGTCACCCATTCAAAAAACCGATGGAAAACGTTTAAAAACCTGTAAATTAATTGTGAAAAAACCGCATTAGCCAGATGCAGTATTTTGCGATTTTTGGATACTACAGACCCTGTTCTTTACAACGCAGCAAGTTTTTTTGGTTTTCTGTACGTTTAAACCCAAAAAACCGGTCAAGTCCCGTCACCCATCCAAAAAACGGATGGAAAACCTTTAAAAACCTGTAAATTAATTGTGAAAAAACCGCATTAGCCAGATGCGGTTTTTTGCGGTTTTTGGATACTACAGACCCTGTTTTTTACAACGCAGCAAGTTTTTTTGGTTTTCTGTACGTTTAAACCCAAAAAACCGGTCAAGTCCCGTCACCCATCCAAAAAACCGATGGAAAACCTTTAAAAACCTGTAAATTAATTGTGAAAAAACCGCATTAGCTTGATGCGGTTTTTTGCGGTTTTTGGATACTACAGGCCCTGTTCTTTAAAACGCAGCAAGGTTTTTAGGTTTCGTGAACGTTTAAACCCAAAAAACCGGTCAAGTCCCGTCACCCATCCAAAAAACCGATCGAAAACGTTTAAAAACCTGTAAATTAATCGTGAAAAAACCGCATTAGCTAGATGCGGTTTTTTGCGGTTTTTTGCGGTTTTTGCGGTTTTTGGATACTACAGACCCTGTTCTTTAAAACGCAGCAAGGTTTTTTGGTTTTCTGTACGTTTAAACCCAAAAAACCGGTCAAGTCCCGTCACCTATCCAAAAAACCGATGGAAAACGTTTAAAAACCTGTAAACTAATTGTGAAAAAACCGAATTAGCTAGATGCGGTTTTTTGCGGTTTTTGCAGTTTTTTGCGGTTTTTGGATACTACAGACCCTGTTCTTTAAAACGCAGCAAGGTTTTTAGGTTTCGTGAACGTTTAAACCCAAAAAACCGGTCAAGTCCCGTCACCCATCCAAAAAACCGATGGAAAACCTTTAAAAACCTGTAAATTAATTGTGAAAAAACCGCATTAGCTAGATGCGGTTTTTTGCAGTTTTTGGATACTACAGACCCTGTTCTTTACAACGCAGCAAGGTTTTTTGGTTTTCTGTACGTTTAAACCCAAAAAACCGGTCAAGTCCCGTCACCCATCCAAAAAACCGATGGAAAACGTTTAAAAACCTGAGTAGAGTGGAGTATGCCCACTTATGCAACATTCCGGGCGTCCGAAGTTGGGGTGGGCGCCCGAACCCGGGTAAGTTGCTTTGCATATTATCTGGCTCATGCAACTCATGAAAAGCTAACCTCTGGCTCTTGCAACTCATGCTAAAAAGCCAACCTCTGGCTCTTGCAACTCTGGCCCATGCAACTATGGCTAAAAAGCTAACCTCTGGCTCTTGCAACTCTGGCCCATGCAACTATGGCTCATGCAAAAGCCAACCTCCAATTCTCAACTCCCAAATTACCAACATAACTAAATTTTTCAGAAAAACTAATAACGCATCAAAATAAATGAATTTTTTAGAGAAATTTCAGGAATTTGAATTTTTTTTAGAAAATTTGAAATTTCATAATTTCTTTCAGAAAAACTTAAATATATCAAATTCGAAAATAAATCAAAATAAATGAATTTTTGAGAATTTCAGAATTTTTTAGAGAAATTTCAGAATTTGAGAATTTGAGAATTTTTTAGAGAAATTTCAGAATTCTGAAATTCCTTCAGAAAAACTAAAAAACATGAAATTTAAAATTCGTGAATTTTTTTCAGAATTCTTTCAAGTTATGGGATTTTCAGAAAATTCCGAAATTTTTAAAAAATTTCATAATTTTCTGGAAAATTCCAAAATTTGAAAGAATTCCGAAATTACTAGGAATAGTATGACACAACTTCAGACTCATATACATGCATGCATGTCGACATGATTTTATTCATTGAGAAAATATTTCTCAACCGTTACAAGTACTTTTACGCGGCTTTTATTTGGATTTTATAATTCCCAGCAAGCTTCCATAAATAATCGACAAGTCCAACGCTGGGGGGCAACCGATTTTTGTTTTCTATGTTACTGTAAGTTTGAAAGAATTTGCTGACTAAAAAGGGTGTTTTTAACCTAACTGGCTAAAATAAGGGGTTTTCCAAACCGGTTTGAAGGCTTGGAAAAAAGCGTCCCATTCATATTAATCAATAATTCCTTTCTTTGCACCTGCTAGGACGATGACTCATCACGCAGAACTAGGAAATATGACACGCCCTACTTGTTGCTATGCAAAGTTGCTAGTACATTGGATCGATATTTCGTACCGTTGCTTAAACTTTTCTCACGACCGTCTAGTTTATTTTCTGATCGTTCCGTTGAAACATGTCTCGTTTCAGACCCAATTTTCAAAACTATACTTACTCTGCTAAACCCAAAATGGTGCCAATAAAGACATATTCCAACGAAAATAAAGAAAATATCCGCCCAAACTCCTTAACATATCTCGAAAGAAGAGCCCTACCCTTTAAAAAACGTCCCGATTCTCCGGAAATAATCCATCAAAAATCAATGGAAGAATCTTGCGAGATGTTTAACTTTCAGCAACCCTTTGGAAGTATTCTAGACCATCATGAGCCCCCAGAGTTTCCAAATATTAAAAAATACACCAGCAAAAAATTCGATCTACGCAAGTTTTACCAAGACCACGATCCATTCGAAAAAGTAAGTGCTCAGAGTGACCGCAGGAACATTGAAAATCAGATTGAATATTGGCATGATAAGGTAGCTCGCTGTACAGTCAATAGTGTCAAGCTAGACACTCGAGAGGGACCGTATTTCAGTTTCATCATTTACAAAAGAACAGGAACTACTGCTGGTCAAATGATACCTTTGAATTGGAGCGAAGCCGAGACATTGATCAATATTTTAGCATTCCAAGTCATTCCAGAAGTAGTTGATTGTATCAACAACGAAGAACCTCGCCTTGCAAAACACAAATGTAATAACACCTCAAGATCAGATTTAAAATCATATGATTTTGCAGACCTTGGCATTCAAAAGGATGTTATATGTCCTAGTGGCGTTGACAAGCCATTGGTTGATGACGTGTGTGCAAAAATAAGAAAGCAGATTGGACAAAACGATTACTACGGAAGGGGTCATTACACGTTTGGAACAATTTCTGCTCATGTCAGTCGTGTGTCTGGTCGTTGGTTTATTGGGCTGTACAAGATGTATGGTGAAAATTCCGGTCAATGCATCTGGATGTCAATCTTTGAATGTCAGTGGGTCGTTGATCGATTAATGAAGTTGTGTCAACAAGCTGAGGACTTTATTGAACCACAATTTATACGACAATCGGTGAGAATATAAAGTAATAATACGTTTTTTATCATTTC
Organism: Desoria tigrina; assembly: GCA_906901685.1. Taxonomy (NCBI): domain Eukaryota; kingdom Metazoa; phylum Arthropoda; class Collembola; order Entomobryomorpha; family Isotomidae; genus Desoria; species Desoria tigrina. Next base: position 15,759 of record CAJQTU010000113.1, read on the forward strand.
AATACACAATAATACAATACATTTTTTTAATCTTACAGGAAATTACATCGCGATGAGTAATTTAATGCAATTACTGTTATTTTTAAGTTTGTATAATATTACTCATTGTGAATTAAATTCTAGTCTTGTTGAACAACACTGTATAAATTGCACATCTAGTAGCCGTATTTTTCTGAAGACAATTTGGTTTCCAATTGCGCCAGCCAGTTACCTTTGTGTAAATAATAGTTATGAAATTTCTAAACATAGCTTAATCGTTGAAGTAATTTGTTATCCAGATGAATGTATAGGAATTAATGATAGAAAGCCACGTAAATTATGGGATCCAAACAATTTAATTTGCAACTGCACCACACCGCAACCCTTACAACCATCAACCACAACCACAACCTCTGCACACGAAAAAGAAAAAGTAGATGTCCTAATTTTAATAGTCATTCTGATTGTAATTGCTTTTAAAGGTAATTCATTTTTTATTCAATTTAATTCAGTACATGAAAAATGAACAATAAATGATTTATAGGATTAACTTATCTACCATCAACCATTCGCCGCCTTTTTAATCGATATCTGGAATCACGTGGATTACACGGTGAGTCATTCAGTTCAGTTTGAATCGAAATATTTGACGATAAAATTTCGTACTTTATTGACTTACAGGTGAAGCAAGCAATTAAAAGATTCTAAAAAAGTAAGTCATTTATTTTATAATAAATTAATTCGGCAAGAAGAAAAAATTGAGTATTAATTTTATATTTAAATGGCTTACAGGTTTTGTTCCACATACCACAAATAATAAAAAAATAAATCCAACACAATAAAATGTAATGTCCACACTGTAAATAAATCAGTACTTGCTCATCCTTATAATGGCGAACATCAAAAAGTTATTTTTTAACCCTACCTTTGCAGGTAGCTACAGTGGTCTAGATAAATTTTTTAGGCATAGAAAATTAGGACTCACAAAAAAAGAAACTGAAAAAGAACTATTAAAGATACCAGAGTACTTTCTATTCCGCCCTGCCAGACGCAAGATTAAACGTAGAAGGGTAGTAGTTCATTGGGTTAACTACCAAATTACTTTTGATTTATTAGATGTGCAACGATGGTCTTCAGAGAATAATAACTATCGATACATATTTATATGTTTAGACGCATTTAGTCGTAAAATGTACACCGTCCCTTTAAAAAATAAAACAGGAAAAGTATTAGTTGAGGCAATGAAAAAAGTTTTCAAATTAATGCCAAAGCTTCCAAAATATTGTCATTCAGACTCCGGAACAGAGTTTGTAAATAGGGAATTTCAAACTTTTCTGAAATCCAAAGGAATCATATGGTTCACCACATTTTCAGAAACAAAAGCAAATATAGCTGAAAGAGCAATTTCAACACTAATGTCAAAAATCACGAGAGCCTTTGCGCATCAAAATAATCACAAGTGGTTGAAATTGTTACCATTATTAACTGCATCATACAACAACACTTTTCACCGATCGATAAATACGAAACCAAACCTCGTCACTGTTGACACGCAAGCAGAAGTGTGGAGATTTTTGTATAGAGACTTGTTAAACCCTCCAAAGCGGCAACGTCCAGAGTTTTCCGTGAACCAGAAAGTGAGGGTTTCCTTGGTAAAAACGATTTTTGAGAAAGGTGAGTCATTCATTTATTTAAGCTAGTGTTGGATAATAATAATATTTCTGATATTTTATAATTAGGTTATGAGCCTAGATGGTCTTTGGAAACTTATACTGTAACCAAAGTTAAAAATACCCTGCCCTATACGTATAATATAACTGACTCTGACGGAATTGAAATAAAAGGTAAGGCTCATTTCTCAATTTAATTAAATGTGTTAAAATATTGAGCAATCGAATCTTATAGGATCATTCTACAAAGAAGAATTGTTGGCAGTATAACACCTTTCAACAATGGAGGAGTCAATGTATCTGACCATATCAAGTGGAGAATTCCTAGGATACCAAGGACTTACCAACAATGATTTTGTCACAAATATTCATAAAACAATTTCGCTCCCAAGGGGCATGTTTGAAGTAGGATTATGTCAGGTGACTTATAAGCCAACAAAAAACATATTTTCAAGCAATAAAAGTGATAGGGAATTTAAGGTTTTCAAGGGAAGGGATAAAGTTATGGAACTAGGAATACCAAACACGAGAAACTTGGATGCAGATATGACAGCCTTTAATCTTGCAATGAAAAATATAAATGTAGAATTAAAAGTATTATCCATTTTAGATAAAGGAACTACAACTTACAATATCGTTTCGAAATTCAAAAGCAAAAGATTTATATCATTTTCTCCAGAAGCTGGGGTTGTCTTGGGATTTACAAAATCAGAATATGAAGCTGGAAATATTACAGCAGAAAATCCTAGAAACGATTTAGAGTATAGTAGACTACCTCCAAAAGTTCAGTTGTTTATTAAAATGACAGAAAAAGCACCTACTTATAACATGCTTATGGAATTGGCGGATGGATCTGATACTGCGGATTTAGTGACAGTTATAAATTTGGCATTAATGGACCAAGACATTCCAATTGAATTCTCACTAACGGGAAAAGAAATTACAGTAGAATCAAAAGACAAAGATTTAAAAATAAAATTTTCAGAACCAGTAAAAAGAATGTTGGGGTATCTTGAGCCATACATTACAGGTGAAACAACCATCTTGTCAAATGTTGACGTGTTTCGAGGTAATAATATGTTTTTTGTAGAATGCGATCTCATTACGGCTCAGATAGTTGGAAGATACTGTTACAGATTATTACGAACTTTAAGTCAGTCTCGTGAAAACGTTCCAATTGTAAACACGGACATAGTGCCAGTTCAGTATTGTAATTTAGAAAAAAACGAATTTTCTTCTGTTAGGATACGAATTACTAACGAAAGTCAAGAGCCAGTAATATTCGATTCTAGTCAAGGCATTACTCTAGTTTTACATCTGCGAATAAAACCAAATGTCTAAAGTCGGGTTGCTAGGTGATAAGACCACCTACCTTGTTCCATTAACATCAGAGAGGGGCAAGAGCGCTGTTGTACGCAAACGCAAGAAATCAGAAAACGCAGTCGCAAAGAAGAGAAAAACTATCAAAAGGAAACCCCAATCTGGGAAAGGGAAAAAGCCTAAAGCAAAAAAGAAAAAGACAACAGTCAAAACGAAATTACTTTTCGGAGGATCTAAAAAAGGAAGAAAGTGTGTCAAAACGAGCAAGTGCAAATCAAAAAAGAAAAAATGAATACCTCACAGCCTGCCTATAACAGTCATCTAAATCTCTTTCAGTTGAGTGACTCTGACATTTCAACCCAAAACGCCTTGTATTTTCCGATTTACAGTGTCACCAACATACACGAATCTCAGATTCCTCTTGAATTCCTAGTGAGAGCCAAACTACTTTTAATTAAAATTATTAGCGTTATTTATTTATTGACAAATATAAATACTAAATATATTTCAACCAATTAGATACAAGGATTTTCTGGGACGTACTTGGACCTTAATGAAAGCTTCTTGTACCTTCGAGTCAAAGTTTTAAACAACGGTAAACCGTTGGCAAAGACAGACGATGTCAGTACAGCCAACCTTTTTTTACACTCACTCTTTGAAGGATTCGAACTCTACCTAGGAGGGTCTCTGGTTGCATCAAATAACTATTACAATTACTCTTCCTACTTGTTAAATCACCTCAGTTATTCAAGGGATTATAAGGAGGACATTCTTCAATCGGCATTATATTTTGAAGATGTCAATGCAAGCACAATTGGAGATACCAACACTGGCTACAAAAAACGAAAAGAATTTATCGCTGAAGGTAAAGTTGTCGAGCTATGTGGACCAATTTTTGGAGACCTGATTCGCACTGATCGCTGGTTACTGCCTGGAATTGACGTAAGAATACGGCTGAAGCGAAGTGACCCCAAATTCTGTCTGTTATCTCCAACCACGACTGGAAATCTAACCATAGAATTTGAAGAAGCAACTTTTTTCGTTAAAAAGCAGATGGTCGAACCCAAGATTTTAGAGTTGCATTGTAAAAGTATAGAGAGAGGAAATGCATTTTATCCTTTCACCTCCAATCAGATAAAAACTGTAGCAATTGCACAAGGCTCCAAGACGGCTGTTTTTGAAAATCTTTATCCTTCCAACAAACTACCTCAAACAATAGTAATAGGCTTCGTGAAAACCGATGCATTTAACGGCGCATTGAACCTAAATCCGTTTGACTTTCAAAATTTTGGACTCACGAACTTAAATTTGAGCATAAATAATTTGAACCTTGAATATCGAAATTTGAACCTATCCTTTAATTCCACTTATTTGCTCGCTTACCAGTCACTAATAAATGGTTTAAACTTGGGGAATTCGTCGATTGGAGTCAATCGTTTGAATTACATCGATGGGAATATACTACTTGCGTTTCAACTTTTAGGGTTTGAAGGGGAGAACTCGTTCATCGATCGTGTCGGGTCGATTAAGCTTGAAGTTACATTTAAAGATGCTTTAGATAAGCAAGTTACTGGTGTATTGCTCAGTCAATCACAAAATTTGATGAGCATTAATAAACATAATGAAATTGAGTTAGAACACCCTGCACTGTTTTAAAAAAATGAACTCTGATGAACTGTACTTGTCTTTAAAAAAAATTGTAAAAGATAAAAAAATTGAGTATGGCGTGGTTTCAGCAGATCAATTAGAATATGTACTAAATGTTGATTGCCCTAAAATATTTGTATGTAATTTAGATCCTTCTAATCTCCCAGGAGTCCACTGGATTGTAATTTTATCTTTAACCCCTAATAATTATGAAGTATTTGATTCGTATGGTCAATCCTACGTGTCGTATAATAAATATTTTGCAAGTCTACGTAGAATATCTCCTTTAGAAAATTGTACTACCTATCAGTCTTTGAGGGGAAATGTCTGCGGGCAGTTCTGCCTTTTCTATATTTCTCATAGACTAAAAGGTACTTCTTACGCCAATGTACTAAAAAAATTTTCCTGTTCTAAAATAAAAAATGATGCTATTGTCAAAAACTATTATGAAAAGAATTTAAAATGTGTGTCTAGATGTAATAAAAAAATGCAAACTTGTTGTACGCGTAAAGAAAATGTTTTTTAAATAAATGTGCTTTATTTTAACAAAATCATCGTTATTAACTCTATTTTACAAGAATGATCTTAATTACAATTATTTTACAAGAGAAGAGTTTTCATAACTTATCCAACTACTACATTTTGCTTCATCATCACTCTGCTCATCCATCAATTTTACAAATTCAGAGCCAAGAAAGTACCTTGGAGCATTAATTGTTTTAAGAAAATTTACAAATTCCTTTAAACCCGATATTTTTCTTCGTCTTATTTTCGTAGGCATCGTAGCAATGGATAACAGATCAACAATATTCGACTTTGGAATAAATTTATCGTTAATTTTAATTTCACCGTTATTATTCCAAGTTAAATTATTATTTGCTAAAATTAAATTAATGAGTCTTTTGCTTCTAGCTCTTTGATTTTCCGGGATTGAATTTAAAAGAACCCTTGTTGTGGGGTGATCCTCGTCGCCAGATGATAATTGAGTAGGCAGACCATCAAACGTTGGTTCTCCATATCCACTTTGAACTCGTTCCGTGTCAAAGCTGTTAAATGTCTCTCGTACGGTCGAATTGTCATTAGAAGATGTCCCTTGTCCATACAAGTTTGTAGATGATCCGGGTTGATTCGCCAAAAGTCTTTTATACAAGTCCAAGCTTATAGCTTTCATAATACGCATATTAGACCCCATTTTGCAAAAATCCACAAACACTTCCCTCGTTTATTTTTTCAATTACTATTTTACTAACAACAGAGCAAGACTTTGAATTTTTTGCAAAGAAATGTCTGAGTGATTTAATATCCCACTGTTTCTTTAAAAATGTTTTAAGAACACTAATATGCTTCCTTAAAATTTTTTCTTCTTTTATAGTGTACGCTAACGTATTGCTGTTTAAAAAAATTTCAAACAAAGTCTTAATTTCCTCATCTGTCGCACGCTCTAACCGTTTATTTATTGTCCTGGTAGAGCTGTCAATAATGTCGTAGATAAACTCCTGATTTCGTTCAATTCTAGTCATCTTTAGGTATGAATACTACGACAGTATCAGGAAGTTCACCAGTTTTTTCTTCAAATGATTTTAAATACCGTTGAATAAAGTCTGCTGTAGTCTCTGCCAAAGACCTATTTTCAGGAACCCTGATACCTTCCAAGTGACTTACTTTCTTGCATAGAGAACATGCAACACAACACATGATTTCGTCTGGGATTATTCTGTCAATTTCAGAAGGAGAATGTATTGGAACTTGTAATTTCTTACAATGTGGACAAGTTATTTTTTTAATCCGTCGTTTGCAATGTGAGCAATCCATTTTAAACTGGAACGAATATAAGAGTGTCCAGATCGTTATAAATTGAAGAACGAAACCGAAGACGCGGGTTTTGGAGTTGATGAAGGTCCAGGAATAAATATCCAAATGGTTTTAGAGTTGCGTAGTCGTAGGCCTGCCTCAAAAATTTATTCTGTCCGGGGCAAACCTGAGAAGCAATTTGGGATACTGTACTACGGTCACGTGGAAAGTTGAAAAGTAAAATATAATCGGTGGAGAGACTACTCGTTCTCATGCGCGGACTGAAAAAGTTGTGGAGTACTACAATCAAGCTAATTCTATTGTGATGAACAACCCTAGTTGCAAAGTTGGTTATAAAATCGTTTAGGTTGGTTGCTAAGGACTGCTGCATGTCATCGATTATGAACAAAGAGTTTGGAGTAATTGTGGACTCGTCCAAAAAGGGGCAGAAGGTTACGTCAGGGTTCTGTTCTCCAAAAATATGATATTCCGGATCATCAATACCATATATATAAATTACTTTTTCCAGCTTTTCGCTAATGACTTCATGCCTACGTTTTATTAGGTCTAAGATGGTTTTCGTCTTTCCTGAGCCAGAAGGACCAGCCTAAAAAATGTGAATATTTTTAAAAAACATAAACCAATTTTAATGCTTTAATAATTAGAATAAATTCCTCCTTACAAAAGTCATGCAAAACGGATGAAATAATGTAAAGACAATTTCGTCTGGAGCCAAATTCATATTTACAATTTTATTTTTTTATTTTTCACTTTTTAAACTTTTTTACACCACTTGTTCACTTTACAAATTACAGTTTAAAACTATCAATATTTTTCTTCATATACCGTTTCATATTCCCCATCTCTGATATCTACATGTCCAAACGCATGAGTAGTTATGCCAAATGGCAAACACAAGAATCGAGAATCGCAAATTGGGGTAAACATGGTCTTTCTTTGTACAATGTTGAACATTTGTAAATCTATACTACGAAGCATATTAATCTTTACTTTTGTCGTTGTACCATCAAATAATGTATCTTTGTAAAGTTGGAACGAATTAGCCTTTAAAAAACATCTTGGAATCCCTTTGGCTCTAACTTTCTCTGGCTCTTCGCTATCCTCAATTTTTAAAGAATACATTTTCTTTTTTAATACAACTGCTTCTAAAATTAATTTATTTTTCGTCTCGGATTTAAGTTTGCCAGCCACTGCTGAACAGTTATTGGACTTGTACATATCAAACTTTGATTCGTTTGGCAAAAAGCTAAAATCCATAATTTCTTCCCCGTCGACTTTAACTGTCTTGAGACTTTCTAAATAATTTTCAGTCTCTAGTAGGCATAAGATGCAATCAGTGTCTGTATAAAGTAGTTTAATCTTGTTTCCAAATGTACGTTTAAATTCATACCAAACTTTATAAAAATGGGTTCGAGCTAACGATAAAACCCGACTTCCTACTAGTAAATGGTTATTAAGAAGGGCAGATGTTTTTTTCATCTCAATTAAACAAGTAGTTTGATCAATTATTGTAAAGCTTTTAAATTTCGGACTTCTAACTAAATCAAGGGCCCTATAATGATCATTCACTAAAAAGAAATTTCTAAACTTTTGAGTGTTTAAGGAGAGCCTTCCATAGAATGAATTCAAAAATAGTTTCCAAGTATTTTTTTCTGACTCTGACGTTGCAGAATTTCTAGCGTTTAATCCCTTTTGAACCCAGTCCTTCATAAACGGTTTCTGTTCAAATTCATAAATATCATGAATTTTTGTTAATCTAGCCCCCAAACTCAAACCTAGATTTAGTTCCCCGGAAAAAACAACATATTCTTTTTTATTATATAAAGTGCAGAGGTATTGTTCCTTATCAAAAGCCGAAGACAATTCTTCGTTATCTACAACCAAATTCTGCTGAAATTCTGACGCCTGTTCTTTTGAAATTTTAACCCGATCAGGGAATAAAGGAAGTTCGTCAAAAAAGGGATGAAGCTCATCTGGAATCTCAATATCTACAGTCAACAAAAATCCATGACGTGCATTGTCATCAACAGCAGTTACATCAAACGTTGCCACTTCCTCCGCAGATAACTTTCTAAAGTTCTGAGTAGGGAGGTGTTTTGTCATTGCAAAACTATATAATGCATTTAAATCCAACTGGACTATTCTAGAAGCAGGCATAGACGGGTCAAAATCTGATCTACCCCTCACATTACTCTTAGCATACCGAAGAGGGCAATTTACTATGCCACCTCTTACACTTTGTTTTACTTTGAAAAAAAAGTCTACGTCTTGAATAAAATCTAATCTTTGTTTACTGGCGGTCATTCCAGCAGTAAAACTAACCGATGGAAGAGACAAAAAGTTCAAAGGATCAACATTGTACATTTGATTACAAGTTGCCCTATGTTCCTCAAAGCAATCAGCTAAAATTCCTACATCTAATATATTGTAAAGTCTAAGATAATCTCTAAGGGTTTTACAATTAAACATGCTATAAATTTTATTAGCAATGTCATAGTCTTCTTGACTAACATTACTGTTTTTCAAAGAACTATGAAAATGCTGAATATCAGGGAGACTTACACTACTGATATCTAAATTATCAGGGCATGCATATTCATAGGGAAAACTCTGCTTTGTGAGTAACAGATCATACTGATGATCGGACAACCCTGGCAATATCTGCCTAGTACAACTAAACTTCTTTATGCCACAATTTTTTCTTAAATTATTTGCTAATGTGGACAAAGAATTATTTGTATGAGCTAAGCTATCGATAAACCTCAGTTTCCCTTCCACTTCAACAGTTAACATTTTTTCTGCTGATTTAGCGATTATATTATAGCGTTTAACGCCTGCTTTAATACATCCCGAGATAACAAACTTGGAATCAAAATTTGAAAAATTGTGAAAAATTACTGTTAGTGCCTGCCTGCTCTTTAATTGTAAATTACAAAAGCTGTGAGCCACACCTAGGTATCTTCCTGGTTGATAGAAAACACTCGAGTCTCCATGGAAGTGGTGTCTGACCTTGTCCCATTTATTGCTCGCTGTGAAGGGCAACCCATAGTTTTCATCAAATTCTGGCAAGTCGTTCATGTCCACGATATCCATCTTGTAAGGTACAATCTTTTTTTGGCAAATTATACATGTGTCCTTAGTAATGAAGTCATACCAATCTTCACTCGTCATTTTCATGGTTTTACTGTGAGCCGACACCTTGTATTTAAAAAATGGTTGGGTTAGGTTTAGTAAAATAATTTGCATTTAAAATTTTGATTCCATTAGCTTTCTTACCTTTTTACGGTGAGTATCCGCCAACTGCAACATTGAGTTGATGAACCAAAGGTCGGGATCTACCCCATCATAGTATTGCCAATACTCAACATTTCCTCCTCCAACGTAGGCAAAAGCTACAGATAATGGAAAATGCTGTCCAACTTTTTTGATTCCAGAATGTGTTGTCATCATTTTCATCCAAGTCTCAAAGTCAGCAACGACATAGTTGGAGTGCTTAAAGGAGCGGTCATTAGTGTTGTACACAATTGATTTTTGAACTGGAAAAATTAATTTTTGAGCTGGGTATATCCGACATGTAATTTGATGAAAGTCCAATAATGCAATTGTTGCAAAAGATTGCAAACAGGATTTGCAAAAATGTCTGATGTGGTTATTTTTTTTCTTTAGAAACTTGTTGAAATCACAAATTAATATAAAATGTGAAATATCTGATGTGGGTGAAGTGATTAACAACAAGTCCATATGAAACTGTTTGGGAATTTGGCAAACTTTAATTGGGTAAATTCCACCTTCATTTTCACAATGTCCAAACACATTAACTGAGAACTTATCGTTTTTCTTTTCAAACTTTGGAATGTCTTCGAGCTTTACAATTCCTTGAGTAGGTAAAGTAGAAAAGTCAATATATTTGTTCCTGCCCGTGTTAACATCATAATTATCATTCATAAATTCAACATATTTGTAAAGTCTTTCACCCTCCCTTTTACTTTTCAACCCCAATAAAGTGGCAATTGCACAATATTGGAAACATAAACCTGCTTCGGTTTGAATATTAATAATTCCTTGTTTGTTGTGATAACAAGCAGGAGTGGGCAGTCCATTTCCAACTTTGAAGGGAGAATATTTTGCAACTTTAACTGTTATTTCAGTTAAAGCTATCACTGTCCAACTAGATCCATTTTGAACAAAGATATTCAGATTATGAATCACTTCACTTGCAGAACGAAACAAAAGTCTATTAATCTCAGTTTTGTTTAACAAAATCTGATAACCGGAACTTAAATAATTGTTCACTTCGTCCCCTGTGTGTTGTTGATGCATAAAAGCCTCAACGATTATACTAATTTTGACCGCCTTGTATTTTAAAAGTATATTTGAAAGTAATTTAACAAGATCGGTACCAAATGTCTTGAAGAGCTTTTCAATCGAAATAATGTGTGGCAAAACGGTTAGAGAATAAGACGTCAAAGTATTTGAGAGTGAACTTTCCTTTAAAATAAAAGGATGTGGGTTAAAGTCCCCTAATCCTATTTGCCTGCGCGAACTACACTGATGAAACTTTAAATTTCGCACTGATGTCCTACACCGATAGCAGTAATGTGAAACCGATAAATGTTTTCTTAGTTTCTGATTTGAATATGTAAACTTGTTACAAATTGGACAAGAAAAATTCCTAGGAGCCATTTCGACAGAGCAGCCAATCCTTTGAGTCTTTGAGATTTAATATTAAAGTGAGACTTCAATCCCCACAAACACAACCGATCGATCCACGCATAGTCACCTAGAAATAAAAAAAAACATAAGGTTCACGCGGGAGCCTAGTTTATCCCCCCTCACTCTCTTCCAGTTGCCTTTAAGTAGCAAGGTTCAAAATGTGCGAATTCCCTCATCTAACTGCCTTAAGAGAACTACACCGTAAAAACATTATAATTTCTAAGAGTAAAGCAAGTGAAACTGTTGGAGACATTTACAATCACCTTGGAGAAGAATTGCCCGTTGAAACCCCGTTAATAGAAAACTGTGAATTAATTACATGGAGTAGAAACATCACAAGAATAAATATAGTGCATATATATTCAAAACAACGCAAAGCAATTATTTTAAAAGAAGAGGAAGAAATCAAAGAGTTAAGTACAGTCTTAAAGTTATTAATTAAACATTCGACCCTTAGTAACCCAGAAAAGTATGTAGCTAGTGAAGAGACTGAACATTATTGGGATTACATATTTACTTATCCAGAGTTTGGCCCAAGGTTTAACAAACTCATTTCTGAGGCTTACATCTCCTTACAAGAAAAACATAAGGCGTCTCAGAATGCCCTCCACTTGATAAATATTTTGCCAAAAGTGCGAAAACCTCTTTATAAATCTGGAATCACGTTTGACATTGATAGTGAATAAAATGGCAAAAAGTGAACGTGAACAAAGATCTTTAATTAGAGCCAAGTGCTTAAAAATTGCAAACTATTCAAAAGATATAACGAACCTGATTGAAAAGCACAACACAAATAAATACAAATATTGGGTAAACATGCCCACTTTATCATTAAAATTTACCCCTTTTGATTTATTAGAACTTGGTTACGCTAAAGAAAAAATAACACACACGGGTGAATTAAATTTTGAAGGTTATGATAATTACTATTTCGATTATGAAAATATAGGATTCGCTATGTTAGAGTTTTATAACAAGAATAATTTTTTAAAAACAAACAGTTTAAAACTATTGGTATGGGTCAATAAGCAGATAGACATTGGAATATACAAGGCTTACGGACAATGTGGCGGTCAACAAATAATAATTAACTTAAAGGAAGCCCAACATCTTTTAAACATTCTCGTTGATTTGATGGCAATTATTGAAAGCTGTGTTCATAAAGAAGATGAACATCCATGGTATTGGGAATATACCGGAAATAATATAATATTGGATGTAAATGAACCCGCAAGGGCTGTTGATTTTAAAACTCTGGATTTCCAGTCCATGGGGATACCTCCAGATACAAATTTAAATGGAGTCAAAGAAGTTATGAATCCTGAATTTACAACTAGAAAAATGGCCCAACAGTTTGACCGATATAGAAGAATGAGAGTATACTGCATCGTAGGATCGATAAAGGTAGCGACATTTAATAACGGAAAAACCGGTATCCACATGATTGCCATACATAAACGCTCGAGATTTGAACCCGGCATGCAGCTAATTCCTATCTCTTACGAGTTTTTTTAATTTTTTGACTAATTAAACTAATTATACTGATCGATTTTAACAAATGGTTTATCTATACATTGCCTGACCATATTGGCCCCTCGGGGAAACTATATATACTACATAAGGGTCATGTTTCTCCCATAAAAACAAGTAAAAGAGCAACTGAAACCGACAGATCCTCCGATCATATGTTTCTTCTCTCCTTTCTTGGTGATAAATCCAGAGACAATATAACTGATAGTAATAACATGGCAAATAGCGGCCAAGTCACCCCTGAGACACAAGAACTTCCGGAAAAAACGATTATACTGAGTGACCTGCTAACATACATCAATTTCGCGATTAATAAAGGCCATGTGCATAAAGTGATCACGTTACTTGTATCAAGTTTCTACACGGATGATGAGATTAACCAAGCTCGACAAACTGTACATAAGTGTGACAAGATGATGACGAAGGCCGGAAAGCCTCTCCGTAACAAGAAAAATAACGCAAAAGATCTTGAAAATAGTGATAAAAAGCACGCTGAAATCCTGATTATGATACAAACCCTTTCAGCACTTGACGCCTCCCGTTCCAACATTGTCTTTGCAGCAACCGATCTCTCCAGAATTCCAGCTACTGACACTAAAGAAGTTGATAACTATATCCTTAATAACAAAATCAACGAAATTGATCTACGAGTTCAATCGATTGCCAAGTGCTACGATAAAGTGGAAAAGTTACTTGATCACCTCGAAACTAACCCACGTATGACCGGTCCTACTGGAATGACCAATACACTCAGACATGTACCGACATCCCTCAATCTGGGATCTAATAGGCGCTCGTATGCCACTGCCGCTGCAACCCCCTCCACCGCCCCTCAGGGAATCCCTGATGAGTCAAAAGGGTTTACCGTTGTGACAAGGAAGAAAAAAGTGAAACCAATTGTCATGTTCGGAACTGCTGATAGGAACACATCTGGAACCAGTCGATGGACCGTCGTGCCAAAGATGGCCCTTACAAAAAGGGCACACATATTCCTTTCACGTATTCGCCTTGATGTCGATAGTAAGGACCTTCGAGAGTGGATGGAGAAGATGGATGTCAAGTGCCTAGCAGTTCAGCGCCTAGAGCCCCGTTTTCCGGACCAGGACTACTGCTCATTCCACATCACTGTTGAGAAGGAAAACTACGACTACGACGACTTCCTCGCCCCTGAACTATGGCCGGATGGAGCCCTCGTCAAGAGATGGTTCCTGCCGAGACGAGTGGAAAGGGCCCCTGATGGAAGGAATAAGGACAAGTCAATTGACAAGGATGACCACCACTCGCTGATTGATGATGATGAGGACGATACCGAGGACAAATCCCCTTCTGCCTACTTTAGCACTTAACAATGACCAGCACAACAGCACTAAACATTGCCTCCTGGAACTGTAAAGGTCTGAAAACAAAGAAAGATTATATTATAAAACTCTTAAATGAAACTAATATTGATATTCTATTATTACAAGAGACATGGTTATACGAATTCGAATCCAATCACATTTGTGACCTAATGGACGGGTACGACGGAATCTCAGTTTCCGCAATAAGAAATAATAGAAAACAAGTTGGTAGACCATATGGTGGAACGGCAATGGTATGGAAAAAATCACTTAGCCCATTTATTATTAATGTACCAAACGATGATCCTAGGCTACTAGCTATTAATCTAGAAATAAAAAATGACTCAATCTTAATTGTTAACTGCTATCTCCCGACGGCGGATTTCGCTCTCGAACAATGTGAATATTTCGGTAAAATCATGTCCATGTATAATATAAACGATTCAAATAAGGTAATTATAGCAGGAGATTTTAATTGTGATCCGGTGAAACATAGAAACTACACCATTTTAAATAATATATGTAAAAGAAATAAGATAGCGATTAAGGATGTTGATACGCTCCCGAGCGATACTTTCACTTTTGTAAATGATGCACTCAATGCACGCAGTTGGGTTGACCATATCCTTGTATCTGATAACTTTTATAAGAATCTAGATAATATTGTAATCATCGCCCCAACGCCAAGCGATCATTTAATCCTCTCTTTTAATGTAAATATTAGTTATGGCGCTGACTCACCAATTAGTTTACCAAAACCAAGACAGATTAACTGGAGAAAAGCGAAATGTGATAATAGGTTAAAAGAACAATACTATACTAATTCTAAGAATACACTATTAATAGCCCTAGAGCATATGAATCACAACGATACCTCTACTGAAATACTTAACGACAAGTTAATTGACTGTCTAAAAAAAGCCGAATACATGACGGCAACTCCAACAAATAGGCAAAAATTTAAATCAGTTCCAGGGTGGAACTCCTATGTTAAACTAGCATACGACGGTTATAGGGCAGCATACAATAACTGGAGAAGTAATGCCACGTGTGGCATACTCCAAAAAAGAGTACATGATCTCAAAGCTATATTTAAATCTAAATTAAGGAAATGTATACGAAATAGGAAGCAAATGATAGCTGACAATCTAGCAAATCTCTGTGAAAATAAGGACTTTGTTACCTTCTGGAAAAATGTTAAAACTAGTGTTAGCACAAAAAGTTGCACACTACCAAATCGTGTCCATAATGCAGTTGGAGAAAAACAAATAGCGGAGTTATGGAAAACACACTATAGTAGCTTATTCCAAAGTAGTCGAAATATTTCCAATTTAGCTTCCTCAGATAAGAAATTTGAGCCTTTTACAGAATCCGAAATTAAATCAGTCTGTGAGAAAATGAAACGCAATAAGGCTAGAGGACCCGATAACCTCTGCGCTGAGAATATCCTATATTCACACGAGAGTATCTATGCACTCCTTACAGTGTTAATGAATAGGATAATTTGTACTTCATCTCTACCGAATAGTCTTATCGAAGTTAAAATAGTTCCCAGAATCAAAAAGAAAGGCCTAGATTCAACAAAAATAGAAAACTTTAGACCCATTGCACTAGCAACTTGCTTCACAAAGCTTTTAGAAAGATTACTTCTAGGGAGAGTCCTAGATAGCCTAGCCACAACTGATAACCAGTTTGGCTACAAGAAAAAAGTAGGCACCGAAATGGCTGTGTTCGCACTTAAGCAGACAATTAGGCATTATATCGAAAGCGACACTCCTGTATATATTATTTGCCTTGACGCCAGTCAAGCCTTCAACAAGGTTGATCATAGAATACTATTAGATAAACTAATTAAAAAAGGACTCCCAGGATATTTTATAAACCTATTAATTAACTGGTTCGATAACCAGAAATTTTGGGTCGAATGGGGTAACCTTCGATCTGAAAACTTCTCGGTTAGACAAGGTGTAAGACAGGGAGGAGTACTAAGTGCCTTCCTATTTGCTGTATATATGGACGAGTTGAGCATTAAGCTCAATGCGACCAATATAGGAGGCCTGTTAGGGAACCGAAGATTAAACCACCTAATTTATGCTGACGATCTTTGCTTAATAGCCACTTCACTAGCTGCAGTTGAAAGACTTCTGAAAATTTGCTGCAACTATGCAGAGGAACATAATTTGCAATTTAACGGCAAAAAGACCGAATTTCAGTGTTATACACCCAAATATATGTCAGAAGTCAGAGAATCCATTTATATTAATTTCCAGAATGTTAAACTCCAACATAAGAAGTCTGTAAAATACCTCGGCTATGATATCGCTTGTAAGATTAAATATAATAAGTCATTAATCGATGATGAATGTGAAATTAATAAGCGTGCCGGGGAAATGTATACTAAAGCATACATGCTAAGATCCTACTTCTCGCATTGCTCAAATAATGTCAAATCTAGATTATTTACTGCTCATCTCTCTAACATATACTGTTGCAGTCTTTGGGAGAACGAGATAAGTCATCAAAACAAGGTTCGAGTTGCTCATAACGATGCTCTTAGAATAATCTTTAATTTAAATAGACGCTGCAGTGCAACTGAAGCATTTGTCAGTCGCAGACTATGTAATATAGACAGTATAATAAGACGAAGTGTCTACTCCCTTCAGGAAAGACTCAAAAGTACTGATAATGCCTTACTTACCGAGATTTTCCGGTGTAAATATACTTTAAACCATGCTCTGTACAATCAATGGACAAAGATACTCTACGTGAATAAGCCAAACAACCCACCCAACTAATTAAGAATATTTTTTAAGAAACTAGGTTATAACTTTACCGACTAGCTATTGGACCTGTATACTAATAATATGGTCTGTCTGAATAAATCAAATAATAATAATAAATATATCGGTGACCACAACGGAGGGACCATTTTCATTACCAACAATGAATGCCAAGATTTCATGTTTAAGCTTGTCCAGATGATTGGCATTGGAGTGGAAACTCATATGCAAAATCATTACAAACCACCCACCCCTCCTCCTCTGATTTCGCCGTTAAAATATCCGGGTTTCGGGTGCCCGTTACCGGACATGGAGTGTCCGTTACCCGGTTCCCATGCCCCTACTTTAGAGTTGGCGTCATTATGTGATATCATTCCGACCAAAGAGCAAGCAAAAATGGAATTTCTTGACCGAGAAGCCAAATGTGATAGTGATAGTGAAAGCAGTGTGGAAGCTTTCACTCCTGTAAACTCTCCAAATCGTGACACTCTTCGACGTCAATTATTAAAAGGTAAGATTTCAAATTGTTATTCGTAAAATTAATTATAATCGTTGTAATTAAACTTATATTTAAATTCCAATCATTTTTTAATTTGAATTTGAATTATTTAAATTAATATCTAAATATTTAAATCACTAATTGATTATTTAAATTACTAGCTGAATATTGAAATCACTAATTGATTATCTGTTTTGTATATTTTCAGAATTTGACGAACTCCCGACACAAATGGTGAAAGAATGTCGACCAGAAAATCGGATAAGATCAACACCACAACCATCAACATCATCGTCCTCATTCCACCGGAGCATCAAAACCTTTTTTGCAACTGAACCATCTTCACGTCTAATGGACCTGCCAAAGATTAAAGGGACAAGAGTTACCAAAGGTATGAATTTAAAGTATCTTTTTCTGTAATTTATTTGGAATCGATAAATGGATTTATATTTAAAATAACTTATATTAGTTAGTTAATTAATATTATATAATTATGTATTATTAACTTATATTTACAGACAAACAAGTTCTCATCCATCCTGATGACTTTCTGGAATTTGATTTTGAAAAGGAAAATTATCTCAAGTACGTTGACCTCAACGACCCGGATTGGGGAAAAAAGCCTGCCCCAAAGCGACGCATAGCAATGAAAAAACGATACCGAGAAATTCTACCTGTTAAAATGCAATTAAAAAAGGGTATGTATTACAACAAAGAACATAATATTGTAACAAAACTGAAAGGCCATGACCTCCATCTCATCCAAAACATAACATGCCCCATCCCCAGTAACGAACGGTTAGCCAGAAAGGTTCAAAGTAGACCAACGAAATGGAAAAGTAGTTGGAAGGCTGTAGAAGCCATTCAGAAAATGAAAAATAATGAAGATTATAAAAACAGGTCAATTAAAATCAAAGATTCCGAGTCAAGTTCAGAATCCAATTCAGGATCAGATGATACATCCGATTCAGAATCAGATAGACCAACTTACAAGATTTTTAGACGAACCAAAAGGGCAAGAAGTTGTTCGGATATAGAGGTCCTTGAGGAAATCCCCTCAAAAACAGTAAAAATGATCAAAAATGTTCATCCCAAATGGGAACTTGATGTTGGAAAAGGAGAAGACGTCAAAGAAGCTGTAGTTAAAGAGGAAGTAGACATAGTAGACGAGGCTAGTAATAGCGATCTGGAGATATTGCACGTGGCAATTAGATTGGATCAGGAATGTAGTTCAGATGAAAGGGATTTTGCACAATCCGAAGTTGAGGAAGGTCAGGTAGAATCGAACGATGAGATAAAAATAACCCCAAAGGCCGGGTCACTTTTAACCTCTCATGTTAAAAATATATCTGAAAAGCAGATAGATATTGACCCTGTGTCACTCAAAACCTCCCAAGCTGACAATGAGGTTAAATCTCAAGTCGAAAATGACCAATCTGATGCCCAGATTGAAATTGAGCCTAAGGCTATGTCACTTGTCGAAAATGAGATTGCATCAAAAGTCCAGAATGAGCAGTCTGATGATCATATAGAAGTTGACCCTATAACCTTGTCATTTGTTGACAATGAGATTGCATCTTATGCTGAAAATGACCAATCTGATGGGCTAATTGAAATTCAACCTAAAGCCATGTCACAAGTTGACAATATGATGGCATCTCAAGTCGAGAATGACCTATCTGATGGGCAGATTGAAATTGACCCTTTGTCATCTGAACAGACTTGTAGTGTACCCAGCTTTGGGTTGGGCGCTGCCCCAAGGGTCATACAGTCTACGATTTTTTTGCCATTGCATAAATGGCAGATTCCAAAAGAAATAGAAGACAAGGATATACCGCTTTTTGAGGCTAAATACCGGAAGCAAAGAAGTTGGTTTAATAAACGCGTGCAAAATGTAGAAAAAGTAGGAAATATAAAAGTAAAGCTCGACAGTCTTTTTGACGGAAGGCAAAGGATTATATTTTTCCAAGAAAAGGGAGAGTTCCGTGGTCAATGTGTAGAGTTCGATTTGGAGGAGTTTCAGGAACTCCTCTACATTGGCCAAACCCTCCTTCAGAGAGGAGCCACTAAGATGATTATAAGTCATAAAGATAGAAAGATCGAAGAGGTGTCTCAACAAGCACGTGATTTAACGGCTTATATGAGGCATTTAAAGGTTGGTCCTCACGGGGACTTGACTCCGATTGAAAATAAAAATCGGCTAACAGAAATCTTCACTTTGGAAGATAGACTTTGCGAACTAAACAAAGAAAAGCAAAGCATAATGGCAACATTTGCATCTGAGATACAGATAATTGATTACAATTCCAAAAAGTGCGATTTTTTTAATTATAACGGATTTATGATCCGTAAGCCACAAGAGTGGAACAATTAACTCATTTATTAAAGCTTAAGCAGAGGTGTCAATTGAAAAAACAATATAAACATGGTTCAGCACATCAAAAAGGTGCATTATTGTATATATTAAATTGCAATTTAAGCAACTAATAGGAATAGATATTTTTAATGATTTTAATTAATTTAACTATTGAAGCAATATTCATATATGATTAATGTTGTTTAATGAAATAAAAATTGGTTGTGAATGCATGAAGTATGTATAAATTAAAAAATTAATGTATTAAATTTTTTTTTGACAATTTGAATTTTTAAAATATAGAATATGTAAATAGTTAATATATAATTTTTAAGTACTTCTAAAATCTCATGTCTTAACACATTCAAAAGTACACAATAAGCCGTAAACACTTGTCTTATTTAAGCCTTCTTACTTAATCTATCATAAAACCATAAAAATTATTAAAACAATAAAACTCTTTTGTAATATAACAACTATAAAAAGCTGTTGTCCGTTTAATTGGCATAAAGTTGATGCAGTGGGTGCTGGTGATTCATTCTAAAAATAAGTTTTACGATATAAGCATACCATGCATTTCTTATTTATATATTATTCGTGTGAGATTGCATATATTCATACCTTATAACACTATATGTTATTAAAACGCCGATATTCGGAGGTAGAAGGGCCACCTGAAACAAAAAAGACAACCTCATTAGTATGCAGAACCCGGATTTTTAGAAACTCCTGTATTCTCCCGTTTCCTTACCCCTTCCAGATGAATTACCCTGCAGAAAAAATAAAATTGAATAATATTTATTTCTTATCACTTAACAATAACTATAAAACTGTAAATTCTAAACTTTTAAAAATGTACCTGATTTTTCCTTGAAGATTTCTTCAGCTTTGGAATTCGAAAGGTTTCAGAATTCTCTTGTCTGGACTTCTGAAAATTAAAATTTAAAAAATACCCATTAAAATCTTGCCTTGAAATAATGTCTATATATTCCCCATGTAATTTTAAAGCAACTCTTATTAACTCTCAACTAGTTATTATCTTATTATTCCTGTTCTTATTAATCTTATTATTAGAATTAAATATTAATTAAAACGATAATTACATATTAATTAAAACTAATTAATATTGTATATTAATTAAAACTAATTATTTTTTTAGATATTCTAAACTTACTTCCGTTTTGCAAGGTTGACACTCTTTGCTCTTCTCCTCCCGAAAGCGATCAGTTCTATAAGCTTTCGATTTTCCAGGTCGGAAGAATTCCTTGACCCTTTTTTTGCTTATTATCAACTTGGGGTGTGGGGCACACTGGGAAAACACTTTAGTAATAGTTTCGACTTCGTTTCGAAGTTTTAAATTACACCCCCTGCCATAACAGGGTGCAAATTTGTCTAGATTTATTTCTAAATCTGAATTCACTACAACTCTTTCATTGTTAACAATTTCAAACTCTTTACGAGTTGAATGAGTCACAATTATCCTATTCACATCACTGCAGAAACTAAAATACTGATCATTTATGATGATCCTTGTATTTCGGCTTTCCATCACTGAAAAACACATAACACAACACTTAATTTTAAAACATTTTTATTTAGAAAGGAAATTGCAGTGCGTTTTTTTTTAAAAAAACAGGGTCTATCCTAACACCAGTTTCAAATCCGATCATTTCTTGCACGGATTCTACTCATCTAACGCGAGAAGACCCAGTCATTGCTTTCCTGGGTCTTATTTTTGGTCACACTTTCTGTCGAAACTAATTCAAGCATAGAATAAGCAAACAAAAAGAACCAAAACCGATAAATTTATAAATAAAATCTTACCTTTTTTTTAGAAATCCAATCGTTTTCAATGGAAAACAAGATATTACGATTTAATTTCACTTTATAAACTACTTTAACACGTTACTAGTCACTTGAACTATTAGTTCCACTTCAAAACACAAAAAAAATCCTTGTATTTTTGAAGATATTAATTTTTTTCCATAAAAATCCGGAGGAAAACTGCAAGATTGCAACTTAATAAATGGCAGTGGACAATAAAGGAGGGAAGATGCATTAAAAGATGCACCCCTATAGCATCCTATAGCATCCCTGCAGGTGAACAAACTGCACCGGCATTCCGTATATAGGTATATACAAGCGTGAGGAACTAGGCCACAAGAGGTTGAACGTCAGGCGTCGGTGGTTGAGCCTCGGGCGTTGGGAGTTGGAGGTTGAGGTTGGCTTTTGCATGAGCCATAGTTGCATGGGCCAGAGGTTGGCTTTTTAGCATGAGTTGCAAGAGCCAGAGGTTAGCTTTTCATGAGTTGCATGAGCCAGATAATATGCAAAGCAACTTACCCGGGTTCGGGCGCCCACCCCAACTTCGGACGCCCGGAATGTTGCATAAGTGGGCATACTCCACTCTACTAACCTGTAAATTAATTGTGAAAAAACCGCATTAGCTAGATGCGGTTTTTTGCGGTTTTTGCAGTTTTTTGCGGTTTTTGGATACTACAGACCCTGTTCTTTAAAACGCAGCAATGTTTTTTGGTTTTCTGTACGTTTAAACCCAAAAAACCGGTCAAGTCCCGTCACCTATCCAAAAAACCGATGGAAAACGTTTAAAAACCTGTAAACTAATTGTGAATAAACCGAATTAGCTAGATGCGGTTTTTTGCGGTTTTTGCAGTTTTTTGCGGTTTTTGGATACTACAGACCCTGTTCTTTAAAACGCAGCAAGGTTTTTAGGTTTCGTGAACGTTTAAACCCAAAAAACCGGTCAAGTCCCGTCACCCATCCAAAAAACCGATGGAAAACCTTTAAAAACCTGTAAATTAATTGTGAAAAAACCGCATTAGCTAGATGCGGTTTTTTGCAGTTTTTGGATACTACAGACCCTGTTCTTTACAACGCAGCAAGGTTTTTTGGTTTTCTGTACGTTTAAACCAAAAAACCGGTCAAGTCCCGTCACCCATCCAAAAAACCGATGGAAAACGTTTAAAAACCTGTAAATTAATTGTGAAAAAAACCGCATTAGCTAGATGCGGTTTTTTGCGGTTTTTGCAGTTTTTTGCGGTTTTTGGATACTACAGACCCTGTTCTTTAAAACGCAGCAAGGTTTTTAGGTTTCGTGAACGTTTAAACCCAAAAAACCGGTCAAGTCCCGTCACCCATCCAAAAAAGCGATAGAAAACTTTAAAAACCTGTAAATTAATTGTGAAAAAACCGCATTAGCTAGATGCGGTTTTTTGCGGTTTTTTGCGATTTTTGGATACTACAGACCCTGTTCTTTAAAACGCAGCAAGGTTTTTAGGTTTCGTGAACGTTTAAACCCAAAAAACCGGTCAAGTCCCATCCCCCATCCAAAAAACCGACGGAAAACCTTTAAAAACCTGTAAATTAATTGTGAAAAAACCGCATTAGCTAGATGCGGTTTTTTGCAGTTTTTGGATACTACAGACAATGTTCTTTACAACGCAGCAAGGTTTTTTGGTTTTCTGTACGTTTAAACCCAAAAAACCGGTCAAGTCCCGTCACCCATCCAAAAAACCGATGGAAAACCTTTAAAAACCTGTAAAGTAATTGTGAAAAAACCGCATTAGCTAGATGCGGTTTTTTGCGGTTTTTGGATACTACAGACCCTGTTCTTTAAAACGCAGCAAGGGTTTTAGGTTTCGTGAACGTTTAAACCCAAAAAACCGGTCAAGTCCCGTCACCCATCCAAAAAACGGATGGAAAACCTTTAAAAACCTGTAAATTAATTGTGAAAAAACCGCATTAGCCAGATGCGGTTTTTTGCGGTTTTTGGATACTACAGACCCTGTTTTTTACAACGCAGCAAGTTTTTTTGGTTTTCTG
This sequence comes from Desoria tigrina, assembly GCA_906901685.1. Taxonomy (NCBI): domain Eukaryota; kingdom Metazoa; phylum Arthropoda; class Collembola; order Entomobryomorpha; family Isotomidae; genus Desoria; species Desoria tigrina. The sequence goes on from CAJQTU010000113.1 coordinate 39,248, forward strand.
TACGTTAAAACCCAAAAAACCGGTCAAGTCCCGTCACCCATCCAAAAAACCGATGGAAAACCTTTAAAAACCTGTAAATTAATTGTGAAAAAACCGCATTAGCTTGATGCGGTTTTTTGCGGTTTTTGGATACTACAGGCCCTGTTCTTTAAAACGCAGCAAGGTTTTTAGGTTTCGTGAACGTTTAAACCCAAAAAACCGGTCAAGTCCCGTCACCCATCCAAAAAACCGATCGAAAACGTTTAAAAACCTGTAAATTAATCGTGAAAAAACCGCATTAGCTAGATGCGGTTTTTTGCGGTTTTTTGCGGTTTTTGCGGTTTTTGGATACTACAGACCCTGTTCTTTAAAACGCAGCAAGGTTTTTTGGTTTTCTGTACGTTTAAACCCAAAAAACCGGTCAAGTCCCGTCACCTATCCAAAAAACCGATGGAAAACGTTTAAAAACCTGTAAACTAATTGTGAAAAAACCGAATTAGCTAGATGCGGTTTTTTGCGGTTTTTGCAGTTTTTTGCGGTTTTTGGATACTACAGACCCTGTTCTTTAAAACGCAGCAAGGTTTTTAGGTTTCGTG
>CAJQTU010000114.1:0-40265 GCA_906901685.1 Desoria tigrina
CAAAAAACCGATGGAAAACGTTTAAAAACCTGTAAATTAATTGTGAAAAAACCGCATTAACTAGATGCGGTTTTTTGCGGTTTTTTGCGGTTTTTGGGTACTACAGACCCTGTTTTCTAAACCGCAACAAGGTTTTTTGGTTTTCTGTACGTTTAAACCCAAAAAAACCAGTCAAGTCCCGTCACCCATCCAAAAAACCGATGGAAAACCTTTAAAAACCTGTAAATTAATTGTGAAAAAACCGCATTAGCCAGATGCGGTTTTTGGATACTACAGACCCTGTTCTTTACAACGCAGCAAGGTTTTTTGGTTTTCGGTACGATAAAACTTTAAAAACCGGTCAAGTCCCGTCACCCATCCAAAAAACCGATGGAAAACCTTTAAAAACCTGTAAATTAATTGTGAAAAAACCGCATTAGCCAGATGCGGTTTTTGGCGGTTTTTGGATACTACAGACCCTGTTCTTTACAACGCAGCAAGGTTTTTTGGTTTTCGGTACGATTAAACTTTAAAAACCGGTCAAGTCCCGTCACCCATCCAAAAAACCGATGGAAAACCTTTAAAAACCTGTAAATTTATTGTGAAAAAAACGCATTAGCCAGATGCGGTTTTTGGCGGTTTTTGGATACTACAGACCCTGTTCTTTACAACGCAGCAAGTTTTTTGGTTTTCTGTACGTTTAAACCCAAAAAACCGGTCAAGTCCCGTCACCCATCCAAAAAACCGATGGAAAACCTTTAAAAACCTGTAAATTAATTGTGAAAAAACCGCATTAGCCAGATGCGGTTTTTGGCGGTTTTTGGATACTAAAGACCCTGTTGTTTACAACGCAGCAAGGTTTTTTGGTTTTCTGTACGATTAAACTTTAAAAACCGGTCAAGTCCCGTCACCCATCCAAAAAACCGATGGAAAACGTTTAAAAACCTGTAAATTAATTGTGAAAAAACCGCATTAACTAGATGCGGTTTTTTGCGGTTTTTTTGCGGTTTTTGGGTACTACGAACCCTGTTTTCTAAACCGCAACAAGGTTTTTTGGTTTTCTGTACGTTTAAACCCAAAAAAACCAGTCAAGTCCCGTCACCCATCCAAAAAACCGATGGAAAACCTTAAAAACCTGTAAATTAATTGTGAAAAAACCGCATTAGCCAGATGCGGTTTTTGGATACTACAGACCCTGTTCTTTACAACGCAGCATGGTTTTTTGGTTTTCTGTACGATTAAACTTTAAAAACCGGTCAAGTCCCGTCACCCATCCAAAAAACCGATGGAAAACCTTTAAAAACCTGTAAATTAATTGTAAAAAAACCGCATTAGCCAGATGCGGTTTTTGGCGGTTTTTGGATACTAAAGACCCTGTTGTTTACAACGCAGCAAGGTTTTTTGGTTTTCTGTACGATTAAACTTTAAAAACCGGTCAAGTCCGTCACCCATCCAAAAAACCGATGGAAAACGTTTAAAAACCTGTAAATTAATTGTGAAAAAACCGCATTAACTAGATGCGGTTTTTTGCGGTTTTTTGCGGTTTTTGGGTACTACAGACCCTGTTTTCTAAACCGCAACAAGGTTTTCTTGGTTTTCTGTACGTTTAAACCCAAAAAAACCAGTCAAGTCCCGTCACCCATCCAAAAAACCGATGGAAAACCTTTAAAAACCTGTAAATTAATTGTGAAAAAACCGCATTAGCCAGATGCGGTTTTTGGATACTACAGACCCTGTTCTTTACAACGCAGCAAGGTTTTTTGGTTTTCGGTACGATTAAACTTTAAAAACCGGTCAAGTCCCGTCACCCATCCAAAAAACCGATGGAAAACCTTTAAAAACCTGTAAATTAATTGTGAAAAAACCGCATTAGCCAGATGCGGTTTTTGGCGGTTTTGGATACTACAGACCCTGTTCTTTACAACGCAGCAAGTTTTTTGGTTTTCTGTACGTTTAAACCCAAAAAACCGGTCAAGTCCCGTCACCCATCCAAAAAACCGATGGAAAACCTTTAAAAACCTGTAAATTAATTGTGAAAAAACCGCATTAGCCAGATGCGGTTTTTGGATACTACAGACCCTGTTCTTTACAACGCAGCATGGTTTTTTGGTTTTCTGTACGATTAAACTTTAAAAACCGGTCAAGTCCCGTCACCCATCCAAAAAACCGATGGAAAACCTTTAAAAACCTGTAAATTAATTGTGAAAAAACCGCATTAGCCAGATGCGGTTTTTGGCGGTTTTTGGATACTAAAGACCCTGTTGTTTACAACGCAGCAAGGTTTTTTGGTTTTCTGTACGATTAAACTTTAAAAACCGGTCAAGTCCCGTCACCCATCCAAAAAACCGATGGAAAACGTTTAAAAACCTGTAAATTAATTGTGAAAAAACCGCATTAACTAGATGCGGTTTTTTGCGGTTTTCTGCGGTTTTTGGATTCTACAGACCCTGTTTTCTAAAACGCAGCAAGGTTTTTTGGTTTTTTGTACGTTTTAAACCCAAAAAACCGGTCAAGTCCCGTCACCCATCCAAAAAAACCGATGGAAAACCTTTAACAACCTGTAAATTAGTTGTGAAAAAACCGCATTAGCCAGATGCGGTTTTTGGATACTACTGACCCGGTTCTTTAAAACGCAACAAGGTTTTTAGGTTTCGTGTACTTTTAAACCCAAAAAACCGGTCAAGTCCCGTCACCCATCCAAAAAACCGATGGAAAACCTTTAAAAACCTGTAAATTAATTGTGAAAAAACCGGATTAGCCAGATGCGGTTTTTGGATACTACAGACCCTGTTCTTTACAACGCAGCAAGGTTTTTTGGTTTTCGGTACGATTAAACTTTAAAAACCGGTCAAGTCCCGTCACCCATCCAAAAAACCGATGGAAAACCTTTAAAAACCTGTAAATTTATTGTGAAAAAAACGCATTAGCCAGATGCGGTTTTTGGCGGTTTTTGGATACTACAGACCCTGTTCTTTACAACGCAGCAAGTTTTTGGTTTTCTGTACGTTTAAACCCAAAAAACCGGTCAAGTCCCGTCACCCATCCAAAAAACCGATGGAAAACCTTTAAAAACCTGTAAATTAATTGTGAAAAAACCGCATTAGCCAGATGCGGTTTTTGGATACTACAGACCCTGTTCTTTACAACGCAGCATGGTTTTTTGGTTTTCTGTACGATTAAACTTTAAAAACCGGTCAAGTCCCGTCACCCATCCAAAAAACCGATGGAAAACCTTTAAAAACCTGTAAATTAATTGTGAAAAAACCGCATTAGCCAGATGCGGTTTTTGGCGGTTTTTGGATACTAAAGACCCTGTTGTTTACAACGCAGCAAGGTTTTTTGGTTTTCTGTACGATTAAACTTTAAAAACCGGTCAAGTCCCGTCACCCATCCAAAAAACCGATGGAAAACGTTTAAAAACCTGTAAATTAATTGTGAAAAAACCGCATTAACTAGATGCGGTTTTTTGCGGTTTTTTGCGGTTTTTGGGTACTACAGACCCTGTTTTCTAAACCGCAACAAGGTTTTTTGGTTTTCTGTACGTTTAAACCCAAAAAAACCAGTCAAGTCCCGTCACCCATCCAAAAAACCGATGGAAAACCTTTAAAAACCTGTAAATTAATTGTGAAAAAACCGCATTAGCCAGATGCGGTTTTTGGATACTACAGACCCTGTTCTTTACAACGCAGCAAGGTTTTTTGGTTTTCGGTACGATTAAACTTTAAAAACCGGTCAAGTCCCGTCACCCATCCAAAAAACCGATGGAAAACCTTTAAAAACCTGTAAATTAATTGTGAAAAAACCGCATTAGCCAGATGCGGTTTTTGGCGGTTTTTGGATACTACAGACCCTGTTCTTTACAACGCAGCAAGTTTTTTGGTTTTCTGTACGTTTAAACCCAAAAAACCGGTCAAGTCCCGTCACCCATCCAAAAAACCGATGGAAAACCTTTAAAAACCTGTAAATTAATTGTGAAAAAACCGCATTAGGCAGATGCGGTTTTTGGATACTACAGACCCTGTTCTTTACAACGCAGCATGATTTTTTGGTTTTCTGTACGATTGAACTTTAAAAACCGGTCAAGTCCCGTCACCCATCCAAAAAACCGATGGAAAACCTTTAAAAACCTGTAAATTAATTGTGAAAAAACCGCATTAGCCAGATGCGGTTTTTGGCGGTTTTTGGATACTAAAGACCCTGTTGTTTACAACGCAGCAAGGTTTTTTGGTTTTCTGTACGATTAAACTTTAAAAACCGGTCAAGTCCCGTCACCCATCCAAAAAAACCGATGGAAAACCTTTAAAAACCTGTAAATTAATTGTGAAAAAACCGCATTAGCTAGATGCGGTTTTTTGCGGTTTTTGGATACTAAAGACCCTGTTGTTTACAACGCAGCAAGGTTTTTTGGTTTTCTGTACGATTAAACTTTAAAAACCGGTCAAGTCCCGTCACCCATCCAAAAAACCGATGGAAAACGTTTAAAAAGCTGTAAATAAATTGTGAAAAAACCGCATTAACTAGATGCGGTTTTTTGCGGTTTTTTGCGGTTTTTGGGTACTACAGACCCTGTTTTCTAAAACGCAACAAGGTTTTTTGGTTTTCTGTACGTTTAAACCCAAAAAACCAGTCAAGTCCCGGCACCCATCCAAAAAACCGATGGAAAACCTTTAAAAACCTGTAAATTAATTGTGAAAAAACCGCATTAGCCAGATGCGGTTTTTGGATACTACTGACCCGGTTCTTAAAAACGCAGCGAGGTTTTTAGGTTTCGTGTACTTTTAAACCCAAAAAACCGGTCTAGTCCCGTCACCCATCCAAAAAACCGATGGAAAACCTTTAAAAACCTGTAAATTAATTGTGAAAAAACCGCATAGCCAGATGCGGTTTTTGGATACTACAGACCCTGTTCTTTACAACGCAGCAAGGTTTTTTGGTTTTCGGTACGATTAAACTTTAAAAACCGGTCAAGTCCCGTCACCCATCCAAAAAACCGATGGAAAACCTTTAAAAACCTGTAAATTAATTGTGAAAAAACCGCATTAGCCAGATGCGGTTTTTGGCGGTTTTTGGATACTACAGACCCTGTTCTTTACAACGCAGCAAGTTTTTTGGTTTTCTGTACGTTTAAACCCAAAAAACCGGTCAAGTCCCGTCACCCATCCAAAAAACCGATGGAAAACCTTTAAAAACCTGTAAATTAATTGTGAAAAAACCGCATTAGCCAGATGCGGTTTTTGGATACTACAGACCCTGTTCTTTACAACGCAGCATGGTTTTTTGGTTTTCTGTACGATTAAACTTTAAAAACCGGTCAAGTCCCGTCACCCATCCAAAAAACCGATGGAAAACCTTTAAAAACCTGTAAATTAATTGTGAAAAAACCGCATTAGCCAGATGCGGTTTTTGGCGGTTTTTGGATACTAAAGACCCTGTTGTTTACAACGCAGCAAGGTTTTTTGGTTTTCTGTACGATTAAACTTTAAAAACCGGTCAAGTCCCGTCACCCATCCAAAAAACCGATGGAAAACCTTTAAAAACCTGTAAATTAATTGTGAAAAAACCGCATTAGCCAGATGCGGTTTTTGGATACTACTGACCCGGTTCTTAAAAACGCAGCGAGGTTTTTAGGTTTCGTGTACTTTTAAACCCAAAAAACCGGTCTAGTCCCGTCACCCATCCAAAAAACCGATGGAAAACCTTTAAAAACCTGTAAATTAATTGTGAAAAAACCGCATTAGCCAGATGCGGTTTTTGGATACTACAGACCCTGTTCTTTACAACGCAGCAAGGTTTTTTGGTTTTCGGTACGATTAAACTTTAAAAACCGGTCAAGTCCGTCACCCATCCAAAAAACCGATGGAAAACCTTTAAAAACCTGTAAATTAATTGTGAAAAAACCGCATTAGCCAGATGCGGTTTTTGGCGGTTTTTGGATACTACAGACCCTGTTCTTTACAACGCAGCAAGTTTTTTGGTTTTCTGTACGTTTAAACCCAAAAAACCGGTCAAGTCCCGTCACCCATCCAAAAAACCGATGGAAAACCTTTAAAAACCTGTAAATTAATTGTGAAAAAACCGCATTAGCCAGATGCGGTTTTTGGATACTACAGACCCTGTTCTTTACAACGCAGCATGGTTTTTTGGTTTTCTGTACGATTAAACTTTAAAAACCGGTCAAGTCCCGTCACCCATCCAAAAAACCGATGGAAAACCTTTAAAAACCTGTAAATTAATTGTGAAAAAACCGCATTAGCCAGATGCGGTTTTTGGCGGTTTTTGGATACTAAAGACCCTGTTGTTTACAACGCAGCAAGGTTTTTTGGTTTTCTGTACGATTAAACTTTAAAAACCGGTCAAGTCCCGTCACCCATCCAAAAAACCGATGGAAAACGTTTAAAAACCTGTAAATTAATTGTGAAAAAACCGCATTAACTAGATGCGGTTTTTTTGCGGTTTTCTGCGGTTTTTGGATTCTACAGACCCTGTTTTCTAAAACGCAGCAAGGTTTTTTGGTTTTTTGTACGTTTAAACCCAAAAAACCGGTCAAGTCCCGTCACCATCCAAAAAACCGATGGAAAACCTTTAACAACCTGTAAATTAGTTGTGAACAAAACCGCATTAGCCAGATGCGGTTTTTGGATACTACTGACCCGGTTCTTTAAAACGCAACAAGGTTTTTAGGTTTCGTGTACTTTTAAACCCAAAAAACCGGTCAAGTCCCGTCACCCATCCAAAAAACCGATGGAAAACCTTTAAAAACCTGTAAATTAATTGTGAAAAAACCGGATTAGCCAGATCCGGTTTTTGGATACTACAGACCCTGTTCTTTACAACGCAGCAAGGTTTTTTGGTTTTCGGTACGATTAAACTTTAAAAACCGGTCAAGTCCCGTCACCCATCCAAAAAACCGATGGAAAACCTTTAAAAACCTGTAAATTTATTGTGAAAAAAACGCATTAGCCAGATGCGGTTTTTGGCGGTTTTTGGATACTACAGACCCTGTTCTTTACAACGCAGCAAGTTTTTTGGTTTTCTGTACGTTTAAACCCAAAAAACCGGTCAAGTCCCGTCACCCATCCAAAAAACCGATGGAAAACCTTTAAAAACCTGTAAATTAATTGTGAAAAAACCGCATTAGCCAGATGCGGTTTTTGGATACTACAGACCCTGTTCTTTACAACGCAGCATGGTTTTTTGGTTTTCTGTACGATTAAACTTTAAAAACCGGTCAAGTCCCGTCACCCATCCAAAAAACCGATGGAAAACCTTTAAAAACCTGTAAATTAATTGTGAAAAAACCGCATTAGCCAGATGCGGTTTTGGCGGTTTTTGGATACTAAAGACCCTGTTGTTTACAACGCAGCAAGGTTTTTTTGGTTTTCTGTACGATTAAACTTTAAAAACCGGTCAAGTCCCGTCACCCATCCAAAAAACCGATGGAAAACGTTTAAAAAACCTGTAAATTAATTGTGAAAAAACCGCATTAACTAGATGCGGTTTTTTGCGGTTTTTTGCGGTTTTTGGGTACTACAGACCCTGTTTTCTAAACCGCAACAAGGTTTTTTGGTTTTCTGTACGTTTAAACCCAAAAAAACCAGTCAAGTCCCGTCACCCATCCAAAAAACCGATGGAAAACCTTTAAAAACCTGTAAATTAATTGTGAAAAAACCGCATTAGCCAGATGCGGTTTTTGGATACTACAGACCCTGTTCTTTACAACGCAGCAAGGTTTTTTGGTTTTCTGTACGATTAAACTTTAAAAACCGGTCAAGTCCCGTCACCCATCCAAAAAACCGATGGAAAACCTTAAAAACCTGTAAATTAATTGTGAAAAAACCGCATTAGCCAGATGCGGTTTTGGCGGTTTTTGGATACTAAAGACCCTGTTGTTTACAACGCAGCAAGGTTTTTTGGTTTTCTGTACGATTAAACTTTAAAAACCGGTCAAGTCCCGTCACCCATCCAAAAAAACCGATGGAAAACCTTTAAAAACCTGTAAATTAATTGTGAAAAAACCGCATTAGCTAGATGCGGTTTTTTGCGGTTTTTGGATACTAAAGACCCTGTTGTTTACAACGCAGCAAGGTTTTTTGGTTTTCTGTACGATTAAACTTTAAAAACCGGTCAAGTCCCGTCACCCATCCAAAAAACCGATGGAAAACGTTTAAAAAGCTGTAAATAAATTGTGAAAAAACCGCATTAACTAGATGCGGTTTTTTGCGGTTTTTTGCGGTTTTTGGGTACTACAGACCCTGTTTTCTAAAACGCAACAAGGTTTTTTGGTTTTCTGTACGTTTAAACCCAAAAAACCAGTCAAGTCCCGGCACCCATCCAAAAAACCGATGGAAAACCTTTAAAAACCTGTAAATTAATTGTGAAAAAACCGCATTAGCCAGATGCGGTTTTTGGATACTACTGACCCGGTTCTTAAAAACGCAGCGAGGTTTTTAGGTTTCGTGTACTTTTAAACCCAAAAAACCGGTCTAGTCCCGTCACCCATCCAAAAAACCGATGGAAAACCTTTAAAAACCTGTAAATTAATTGTGAAAAAACCGCATTAGCCAGATGCGGTTTTTGGATACTACAGACCCTGTTCTTTACAACGCAGCAAGGTTTTTTTGGTTTTCGGTACGATTAAACTTTAAAAACCGGTCAAGTCCCGTCACCCATCCAAAAAACCGATGGAAAACCTTTAAAAACCTGTAAATTAATTGTGAAAAAACCGCATTAGCCAGATGCGGTTTTTGGCGGTTTTTGGATACTACAGACCCTGTTCTTTACAACGCAGCAAGTTTTTTGGTTTTCTGTACGTTTAAACCCAAAAAACCGGTCAAGTCCCGTCACCCATCCAAAAAACCGATGGAAAACCTTTAAAAACCTGTAAATTAATTGTGAAAAAACCGCATTAGCCAGATGCGGTTTTTGGATACAGCATGGTTTTTTTGGTTTTCTGTACGATTAAACTTTAAAAACGGTCAAGTCCCGTCACCCATCCAAAAAACCGATGGAAAACCTTTAAAAACCTGTAAATTAATTGTGAAAAAAACCGCATTAGCCAGATGCGGTTTTTGGCGGTTTTTGGATACTAAAGACCCTGTTGTTTACAACGCAGCAAGGTTTTTTGGTTTTCTGTACGATTAAACTTTAAAAACCGGTCAAGTCCCGTCACCCATCCAAAAAACCGATGGAAAACCTTTAAAAACCTGTAAATTAATTGTGAAAAAACCGCATTAGCCAGATGCGGTTTTTGGATACTACTGACCCGGTTCTTAAAAACGCAGCGAGGTTTTTAGGTTTCGTGTACTTTTAAACCCAAAAAACCGGTCTAGTCCCGTCACCCATCCAAAAAACCGATGGAAAACCTTTAAAAACCTGTAAATTAATTGTGAAAAAACCGCATTAGCCAGATGCGGTTTTTGGATACTACAGACCCTGTTCTTTACAACGCAGCAAGGTTTTTTGGTTTTCGGTACGATTAAACTTTAAAAACCGGTCAAGTCCCGTCACCCATCCAAAAAACCGATGGAAAACCTTTAAAAACCTGTAAATTAATTGTGAAAAAACCGCATTAGCCAGATGCGGTTTTTGGCGGTTTTTGGATACTACAGACCCTGTTCTTTACAACGCAGCAAGTTTTTTGGTTTTCTGTACGTTTAAACCCAAAAAACCGGTCAAGTCCCGTCACCCATCCAAAAAAACCGATGGAAAACCTTTAAAAACCTGTAAATTAATTGTGAAAAAACCGCATTAGCCAGATGCGGTTTTTGGATACTACAGACCCTGTTCTTTACAACGCAGCATGGTTTTTTGGTTTTCTGTACGATTAAACTTTAAAAACCGGTCAAGTCCCGTCACCCATCCAAAAAACCGATGGAAAACCTTTAAAAACCTGTAAATTAATTGTGAAAAAACCGCATTAGCCAGATGCGGTTTTTGGCGGTTTTTTGGATACTAAAGACCCTGTTGTTTACAACGCAGCAAGGTTTTTTGGTTTTCTGTACGATTAAACTTTAAAAACCGGTCAAGTCCCGTCACCCATCCAAAAAACCGATGGAAAACGTTTAAAAACCTGTAAATTAATTGTGAAAAAACCGCATTAACTAGATGCGGTTTTTTGCGGTTTTCTGCGGTTTTTTGGATTCTACAGACCCTGTTTTCTAAAACGCAGCAAGGTTTTTTGGTTTTTTTGTACGTTTTAACCCAAAAAACCGGTCAAGTCCCGTCACCCATCCAAAAAACCGATGGAAAACCTTTAACAACCTGTAAATTAGTTGTGAAAAAACCGCATTAGCCAGATGCGGTTTTTGGATACTACTGACCCGGTTCTTTAAAACGCAACAAGGTTTTTAGGTTTCGTGTACTTTTAAACCCAAAAAACCGGTCAAGTCCCGTCACCCATCCAAAAAACCGATGGAAAACCTTTAAAAACCTGTAAATTAATTGTGAAAAAACCGGATTAGCCAGATGCGGTTTTTGGATACTACAGACCCTGTTCTTTACAACGCAGCAAGGTTTTTTTGGTTTTCGGTACGATTAAACTTTAAAAACCGGTCAAGTCCCGTCACCCATCCAAAAAACCGATGGAAAACCTTTAAAAACCTGTAAATTTATTGTGAAAAAAAACGCATTAGCCAGATGCGGTTTTTGGCGGTTTTTGGATACTACAGACCCTGTTCTTTACAACGCAGCAAGTTTTTTGGTTTTCTGTACGTTTTAAACCCAAAAAACCGGTCAAGTCCCGTCACCCATCCAAAAAACCGATGGAAAACCTTTTAAAAACCTGTAAATTAATTGTGAAAAAACCGCATTAGCCAGATGCGGTTTTTGGATACTACAGACCCTGTTCTTTACAACGCAGCATGGTTTTTTGGTTTTGTATCGATTAAACTTTAAAAACCGGTCAAGTCCCGTCACCCATCCAAAAAACCGATGGAAAACCTTTAAAAACCTGTAAATTAATTGTGAAAAAACCGCATTAGCCAGATGCGGTTTTTGGCGGTTTTTGGATACTAAAGACCCTGTTGTTTACAACGCAGCAAGGTTTTTTGGTTTTCTGTACGATTAAACTTTAAAAACCGGTCAAGTCCCGTCACCCATCCAAAAAACCGATGGAAAACGTTTAAAAACCTGTAAATTAATTGTGAAAAAACCGCATTAACTAGATGCGGTTTTTTGCGGTTTTTTTGCGGTTTTTGGGTACTACAGACCCTGTTTTCTAAACCGCAAACAAGGTTTTTTGGTTTTCTGTACGTTTAAACCCAAAAAAACCAGTCAAGTCCCGTCACCCATCCAAAAAACCGATGGAAAACCTTTAAAAACCTGTAAATTAATTGTGAAAAAACCGCATTAGCCAGATGCGGTTTTTGGATACTACAGACCCTGTTCTTTACAACGCAGCAAGGTTTTTTGGTTTTCGGTACGATTAAACTTTAAAAACCGGTCAAGTCCCGTCACCCATCCAAAAAACCGATGGAAAACCTTTAAAAACCTGTAAATTAATTGTGAAAAAACCGCATTAGCCAGATGCGGTTTTTGGCGGTTTTTGGATACTACAGACCCTGTTCTTTACAACGCAGCAAGTTTTTTGGTTTTCTGTACGTTTAAACCCAAAAAACCGGTCAAGTCCCGTCACCCATCCAAAAAACCGATGGAAAACCTTTAAAAACCTGTAAATTAATTGTGAAAAAACCGCATTAGGCAGATGCGGTTTTTGGATACTACAGACCCTGTTCTTTACAACGCAGCATGATTTTTTGGTTTTCTGTACGATTGAACTTTAAAAACCGGTCAAGTCCCGTCACCCATCCAAAAAACCGATGGAAAACCTTTAAAAACCTGTAAATTAATTGTGAAAAAACGCATTAGCCAGATGCGGTTTTTGGCGGTTTTTGGATACTAAAGACCCTGTTGTTTACAACGCAGCAAGGTTTTTTGGTTTTCTGTACGATTAAACTTTAAAAACCGGTCAAGTCCCGTCACCCATCCAAAAAAAACCGATGGAAAACCTTTAAAAACCTGTAAATTAATTGTGAAAAAACCGCATTAGCTAGATGCGGTTTTTTGCGGTTTTTGGATACTAAAGACCCTGTTGTTTACAACGCAGCAAGGTTTTTTGGTTTTCTGTACGATTAAACTTTAAAAACCGGTCAAGTCCCGTCACCCATCCAAAAAACCGATGGAAAACGTTTAAAAAGCTGTAAATAAATTGTGAAAAAACCGCATTAACTAGATGCGGTTTTTTTGCGGTTTTTTGCGGTTTTTGGGTACTACAGACCCTGTTTTCTAAACGCAACAAGGTTTTTTGGTTTTCTGTACGTTTAAACCCAAAAAACCAGTCAAGTCCCGTCACCCATCCAAAAAACCGATGGAAAACCTTTAAAAACCTGTAAATTAATTGTGAAAAAACCGCATTAGCCAGATGCGGTTTTTGGATACTACTGACCCGGTTCTTAAAAACGCAGCGAGGTTTTTAGGTTTCGTGTACTTTTAAACCCAAAAAACCGGTCTAGTCCCGTCACCCATCCAAAAAACCGATGGAAAACCTTTAAAAACCTGTAAATTTATTGTGAAAAAAAACGCATTAGCCAGATGCGGTTTTTTGGCGGTTTTTTGGATACTACAGACCCTGTTCTTTACAACGCAGCAAGTTTTTTGGTTTTCTGTACGTTTAAACCCAAAAAACAGGTCAAGTCCCGTCACCCATCCAAAAAACCGATGGAAAACCTTTAAAAACCTGTAAATTAATTGTGAAAAAACCGCATTAGCCAGATGCGGTTTTTGGATACTACAGACCCTGTTCTTTACAACGCAGCATGGTTTTTTGGTTTTCTGTACGATTAAACTTTAAAAACCGGTCAAGTCCCGTCACCCATCCAAAAAACCGATGGAAAACCTTTAAAAACCTGTAAATTAATTGTGAAAAAACCGCATTAGCCAGATGCGGTTTTTGGCGGTTTTTGGATACTAAAGATCCTGTTGTTTACAACGCAGCAAGGTTTTTTGGTTTTCTGTACGATTAAACTTTAAAAATCGGTCAAGTCCCGTCACCCATCCAAAAAACCGATGGAAAACGTTTAAAAACCTGTAAATTAATTGTGAAAAAACCGCATTAACTAGATGCCGTTTTTTGCGGTTTTTTGCGGTTTTTGGGTACTACAGACCCTGTTTTCTAAACCGCAACAAGGTTTTTTGGTTTTCTGTACGTTTAAACCCAAAAAAAACCAGTCAAGTCCCGTCACCCATCCAAAAAACCGATGGAAAACCTTTAAAAACCTGTAAATTAATTGTGAAAAAACCGCATTAGCCAGATGCGGTTTTTTGGATACTACAGACCCTGTTCTTTACAACGCAGCAAGGTTTTTTGGTTTTCGGTACGATTAAACTTTAAAAACCGGTCAAGTCCCGTCACCCATCCAAAAAACCGATGGAAAACCTTTAAAAACCTGTAAATTAATTGTGAAAAAACCGCATTAGCCAGATGCGGTTTTTTGGCGGTTTTTTGGATACTACAGACCCTGTTCTTTACAACGCAGCAAGTTTTTTGGTTTTCTGTACGTTTAAACCCAAAAAACCGGTCAAGTCCCGTCACCCATCCAAAAAACCGATGGAAAACCTTTAAAAACCTGTAAATTAATTGTGAAAAAAACCGCATTAGGCAGATGCGGTTTTTGGATACTACAGACCCTGTTCTTTACAACGCAGCATGATTTTTTGGTTTTCTGTACGATTGAACTTTAAAAAACCGGTCAAGTCCCGTCACCCATCCAAAAAACCGATGGAAAACCTTTAAAAACCTGTAAATTAATTGTGAGAAAAACCGCATTAGCCAGATGCGGTTTTTGGCGGTTTTTTGGATACTAAAGACCCTGTTGTTTACAACGCAGCAAGGTTTTTTGGTTTTCTGTACGATTAAACTTTAAAAACCGGTCAAGTCCCGTCACCCATCCAAAAAAACCGATGGAAAACCTTTAAAAACCTGTAAATTAATTGTGAAAAAACCGCATTAGCTAGATGCGGTTTTTTGCGGTTTTTGGATACTAAAGACCCTGTTGTTTACAACGCAGCAAGGTTTTTTGGTTTTCTGTACGATTAAACTTTAAAAACCGGTCAAGTCCCGTCACCCATCCAAAAAACCGATGGAAAACGTTTAAAAAGCTGTAAATAAATTGTGAAAAAACCGCATTAACTAGATGCGGTTTTTTGCGGTTTTTTGCGGTTTTTGGGTACTACAGACCCTGTTTTCTAAAACGCAACAAGGTTTTTTGGTTTTCTGTACGTTTAAACCCAAAAAACCAGTCAAGTCCCGTCACCCAACCAAAAAACCGATGGAAAACCTTTAAAAACCTGTAAATTAATTGTGAAAAAACCGCATTAGCCAGATGCGGTTTTTGGATACTACTGACCCGGTTCTTAAAAACGCAGCGAGGTTTTTAGGTTTCGTGTACTTTTAAACCCAAAAAACCGGTCTAGTCCCGTCACCCATCCAAAAAACCGATGGAAAACCTTTAAAAACCTGTAAATTTATTGTGAAAAAAACGCATTAGCCAGATGCGGTTTTTGGCGGTTTTTGGATACTACAGACCCTGTTCTTTACAACGCAGCAAGTTTTTTGGTTTTCTGTACGTTTAAACCCAAAAAACAGGTCAAGTCCCGTCACCCATCCAAAAAACCGATGGAAAACCTTTAAAAACCTGTAAATTAATTGTGAAAAAACCGCATTAGCCAGATGCGGTTTTTGGATACTACAGACCCTGTTCTTTACAACGCAGCATGGTTTTTTGGTTTTCTGTACGATTAAACTTTAAAAACCGGTCAAGTCCCGTCACCCATCCAAAAAACCGATGGAAAACCTTTAAAAACCTGTAAATTAATTGTGAAAAAACCGCATTAGCCAGATGCGGTTTTTGGCGGTTTTTGGATACTAAAGATCCTGTTGTTTACAACGCAGCAAGGTTTTTTGGTTTTCTGTACGATTAAACTTTAAAAACCGGTCAAGTCCCGTCACCCATCCAAAAAACCGATGGAAAACGTTTAAAAACCTGTAAATTAATTGTGAAAAAACCGCATTAACTAGATGCCGTTTTTTGCGGTTTTTTTGCGGTTTTTGGGTACTACAGACCCTGTTTTCTAAACCGCAACAAGGTTTTTTGGTTTTCTGTACGTTTAAACCCAAAAAAACCAGTCAAGTCCCGTCACCCATCCAAAAAACCGATGGAAAACCTTTAAAAACCTGTAAATTAATTGTGAAAAAACCGCATTAGCCAGATGCGGTTTTTGGATACTACAGACCCTGTTCTTTACAACGCAGCAAGGTTTTTTGGTTTTCGGTACGATTAAACTTTAAAAACCGGTCAAGTCCCGTCACCCATCCAAAAAACCGATGGAAAACCTTTAAAAACCTGTAAATTAATTGTGAAAAAACCGCATTAGCCAGATGCGGTTTTTGGCGGTTTTTGGATACTACAGACCCTGTTCTTTACAACGCAGCAAGTTTTTTGGTTTTCTGTACGTTTAAACCCAAAAAACCGGTCAAGTCCCGTCACCCATCCAAAAAACCGATGGAAAACCTTTAAAAACCTGTAAATTAATTGTGAAAAAACCGCATTAGGCAGATGCGGTTTTTGGATACTACAGACCCTGTTCTTTACAACGCAGCATGATTTTTTGGTTTTCTGTACGATTGAACTTTAAAAACCGGTCAAGTCCCGTCACCCATCCAAAAAACCGATGGAAAACCTTTAAAAACCTGTAAATTAATTGTGAAAAAACCGCATTAGCCAGATGCGGTTTTTGGCGGTTTTTGGATACTAAAGACCCTGTTGTTTACAACGCAGCAAGGTTTTTTGGTTTTCTGTACGATTAAACTTTAAAAACCGGTCAAGTCCCGTCACCCATCCAAAAAAACCGATGGAAAACCTTTAAAAACCTGTAAATTAATTGTGAAAAAACCGCATTAGCTAGATGCGGTTTTTTGCGGTTTTTGGATACTAAAGACCCTGTTGTTTACAACGCAGCAAGGTTTTTTGGTTTTCTGTACGATTAAACTTTAAAAACCGGTCAAGTCCCGTCACCCATCCAAAAAACCGATGGAAAACGTTTAAAAAGCTGTAAATAAATTGTGAAAAAACCGCATTAACTAGATGCGGTTTTTTGCGGTTTTTTGCGGTTTTTGGGTACTACAGACCCTGTTTTCTAAAACGCAACAAGGTTTTTTGGTTTTCTGTACGTTTAAACCCAAAAAACCAGTCAAGTCCCGTCACCCATCCAAAAAACCGATGGAAAACCTTTAAAAACCTGTAAATTAATTGTGAAAAAACCGCATTAGCCAGATGCGGTTTTTGGATACTACTGACCCGGTTCTTAAAAACGCAGCGAGGTTTTTAGGTTTCGTGTACTTTTAAACCCAAAAAACCGGTCTAGTCCCGTCACCCATCCAAAAAACCGATGGAAAACCTCTTAAAACCTGTAAATTAATTGTGAAAAAACCGCATTAGCTAGATGCGGTTTTTTGCGGTTTTTGGATACTACAGACCCTGTTCTTTACTATTACGCGTTTATTTCGAAAGGTGTTATTCAAAAATAAATAAAAGTGATTCTCCGATTTTTTTATATCGCATTTTCATATTTATATTTCATACTGTTTTTGATTTTACATTTTTGTATATTTTTAGTTTATTTTAATCTTCTTAATTTATTCTAAAAAATCCCCGAATTTCGGTTACTCAAAAGAACCGATCGGTTACTAAAATAGAACCGATTTAGAGTCTTGTATCCAAAGGAACAAGTATTGGTTAGGTTAGGTTAGGTTAGGTTAGGTTAGGTTAGGTTAGGTAATCGTAGTATACGCTACTACGATTACATATGGTTTAGGTCATAGTTTTCAATATCGACATATTATATATCATTTTATCGCAAATTTTGCGTAGATTCTAAATCTGCATAAAAAAACTGCGAATGTAACAAAAACTTTCGAGATAAAACCCGAAAACCGGGTAAAAATCGGGTTTTTTCGGATTTTATTTATTTTTAGGTGCTTTTTAATTGTATGCGTGGACAAAATGATGTAAATGTTTGTTAACAATTTAATTACGAGTTTTTATCACTAACCAGATTGCCATATCTCCGAAGCGTTCGTGAGATATGCGCCAAATACTAACCCAAAAACCGATTAAAAATCAGGTTTGTACGAGTTTTCCTCATTTTTTATCATGGTATTTTACAAGTTGATTTTTGTAACATTCGATTGTTGTTATATTGTCTTAATTTTCGCCTCGCATACTGAGCAGTATAGCATTGAACGCCCCACTTCCCTGCCCCCGGCAGGGGCCCCGCCGGCAGGCGCCAAAATGTAAAAAAACCCGTTGATTTAGGTTAGGAAGATAGGGTCAGGGTAGGATACCGAGCTATGTGATGTATGTAGGGGGTAGGATACCGAGCTATGTGAGGTATTTAGGGGTAGGATACCGAGTTATTTATATTGTCGTAATTTTCGCCTTGTATACTGAGCAGTATAGCATTGAACGCCCCACTTCCATGCCCCCGGCAGGGGCCCCGCCGGCAGGCTCCAAAATGTAAAAAAACCCGTTGATTTAGGTTAGGAAGATAGGGTTAGGGTAGGATATCGAGCTATGTGAGGTATGTAGGGGTAGGATACCGAGTTATGCGAGGTAGATAGAGGAAGGATAACGAGCTATGCGAGGTAGGTAGGGGAAGGGCACCGAGCTATGTGAGGTTGGTAGGGGTAGTATACCGAGCTATGCGAGGTAGGTAGCGGTACGATACCGAGCTATGCGAGGTAGGTAGGGGTAGGATACCGAGCTATGCGAGGTAGGTAGGGGTAGGATACCGAGCCATGCGAGGTTGGTAGGGGTAGGATACCGAGCCATGCGAGGTAGGTAGGGGTAGGATACCGAGCCATGCGAGATAGGTAGGGGTAGGATACCGAGCCATGCGAGGTAGGTAGGGGTAGGATACCGAGCCATGCGAGGTAGGTAGGGGTAGGATACCGAGCCATGCGAGGTAGGTAGGGGTAGGATACCGAGCCATGCGAGGTAGGTAGAGGTAGGCTACCGAGCCATGCGAGGTAGGTAGGGGTAGGTAGTAGTATGATACCGAGCTATGCAAGGTAGTTAGGGGTGGGTAGTAGTAGGATACCGAGTTTTGCAAGGTAGGTAGGGGTAGGATACCGAGCTTAGCGAGGTAGGTAGGGGTAGGATTCCGAGCTATGCGAGGTAGGTAGGGGTGGGATACCACGCTATTCGATGTAATTAGGGATAGGTATCCGAACTCATGCATCGAATTGTACCGTTGCTGGGCCTCAGGCAAAGCTAAATGGCCCCTGCCCAATTTTTCGTGGCCTCCCCACCTGTCTTGTTTATTTTACAATATAAAATATATAGGAAAGGGTAAAAGCACTTAAGACAATCCCAAGTCATCTTTTCCCTTTTTGTCCCTTGGAACGGACAAAACAATGTCATAAAAATTCCTTTCAAACCCTTTTTTCCCAAAAGTCACAAATGTCCCATAACCTATATATTTATAGCTCTTACTATGGCACTAAACTGTAAACTTGAGTCTAGACGCTCTCTCCTCAATTTATATTTCATGGAAAATTAATAAGAAATATTAATTAGTATAATAGTAATTAGAACACTACCAATATCACGTAACATTACTCCGGCACACGAAGTTTGATGCCCTCATCAAAAAATAATTAACAAAATATGTACATTTATATTATATCTATAAATGAGTAATTATTAAATTTCCTTTTGAAGATCATTACATTCATTCTCAGAAATAGAATTTGACGCTGATGTCGTAGAAGAATTTGATGATAAGGAAATTGTAGACTCAGAATCAGACGAAGGAGTAGTAGATCCAGAAGACAAATATAAATCGGTTTGCAGAAGACTCATATGATTGATAGATTCATCTTTCTCTTCATTAGGTGAAGGAGCTTGGTAGAATGTCATGCTATCAGATGCCGTTGAGGTTGACTGGATAGAATCCAAAGAATAATTTTGCTGTAGATAATTGATTTTAGGTCGATTAGGTAGTCGAACTTTTTTAGTTACTCGATTCACGCTGTCGCTAAAGGCTGTTTCCATAAATGGACGCTTTCTGGCTATCTCTGCACGCAGAAGTTTTGAATTCAACGGATAAATTTTATGAATGGAGTCATCAAGATTGGAAGTAGCTGGTGGAATATGGAAAAGGAGTCGAGCTGATTTTGAAGTCGGTTCACAGTGAAGACGACCCACTTCCTGTGTTAAGAGATGCTTTATTTGTTGTAGATCTGGGTCATTCAATCGATCCATTTTATCCATATCTTGAATACAATGGAAACCAGAACTATGAAAATCTTTTTTGATTGATTTCCATTCACCCCATGCTGTGGAACCTGGCATTGGTGGTCCGTCTCGGGATATCTTGTAGGGCCAAAATGGTACTTTATATTTATAATGTTTCTCATAAGTAGCATCAATAGGGATTAAAGGAAGGGAATCAATTGGAGGAGGAAATTTGTAAACTCGTTCAGTATTTGACCGCAAGGAGGATTCTGTGTAGATTGGGAATATATCTTGGTTGTTAGGTTGAGAAGTATGCTGTAGAACCCCATTTATGACCTCATAATCACACAGTTCTTCTCGATTTATTGACAATGATTCAAAAGCACTGTCAAATTGGATATTTGAGACACCTGATGAATTAGCAGGAACATGTGTAGAATTGGGAGGTAGTACATCTGGGCTCTTAATTTGTTTAGATTGGGAAGATTCATTATGGGGTAAAAGTGGAGCATGTCTCGATTTGGTTTCTGCGTCGCGAGCACGTTTTCGATCCCTACGCCGATTTCTCATCATGGTCTTGGAAATAGATTTTACTGATTTGGGGAAATCCATCTTAATTTCGGAGCTTTTGAAATTAAAACTGTAAAATAGAGAGAAATAATGTCATATTTAAGTCAACCGTTTCATTTGATAAAGAGATTGTGCAGGATAGTTAGATTGAGCTTGCACAGGTGCTGGTATCGGTACAGTAGGAATTAATGCAGTAACAGTCTCAGAAACAGAATTAACATCGTGAACCGTAAAAGGATTATTTCTCATCTCCGGAAACTTGAAGCAAATTCTCTTTTATAGCCTCATAAGTAGTATTAGGATGGGATAATAGTGGTAGTTGATTCCGACGTGCAAAGGAACGAAGGCCAGGAATAGTTCCAATTTTAGGATATTTTCGAATAATCCAAACTCGATTTAACCAAATAATCTTATAGAAAAGTACTATCAAGAGAATAACAAAAACAATTCTCATCATAAAAAATATGTACGACAGGATCGGTTGTAAAATGAAATCTGTCAGAAATCCTGCAGTCTTGGCTTGTTCAGGGGTTAAAGGTGAACCAAGTTGTCTTGCATTCAGCATTTGATCAACTTTTGTCATTCTATGGACTTCTTTGATTAGTCCCATGATCGTTTCTTGTCCAGCCATCTCTTCTATAGAATATATAGCAGGAGTATGGAAGGAGATATCAGGCAGCTCAGCGTATTTGACGCCTTCGTTTGGGGAAGGAACGACAGGTACATGAGTGATGATGCTTCGGTTGGTAAGATGAATCATATCTGTTCCAGTGTCGAACATAAAAATTGGACTTGGACATGAAGTAGGAGTTGGTTGATCTACAATTTCATGACTTCCGCCCATCAAATATCCAATTTTTTGGTCATGAATTCCACCGGCCACTCGCGATAGCATTGTTCCGTGTTTTGGGGTAGAAACATGTAGGAGTGTACCTCGTTACACATATAAACTGATAAAGCGTCGCCTACTAGTGAAGCTTTATATCTACGGTCGCCCATTAAAACTCTAACCATTAAACTGGCTTGGCCTGATTCTGTCTGTCTCACTAATTCTAGTTGCATTTTATGACTCCGACAATTTTCTCTATGTAGAGTTTGTAGCCAAAGAGAAAATTAGTTTTAATTGTTTCATATAAATATTGAAATTTACTGTTCATATGTATATCTAACGCACTAGGCTTCTTAACAGTATCATTTATAGCTCGTTTGTGTTGTCTAAGGTTGGTAGTTTTTTCTATTAACTCACTCGTTAATGCTATTTTATCATTTACTTGATTAGCGGTATCTTGAGAAAATAAAATACCCTGTGCACTACGACCTATTAATAGATTACACATAGGTTCTTCTGAAATCTCAGTAATAGCTAAGTTTTCTCCAGGACATTAAATTCTATCTCCAGTTTTCAAGCAAGTAGTAGATGTTCCTTGAAATAAACGACAAGTTTGTACTCCGAGAGGTTCCCATACTAAAATTCCATCTTCTGTGTTACAGTAGCCACGATTTTGAGTACATTCTTCCGTCATTTTTGTAGTCGTAATAATTACATCATCACGATTATTTACAGACAAGGTTAAAACCACATAGTAATAGTTTGTTACTATAAGTTCTTGAGTCGTTGGCCACTGAAATGCGGGCATGGTAGGAAATTTAGTTCCAAAGAATCCGGACATAATTCTTGCCATTTCATCTCCTTCAGGGGATTGTTGTTTTAATATCATCCTGCGACATTCTTGTTCGGTAACAGCCTCTCGAGTTTTAGAACTTTCACGATTTAATGAGCCCCAGAAGCCATATATAGCCCGTTCAGTTGTAGTAACTTTGTAACACTCAAAGCCACTAAATGTCAATTTGCTGATTTCGTGCCACCAAAGCGTGATGTTAACAGCAGAAGACTTCACATCCAAGGGAATAAGAGGACAGTCAATAGGGGGAGGAATTCTGCATAGAATACCGGTTGTTCCACCTTTGCAATAGTAGAGTGGGGTTGTCTTTTCATCCAGGACATTAAATAGACGGTGAACAGCTTGGGTAGATGTATAATTTTGTACAATTGCAGAACCTCGTACAGTAGAATAATTAATTAATAACATATACAAAAATACAAAGGAAAACATCTTCATTGTTTGATAATTAAAATTCATAATTCTTATGCCACATAGGCTTTTTCTTAACTCTTGTTAAACGACGTACAGAAATATTTATCTTACGAATAGGTAGTATATCTTCTATATCTATTACAGGAGGTATATTATTTATTTGTTCAGGTTCATCATCGGAATCACTCTCATTTATCATAGTATCAGCCTTTCCATAAAAATCAAGTAGCTCTGATATTATTATTTCAATATCAGAATCAATTAAATTAACAATTGGACTTATCTCCAGCATCATGAGAAATAGGGACGGATATAATTGTTGTTCTCTCTGAAGATACAGAATATAATAAATCATAAATCTTGGCAAATCGCCATTTACTAAAATTCTTTTATTTTTAATTTTTGATTTAAAAATTTCTAAGTGCTCATCATTTAAAGGATATTCCAAATTATATATCTTCAGTAAATTTTGACGTTTAAATATTTCTGATCCCATTTCAAAGTGAGATTTTAGTTCCACATTCGATGTCTCACCAAGTAACAAAATATTTTCTATTTCATATTTTGCTATAATTTCTTGTACTTGTACAAAGTCATTATGATTTTGATGATAATAAATTTCAAAAGGTAAATATGAACTTTGAATGATATTTGGAACTGGTAATGAAATATCCATTTCTTTAATAGTTTTTAAAACATGTGGCAGAGTTTTTAGTTCTGCAATCCATTCTTCATAATTTTGAAAAATTGATATTTCATTTTCTTCAGGTAACTCAAAAGAAGTCAAAAGTCTCATTCTATTAACATGTGTTTTAATAATTCTTTGCGTTCTGCAACACTTAACTTTATATGTTAATTCATTCATTTTTTCAATGACCTGATGACATCCCAGAAAATAGGGTATAAATTTAATTGATTGACTTGGTTGAGTCTGTTTTGGATATTTAAGCTTTACTATATCACCTATGGTAAATGCTACTGGTTTTCTTTGCCGGTCTTCACGTTCTTTATAACGTAATTGTTCCTTTTCTAAGACCAATTTCACAAGCTCTCTCAAAGATTGTAATTCAAGTAATCTTTCACCCTGAGTCATTAAAGGAGAATTATGGAATTCATATGGAAAAATAGGATCTCTAGAATAAATAATACTAAATGGAGTTGCTTTTGTTGACTCTTGTATTGTCGTATTATAAGCAAAATTTAGTTGAATTAAGTTCTCGTCCCAATTAGAATGATCTGATTTGACATAATTAGCTATCATTTTAGACACGGTTTGATTAATTCGTTCACTTAGACCATTTGATCGAGAATTATATGGAGTTATAAAACGATGTTCTATTTTATACAGAGTTGTATGACGTTGAAGAAGCTTTGAAATGTATGATGGTCCGTTATCAGACAGTAAATACTTAGGACAGGAATGGCGACAGAACACTTGTTCTTCTAAAAATCGAGCTAGAGTACTTGAAGTTTGATCGGGTATTGCTCTCAATTCGACCCATTTAGAAAAAAGATATAGCGTTTACAATATAGACGTTATTATTTTTTGAAATAGGAAAAGGGCCAAGGACATCGGTAGAAACCATCTCAAAGGGTCCTGAAGGGACTTGGATTGGCTGTAATAAGCCTGGTTCCTTGCCATATCGTCGTTTAACTGCAGCACAAGATTCACATGATTTTATATAGTTATAAAGATCCAATTTCATTGATTTCCAGTAAAATCTTTGAGCCAGCTTAGTAAAAGACCGTGTGAATCCTAGATGCCCTGAAATAGGAATCCCATGCACATCTCTTAAAATTTCTTGACGAAGCACGGATGGGAGTACGATTCTTTGAAAACCATGCTTACTCATATTATATAAAATCTGGTCTTTTAATATAAACTTAGTAAAAATATCTAAATTTTGTATGATATTCTGGCATTCTTCATCTAAGCTTTGTAACTCCAGTATGCCAATGATAGAAGTATGAAGTGTAACTAATTTAGTAAGAGGTAATGGAACTCTAGACAAAGCATCCGCAATAAGATTTTGTGATCCCTTTGTGTAATGAAGTTCATAGTCATGTTCTTGAAGTAATAGAGCCCAGTTCGTTAGCCTACTAGAAATATTAGTCTTAGTTGCGAATTTAAGTCCAATTAGGGGTTTACGGTCAGTAAAGAGTTTAAATTTACGTCCATAAATGTATGGATGAAAAGTTCTAAGGGCAAAGTAAATTGCATAAAATTCTCGCTCAATTGTACTATATCTTTGTTCAGTTTCTGACAAAGTTTTACTAGCAAAAACTACAGGTTTTTCTTTATTACTTTCAGATTGAACTTGTAAAAGGGCAGCTGATATACCATAGCCCGATGCATCAGTATATATATGAATCGGAAGATTTGAATCATAAAAAGCTAGAACAGGTGGTGAGGTCAAAATGTGCTTTAATTTATTAGAAGCAGTTTGTTCTACTTCAGTCCATTTAAAAGAAATATCATCATGCGTTAAAATTGTTAAGGGTTTTGATACGTCGCTATAATGATGTATGAAACGTCTAAAATACCCTACACATCCCAAAAATCTAAGAACCTCTTTTTTAGAAGCAGGTGAAGGCATCTTCAATATAGGATCTATCTTTGACATGTCTGCTTTAATTCCTTCGGGCCCTATAATATGGCCTAATATCTTGATATTCTTGCCCATGAACATTGATTTTGGAATAGAGAGTTTAACACCATGTTGTCGGAATCTCTCAAAGGTTAATCTTAAGTTTGCTATATGGGACTGAATAGTTTGATCTGCCGCTACGATATCATCAATGAAAGCTAATATATTTTCCCATAACAAGCCACACAATATTATTGACATTGCTCTTTGGTAAGCCGCACTTCCATTGCATACTCCAAAGGGCATACGGAGCCATTCGAATAAACCAGCCTGAGAAATAAAAGCAGTTAACGGAATGCTTGACTCATCCAGAGGTAAACCCCAAAATCCTTTTGCACAATCCATCAAAGATATATATTTAGACCTATTCCCTATCCAATACAAAACTGTTTGTATATTAGGAAGGGGAAAAGCATCTTTATGTATCTGGGAATTTAATGGCCGAAAATCGATAACCAATCTAGGTGACCTACTCTGACCTTCTTTGTGTCCATCCTCTACTATGACAACTCCCATTCCCCAAGCACTATGACTGGGCCTAATTACCTTCAATTTTAACAATTCTTTTATATTAGCTCTTTCAAAAGCTTCTAAATGTGGAGCTTTCCGATACGGTGCCTTCTTTACTGGTATTGCACCTTCTTTTAATCTAATTGAATGTTTATAGGCTGTGATATTACCAAGCTCTCCTGGTTTTGCAAAAATATCTTGAAATTCTATTAATAACTCTGCTAACTTTTTATAATCTTCTTCTTTTGTTTCTTCATCTATTCTCTTCAAAATAGCTTTTTCATGTTCTTCTTTCGTTACTTCAGTCTCAACCATTTCATTTTCACTACTCAGTATATTTACGACCTCATCAACTTCTTTTAATTCTTCAATACAATTTTTTCTTGGGTTACTTGTAGCTAATACTGTGTTTACCGGTATCTCAATAGCATTCTCTGACACATTAATGATAGGTAATCTAAATTCAGAAGAAAATTCTTTTAATAACAAAACATCAGGTACTTGCAGAAATGGATTCTTAAATTCCTCATTTTTTACTACGTAATTTATCTCTTGTAATTCATCAGATATCGAAATCTCAACAAATTGAATACAATTAGGTAAAATACACAATGGGGCTTTCGATGTATATTGAATATCTTTAATCTCATTATCTGCAATAAATGATTCCTGTCTCTGTTCTTCATACACGCCATCAGTAATTCTGTCTTTCAATTTCAAACTCAGCCTTTTACCCTTTTCATATGATTCTTCCTCTTTCAACCCTTGTATATACTCTTTACTTTCTTCTTGAAAATTGTCTTCTCTTTCTTCATAATTGTCTTTAAACTCTGCTGTGCTAACATCTTTTATTATTTGCCTTTTCTCTAACATATTAATGATAGAACTTTCAAGTGGATAAACCTTCAACGGTAACATTATGGATATATTATCTCCTACTGAAACAGTATTATTAGCATAGTCAATATTTACATTAAAAATATTATGAAAATCATTCCCTAATAGTAAGTCAAATTTAAAATTACTTACAACATATACATTAAAATCTATCGGAATATGATGATCTTCAAATAAAATAGAAATTCGTGTCCATCCCAATACTTTCAAATTATTGTTTGTGACGCCTGTAATCTGAACCACAATAATTCTAATCTAATAATAATCTAATTTCTTTACTAATGTAGTTAGAAAATTGGAGTTCACAATTGAAACACTTGATCCTGAATCAATTATAGTTATGGCTTCAATCATATTAATATGTGAATTTAACCTAACAAGCCCTTCACTCTTATGTATAAGATTTATTTGAAATTCTGTTGAATTAGTGGTGCTTGCCTGTTGATCATTCTTACGTCCTGGGAAGGCGGAGTACCTTGCATATTTGGCCGCCACTGCAAGTTTCCCGATCTACATCGCTCAGTTAAATGGCCCTTTCTATTGCAATTCAAGCATATCTCATCCTGCCAACAATCCTTCGCCATATGCCCTAGTCTACCACATTTATGACACTGAATATACTTTTTTGGTGAAGTGATGGTCTCTTGACCTTGAGAAAAGGAAGGCATTGGGCATTGAGCGGCAATATGTCCAATTTCATTGCATCTAAAACATCTTTGCCGATGTTGTTGAGGATATGACCCCTTTTTAAATCCTGATTCCGGGGCTTTATTATTTTCGAAAAATTTAGGCTTCCTTGGAGGTGACTGGTTATTATTTAGAATAGTTGTCATAACCTCATTCTGCTGGGTAAATAATTTAGAAAAATTCTCCATTACTGTAGTTAGAACTTGTGTCTCTACAGTAGTAGTATTAGCATCCTCATGCTTATTTATGAGAAACTGTGTCTCAGCTATTTTTCTCATTGCATCTAATAATTGCTGGACCGTTCCCAAGCTCATAGGATTTATTTTTTCCAAATAAATAGGCTTCAGTCCTTTGATAATATATCGAACTTTTGCCGCATCACTCAAAGAGGAATCGAAGTCTTGTAATAAATCTAACATTGCATAGACATAGGTCTCTCCTGTTTCATTTGTTAATTGTTTCCGAGCAAGTAATTTTTCCTCCGCTACATCTTTCTGAGCTACATTTGTAAATGCTTTCTGTAATGCCTGTCCCAACTCGGCCCATGTTACTGGTGCTACAGATCCTGAGCTACCCGGAACATTCTTCATCCTTTCCTCAATCCATGTATCATACCATTTCTCTGCTGTATGTGTTAAATAATTGGGTAATTGGGAAACTTTAACAGCTTCAGCCCTTTGATTGGATAGGCTAACTCTCTCAAATTTTTTTCAAAAACTTATATGCATCTTCAGAAGCTGTTCCATTAAACTTGGGAGGAACTATAGCTACTCTAGCTGGCTTATGGGCTACTGGAATCGACATTTCGCTATTATTCAATTAATTGATATGGATTTTATATTTATGAAATGAATATAAGCGATTTACTTCTTGTTTCTTGAATATGTTTTCTCAGTAACTTGCAATTTATCTAAAAATGAATTCAAGTTTACTGTTGAATTAGTTCTACCCTGATTTTGTGTTCGCCCTTGTTCATATAACGAATTATACAGTATACTTAAACATTTCGTATCTTCTTTTTTTTACGAGCGAAAAAGGGGGAAAAATTTGAAAAAAAAGCAGAATAAAATTTAAATTTGTCTTAAATTTTTAATTACCTAATTAATTGTCTCTCGATTTCCTTCTTGCCTATTGATCCTCTGTTTTCTTTTCGATTCACACACTTATTGTTTTACATTCCATTTAATAATCTTGTCAACCAACAATTTAAATTTTTTATTGCTGTAAGTTCATCCTCTGTAGGATCTTCAGTTTTAGCATTAATAGTAGCTAACGAAGCCTTTAATGTTTTGATTCCTTCTAAAGCAAGTTGTGCACTTTCCTCTATCCTATAACTTGGCACACTTGGAAATATTTTCCTCAATCGTTCTTTTAGTTTTTGAAGCACTACTTCATCATTATTGTCCATATTTGAAAATTTTCATTACTTATTTTACTTTTAATTAGGGTATTGTTGTCTACAAACCAGGGGCGCCAATTATTACGCGTTTATTTCAAAAGGTGTTATTCAAAAATAAATAAAAGTGATTCTCCGATTTTTTTATATCGCATTTTCATATTTATATTTCATACTGTTTTTGATTTTACATTTTTGTATATTTTTAGTTTATTTTAATCTTCTTAATTTATTCTTAAAAAATCCCAGAATTTCGGTTACTCAAAAGAACCGATCGGTTACTAAAATAGAACCGATCAAGAGTCTTGTATCCAAAGTAACAAGTATTGGTTGCTTGAAGAACCAAAAATCTCTAACTTACTGGAAGAAATCGGATCTCCTTTTATCCAAAAATTCTGAAAAGTTTCAGCCCACTTTTCCAAATTCTAAACTTATAATAGTTTATTTTACAATATAAAATATATAGGAAAGGGTAAAAGCACTTCCCAAAATCCCAAGTCATCTTTTCCCTTTTTGTCCCTTGGAACGGACAAAACAATGTCATAAAAATTCCTTTCAAACCCTTTTTCCCCAAAAGTCACAAATGTCCCATAACCTATATATTTATAGCTCTTACTATGGCACTAAACTGTAAACTTGAGTCTAGACGCTCTCTCCTCAACTTATATTTCATGGAAAATTAATAAGAAATATTAATTAGAATAATAGTAATTAGAACACTACGAATATCACGTAACATTTACAAAGCAGCAATGTTTTTTGGTTTTTTGTACGATTAAACTTTAAAAACCGGTCAAGTCCCGTTACCCATCCAAAAAACCGATGGAAAACCTTTAAAAACCTGTAAATTAATTGTGAAAAAACCGCATTAGCCAGATACGGTTTTTTGCGGTTTTTGGATA
Organism: Desoria tigrina; assembly: GCA_906901685.1. NCBI lineage: Eukaryota > Metazoa > Arthropoda > Collembola > Entomobryomorpha > Isotomidae > Desoria > Desoria tigrina. Next base: position 28,978 of record CAJQTU010000114.1, read on the forward strand.
CTACAGACCCTGTTCTTTACAACGCAGCAAGGTTTTTTGGTTTTCTGTACATTTAAACCCAAAAAACCGGTCAAGTACCGTCACCCATCCAAAAAACCGATTGTTGAATCTCTAAGTAAAATTGAAATTGGTTTTGTTAAATATTGTAATAATAATTGTCAGATCCACTAGATCGGATTTGGATTGGATCTGTAATTGTTTTGGTTGTAGTTTTAAAAATTATCAGATCCACGAGATCGAACTTGGATTGGATCTGCGACAGTTTGATGTTGGTTTTAAGAATTACCAGATCCACAAGATCGGACTTGGATCGGATCTACGACAGTTCTGATATTAGTTTTAAGAAGATTCAGATCCACCAGATTGGGTTTAGATCGGATCTGTACAAAAATTGGTGTTTGTGGTAAGAACAATAATTCTGGATCCATCAGATTGGACGTGGATTGGATCTGTGTTAAAATTAGTCTAGTTGTAAGAAGTGAAAAGGATCTGCCGGATCGGATTTGGTTTGGATCTGTAATATTTAGTAGTTGTCTCTTTATGTATTGTTCAGGTGGATGATATGTAACTGTAGTATTGAGACTGTAATGTAATGAAACATGTTTATAATTATTAAGTTGGAATTGGAAGTGGTGGATGTAAATACAATTGTAATGAATTGGATTTGTTGTTAAAGGTTAATTTGGGTGATCAAGTGGATCACTCTTGTGCGAGCAACCAGCGAATAGACAGCGAAAAAGATATCCTCTTGAATCGAGGTGTCTAGATTGAAAAGCGATAAACTTAAATTTTTAGAATATTTTGCGAAAGAATTCGACTGAGATATATTTGAGATTTTGAGTTTAATAAAGAGATACTGTTAAGTAAGTAACCAAACCTTGCGTATCATCGACCTTTGATTGACATTCTCCAGAGCGGCAGAAAATAGAGACATTTTGTAAAGAATTTCTCAGAATCGATTGGAGTCAGATTAGGGAACTATTTACACGCGTAGATAATCTCTCGATAGGTAGTCGAAGCGCTGTCTACACATTTAACATTTGGTGACCCCGACGTGATCGGTGGTGTAAGATAAATAAAGTGACTTGTTTGTGAATTTGTGACATTGGTTTTTGAAAGTGTTTGGTTGTAACCGAGTTGCGAAAAAAATGGACCGTTTAAAGAAATTACGACGCCCTGTTCGGGCATGGATCACAAAGGCCTGTAATGAGGCTACAGCGGAGTTGGCTAAAGAAGAACCAGATATTGTGGAACTTCGAGTGATACTGGAAACACTCGATGACCTCTGGAACAACATTTATGAGGCCAATCAGAAGATTTTGGACGCATTAGTTGATGAAGATGCCCCTGAAGAAGAAGTGGACGCAGAAGTATATTCTGTCAAAGAATATAATGACAAGATTCGTAGAACTCGAGTAAAGATTAACTTAGTCCTCTCACCCCTTGACGGAGTTCGAGAACACACCAGCCCGGCTGGTAGTACCCGTACTACTTCAACATCGCGCACAACTAAGAGGACATATAAGCTTCCTAAGATTGAGATTAAGAAGTTCAACGGGGAGCTGACTGAATGGCTTTCCTTCTGGTCTCAATTTAAGAAGATAGACGAAGACGAGGACCTTCATGACAGTGACAAACTTCAGTACCTAGCACAGTCCATGGTACCTGGAACCAGAGGAAGCGATTTGGTTAATCGTTATCCTCAGACCGGAGGTAACTATCCGAAAGTAGTTTCTGCCCTCCAGGAACGTTTTGGAGATAGAAAGTTACTTGGGGGCGTGTATGCTCGTGAGCTCTTGAAGATGGCTATTCATGGAGCTAGCACCAGAGATAAGGTTTTGTTGTCTAATTTGTATGATAAATTGGAAACTAACTTACATGCTTTAGAATCCATTGACATAGCAACAGAAGGACCACATATTTTGTTGCTACCAATGGTAGAATCCAGTCTTCCTGAAGAGGTGTTACGAGCCCGGCAAAGAAGCCCTCTCTCCTCATCAGATGGATCTACCGAGATTCCGAAGAAGACATCGCTAGACTTTCTCATGGAATTTTTGAGGAAAGAGGTTCGGAACGAAGAAAGAATTGATCTGGCCAGACGGGGATTTGAACTGGTGGGAGAGAAGAAGACAAAAAAGCCCTCTGCGGAGGTGTCCGGAATCGGCCAGCTCACTAGCAGCAGGCGCGGGTTGGACACCGGCAGAGACGACTTGCCGACGATTGCTGGACTACACGTTGGTGCTGCTGGATGGGCGTGCATTCTGTGTGACAAGTCCAATCACTCTGGCCAAGAATGTTACAAGGCTCGAGAGATGACGTACGAAGAAAAGATGGAGAGGATTCAGAAGAAGTCGGGCTGCACTATCTGTATCCGAGGTGGACATTCAGACCCAATGTGCAAGGCAAAGCTTGTATGTGGAATATGCAATGGCACACATCATGAGTTGATGAGCCCGAAGTTTTTGAAGAAGACGACAGAGACGAAGACTGTCTCAACTAACATTGCTTGTAATGGCGATGTTATCTTGCCAACTCTAATGGTCGAGATTGGCAACGGAAAAGAAAGCAGAACCGTTAGGGCCCTCTTAGACAGTGGATCAATGCGCTAGTACCTGTTGAAGGAAACAGCGGAAGCCATGGATTTGACGCCTATGTCACAAGAAGTCCTAAGACATGAATTGTTTGGAGGTACTTCTAATGGACAGACAACTCATCAGAAATATGCACTGTTCCTCCACGGAACAAATCAACGACTAACAGTATTAGATTCAGAAAAGATTTGTTGTAACCTTCCTCGAGTTCCTAGAGAATATTGGCTAACAGAACTAAATCAGTGGAATATCACTTTAAATGACCTTTGTGATGGGAGTAGAATGGATCCGAAAATCGAACTTCTCATAGGTGCGGATTACTATGGGTTGTTGCTGACTGGGAAGATGCATCAGTTATCATCCGGCCTAACTGCGATGGAAACGATAGTAGGTTGGACAGTTTTTGGTAAACTATCGGCACGCATGCAACGACGCGTTGTGCAAGACATGTGACACAAAAAACTATATGGTGGATTCAACGGGTGGAATATAGGGATGCTCAACATAGTGAAGAACATTAAAGAGAAACCGGAGCCTCGTTCAGTACGATGGGGTTTTAAAGCATCAAACTGGTGGGAGCATGGTAATAACTGGAGAAGGTTGTAGATTCTCTAGGGCACAGTTTAGCGTTTTATATATACTAATTGTTTAGCTTATTATTTTGTTTTGTTTTTGAATTGTAAATTTCTTTAAGGACAAGAAATTGGTGGGAGAATGTTGAATCTCTAAGTAAAATTGAAATTGGTTTTGTTAAATATTGTAATAATAATTGTCAGATCCACTAGATCGGATTTGGATTGGATCTGTAATTGTTTTGGTTGTAGTTTTAAAAATTATCAGATCCACGAGATCGAACTTGGATTGGATCTGCGACAGTTTGATGTTGGTTTTAAGAATTACCAGATCCACAAGATCGGACTTGGATCGGATCTACGACAGTTCTGATATTAGTTTTAAGAAGATTCAGATCCACCAGATTGGGTTTAGATCGGATCTGTACAAAAATTGGTGTTTGTGGTAAGAACAATAATTCTGGATCCATCAGATTGGACGTGGATTGGATCTGTGTTAAAATTAGTCTAGTTGTAAGAAGTGAAAAGGATCTGCCGGATCGGATTTGGTTTGGATCTGTAATATTTAGTAGTTGTCTCTTTATGTATTGTTCAGGTGGATGATATGTAACTGTAGTATTGAGACTGTAATGTAATGAAACATGTTTATAATTATTAAGTTGGAATTGGAAGTGGTGGATGTAAATACAATTGTAATGAATTGGATTTGTTGTTAAAGGTTAATTTGGGTGATCAAGTGGATCACTCTTGTGCGAGCAACCAGCGAATAGACAGCGAAAAAGATATCCTCTTGAATCGAGGTGTCTAGATTGAAAAGCGATAAACTTAAATTTTTAGAATATTTTGCGAAAGAATTCGACTGAGATATATTTGAGATTTTGAGTTTAATAAAGAGATACTGTTAAGTAAGTAACCAAACCTTGCGTATCATCGACCTTTGATTGACATTCTCCAGAGCGGCAGAAAATAGAGACATTTTGTAAAGAATTTCTCAGAATCGATTGGAGTCAGATTAGGGAACTATTTACACGCGTAGATAATCTCTCGATAGGTAGTCGAAGCGCTGTCTACACATTTAACATTTGGTGACCCCGACGTGATCGGTGGTGTAAGATAAATAAAGTGACTTGTTTGTGAATTTGTGACATTGGTTTTTGAAAGTGTTTGGTTGTAACCGAGTTGCGAAAAAAATGGACCGTTTAAAGAAATTACGACGCCCTGTTCGGGCATGGATCACAAAGGCCTGTAATGAGGCTACAGCGGAGTTGGCTAAAGAAGAACCAGATATTGTGGAACTTCGAGTGATACTGGAAACACTCGATGACCTCTGGAACAACATTTATGAGGCCAATCAGAAGATTTTGGACGCATTAGTTGATGAAGATGCCCCTGAAGAAGAAGTGGACGCAGAAGTATATTCTGTCAAAGAATATAATGACAAGATTCGTAGAACTCGAGTAAAGATTAACTTAGTCCTCTCACCCCTTGACGGAGTTCGAGAACACACCAGCCCGGCTGGTAGTACCCGTACTACTTCAACATCGCGCACAACTAAGAGGACATATAAGCTTCCTAAGATTGAGATTAAGAAGTTCAACGGGGAGCTGACTGAATGGCTTTCCTTCTGGTCTCAATTTAAGAAGATAGACGAAGACGAGGACCTTCATGACAGTGACAAACTTCAGTACCTAGCACAGTCCATGGTACCTGGAACCAGAGGAAGCGATTTGGTTAATCGTTATCCTCAGACCGGAGGTAACTATCCGAAAGTAGTTTCTGCCCTCCAGGAACGTTTTGGAGATAGAAAGTTACTTGGGGGCGTGTATGCTCGTGAGCTCTTGAAGATGGCTATTCATGGAGCTAGCACCAGAGATAAGGTTTTGTTGTCTAATTTGTATGATAAATTGGAAACTAACTTACATGCTTTAGAATCCATTGACATAGCAACAGAAGGACCACATATTTTGTTGCTGCCAATGGTAGAATCCAGTCTTCCTGAAGAGGTGTTACGAGCCCGGCAAAGAAGCCCTCTCTCCTCATCAGATGGATCTACCGAGATTCCGAAGAAGACATCGCTAGACTTTCTCATGGAATTTTTGAGGAAAGAGGTTCGGAACGAAGAAAGAATTGATCTGGCCAGACGGGGATTTGAACTGGTGGGAGAGAAGAAGACAAAAAAGCCCTCTGCGGAGGTGTCCGGAATCGGCCAGCTCACTAGCAGCAGGCGCGGGTTGGACACCGGCAGAGACGACTTGCCGACGATTGCTGGACTACACGTTGGTGCTGCTGGATGGGCGTGCATTCTGTGTGACAAGTCCAATCACTCTGGCCAAGAATGTTACAAGGCTCGAGAGATGACGTACGAAGAAAAGATGGAGAGGATTCAGAAGAAGTCGGGCTGCACTATCTGTATCCGAGGTGGACATTCAGACCCAATGTGCAAGGCAAAGCTTGTATGTGGAATATGCAATGGCACACATCATGAGTTGATGAGCCCGAAGTTTTTGAAGAAGACGACAGAGACGAAGACTGTCTCAACTAACATTGCTTGTAATGGCGATGTTATCTTGCCAACTCTAATGGTCGAGATTGGCAACGGAAAAGAAAGCAGAACCGTTAGGGCCCTCTTAGACAGTGGATCAATGCGCTAGTACCTGTTGAAGGAAACAGCGGAAGCCATGGATTTGACGCCTATGTCACAAGAAGTCCTAAGACATGAATTGTTTGGAGGTACTTCTAATGGACAGACAACTCATCAGAAATATGCACTGTTCCTCCACGGAACAAATCAACGACTAACAGTATTAGATTCAGAAAAGATTTGTAACCTTCCTCGAGTTCCTAGAGGATATTGGCTAACAGAACTAAATCAGTGGAATATCACTTTAAATGACCTTTGTGATGGGAGTAGAATGGATCCGAAAATCGAACTTCTCATAGGTGCGGATTACTATGGGTTGTTGCTGACTGGGAAGATGCATCAGTTATCATCCGGCCTAACTGCGATGGAAACGATAGTAGGTTGGACAGTTTTTGGTAAACTATCGGCACGCATGCAACGACGCGTTGTGCAAGACATGTGACACAAAAAACTATATGGTGGATTCAACGGGTGGAATATAGGGATGCTCAACATAGTGAAGAACATTAAAGAGAAACCGGAGCCTCGTTCAGTACGATGGGGTTTTAAAGCATCAAACTGGTGGGAGCATGGTAATAACTGGAGAAGGTTGTAGATTCTCTAGGGCACAGTTTAGCGTTTTATATATACTAATTGTTTAGCTTATTATTTTGTTTTGTTTTTGAATTGTAAATTTCTTTAAGGACAAGAAATTGGTGGGAGAATGTTGAATCTCTAAGTAAAATTGAAATTGGTTTTGTTAAATATTGTAATAATAATTGTCAGATCCACTAGATCGGATTTGGATTGGATCTGTAATTGTTTTGGTTGTAGTTTTAAAAATTATCAGATCCACGAGATCGAACTTGGATCGGATCTGCGACAGTTTGATGTTGGTTTTAAGAATTACCAGATCCACAAGATCGGACTTGGATCGGATCTACGACAGTTCTGATATTAGTTTTAAGAAGATTCAGATCCACCAGTTAGGGTTTAGATCGGATCTGTACAAAAATTGGTGTTTGTGGTAAGAACAATAATTCTGGATCCATCAGATTGGATGTGGATTGGATCTGTGTTAAAATTAGTCTAGTTGTAAGAAGTGAAAAGGATCTGCCGGATCGGATTTGGTTTGGATCTGTAATATTTAGTAGTTGTCTCTTTATGTATTGTTCAGGTGGATGATATGTAACTGTAGTATTGAGACTGTAATGTAATGAAACATGTTTATAATTATTAAGTTGGAATTGGAAGTGGTGGATGTAAATACAATTGTAATGAATTGAATTTGTTGTTAAAGGTTAATTTGTGTGATCAAGTGGATCACTCTTGTGCGAGCAACCAGCGAATAGACAGCGAAAAAGATATCCTCTTGAATCGAGGTGTCTAGATTGAAAAGCGATAAACTTAAATTTTTAGAATATTTTGCGAAAGAATTCGACTGAGATATATTTGAGATTTTGAGTTTAATAAAGAGATACTGTTAAGTAAGTAACCAAACCTTGCGTATCATCGACCTTTGATTGACATTCTCCAGAGCGGCAGAAAATAGAGACATTTTGTAAAGAATTTCCCAGAATCGATTGGAGTCAGATTAAGGAACTATTTACACGCGTAGATAATCTCTCGACAGGTAGTCGAAGCGCTGTCCACACATTTAACACCGATGGAAAACCTTTAAAAACCTGTAAATTAATTGTGAAAAAACCGCATTAGCCAGATGCAGTTTTTTGCGGTTTTTGGATACTACTGACCCTGTTCTTTAAAACGCAGCAAGGTTTTTAGGTTTCGTGTACTTTTAAACCCAAAAAAACCGGTCAAGTCCCGTCACCCGTACAAAAAACCGATGGAAAACGTTTAAAAACCTGTATATTAATTGTGAAAAAACCGCATTAGCTAGATGCCTTTTTTTGCGGTTTTTTGCGGTTTTTTGCGGTTTTTGGATACTACAGACCCTGTTTTTTTTAAAACGCAGCAAGGTTTTTTGGTTTTCTGTACGTTTAAACCCAAAAAACCGGTCAAGTCCCGTCACCCATCCAAAACCGCCCCCACCACGCCCGCCGACTCTCAATGCAGTAAATTCATGCCAAAAAAATAAACCAACGCATCAGTACCGCCGCCGCATCCGCCATCTTTATTACTCCCAAATACTCTTCATTACTCCTAATTACTCTTCGTTGCTATTCAAAACTCTTTCTTACTCCGATTAACTCTTTGTTGCTCTTGAAAACTCCTTATTGCTCTCACTTACTTCAAAAAACTCTTTGTTACTCTCAATTACTCTTTATTACTCCAAATAACTCTTCGCAACTTCAAAAAACTCTTTTATGCTCCTTTAAACTCTTGGAAAAGTAATTATTGCTATGGTAAAATGTTAAACATTCCTTGTTACTCTAAATAACTTTGTTGATACTCTTGCTAACTCTAAAACATTACTCTAGAGAGTGAAGTTTCTTGTTTGACAAGTTTATCTAGTAGTAAATCATCCAGTCCAAGACTTTTTAACATGTAAGCCCGGTTTACATATTTTACAAATTAACGCAATAGTAAAAGTCGTTACAAATTAATCGTATTTTACAAATACCGTACCTCAATGCGGTTATTACAAATATATTTCTATTCCATTTTATGCGAGCGCATTTTGCTTATTTTATTTTTATGAACTTGGCCCACTTTCAAATAAAAGGCCTCGAAAACTCTTATTCTGTTCAAATAATCTAGCAAATACAAGTCCAATAAATATATACTTGTCTTATTTAGAGTAAAAGATAAACGTTTTGAGCAAAAAAATCATCTGGAATGTGCGGTTTTGTTCATCTTAACCTTATAATCGCATTAGTATTTAGTATGAATCAAACAGATGGTATAAATGTTACAGGTTCACGTTGTTATCGGAGAGAATTGAGTTTTTTATAGTTAATCTGTGACTGGGTCGCCAATGAACTCAAATAATTTTGTTTATCGTAGTTTTATGACATGATTATGTTAAGTTTCTAAAAGCGTGACCATTGAACTCATTGATGCTGCTTAAATAATTCAAAACGGAAAAATACAAAATTTTTTGATGCTTTGTTTTTGCTTTTATTCTTAACACATTGTTTTAATTTTACAAAAGGTATTTCATAATTAATATATGTATAAAGTCTTGTGGTCCAGAAACCTGCTTCTAGGTTGAAGAAATAAACGAGCTGAAGTGTAGAAATATTCCTGTTCTGCGTTGTTGTTGTTTTTCAATCCCAAAATACCTTCACCTTTTGAGTTAGTTTAGATTAGTTTTCCTGGAAGTTGTTGTTTTTGTAGGTTTCTTTGATGCATTGGCTTTAGATTTGCTTCCACCGACTTGTTTTTTCGGCTTTTTCGAAATTCCTCCACTGCTTTTAAGGGTTTTGAGAGGAATCATATACTCTCGTCCGTTGTCACTAAGTCCACCTCCTCCTCCGTATTGGTGTTCAGATTCATTGTCCTTTTTACGTTGTTTTGAAATTCCGTCGCTTTTTTTGTTCTGTTTAAGAGGAATCATGTACACTCGACCATTATCAGTAAGTCCACCGCCTCCTTCGTATGGGTTATCCGAATCCATGACCGGTGGCATGCGGTCAAGAGAACATTGCTGTTTTTGTTACACAAAACCTTACGCATTTTGAAACTGTTTTCAGTTTACTCGCAAAACAACTGTAGTGTTAATAGCAAAAACTTGCAAATTTCAATATTTCCGACTTGTTGCTCTTTCAGTGTCAGATAACTCACTGAGGAAAATTGCTAAATTTCAACGGGGTTTATACAATTTGAATTTATTTTATTCATCGCTTTGTGGTTTTTCTACCATAAGGCGCCTTTTTAAATTTCAATTAGAATGAAGATTACGATTTAGATCAGATTTGCCGACAGAAATGTATTAATTTTCATAGGGCGGGATAAATTGCTGTGTATGAAGTTAAAACAATCTACAATAAAACAATAATTCCCTTTGAAAAGTGTAATTTCTAGATCTAAAAGCCGAACTTTAGTAAAGATCCTCCTCATTCGGCTCTCTTCCAGTTAAATCCAGCCCATTCAAAATGTCAATGTATAGTTTCTTTGTCAAAATCAGCTGCTTTTGCTTTGCAGCAATTAACATTTCTCGGATTGCTGAAAGGGCCGGCTGTTTAAACACGTATTGCCCATCTTCACCAATATCCATCGAGTCTTCTGAATCATTTTCAGGGTGTGTTGTTTTCGATCCGGTTGGAATTCCGTTAAGAAGGCTTGTCAATGCAGTTTTTGTGAGTTGGATGTCCCCCAGCTCGGCGAGCGCAACATAGTTTCTTATTCTGAGAAGCTCGCTATTTGTAAATGGAACCGAGTCAGTTTCCTCTTCAAAGTCTTTAAATTCCACATTACTATCTTTAGTTTCCTCCTCCGTTACCTCCGAATCATTAGAGCTAGATGATTCTTCGGCTCCACTATGCTGGTTTTGAATATGTCTTTTTAAACTCCATGATATAGTAAACTTTCTATTGCAGAATGTGCACTTTTTGCCTTTTTCTTCAGGTTTTATTTTCTGCTTTTTCGACGGGAAAGGAAGCACGTAGTTGAGAGTGATAATCCATGCTTTTTGGTAAAAATTTGAGACGTTTTGAGAATATTTTGTGAAATATTCGACTTTTTTTACAATTTTATGTTTTAGAGTAGATGAATTTAAAGGTGCTGACCAAGTAAAGACTAAAGAGTGACTAAAGAGACTCCTCTAAAGGTATAACTAGTCATGAGATTTGAAACCATTTTTGCTCCGCCCATTTTATCTGGACCATTGCGGATTAAGCCAATTTATTAGTACATTTATAAAGATTTGACAAGATTAGAGAGGACATTCACCCGATTAAACTAATGTTGACTTTAATTGATTAAACTATTTTTTTTATTTCTATAACTTTTTTATAGTTATCCGTTCAGCATTAAAAAACTTTTATGTTCAATAATGTCAATTTGAATCAAATGTCTTCTGTCTTCTGCTGAACGGATAACTATAAAAAAGTTATAGAAATAAAAAAAATAGTTTAATCAATTAAAGTCAACATTAGTTTAATCGGGTGAATGTCCTCTCTAATCTTGTCAAATCTTTATAAATGTACTAATAAATTGGCTTAATCCGCAATGGTCCAGATAAAATGGGCGGAGCAAAAATGGTTTCAAATCTCATGACTAGTTATACCATTAGAGGAGTCTCTTTAGTCACTCTTTAGTCTTTACTTGGTCAGCACCTTTAAATTCATCTACTCTAAAACATAAAATTGTAAAAAAAGTCGAATATTTCACAAAATATTCTCAAAACGTCTCAAATTTTTACCAAAAAGCATGGATTATCACTTTCAACTACGTGCTTCCTTTCCCGTCGAAAAAGCAGAAAATAAAACCTGAAGAAAAAGGCAAAAAGTGCACATTCTGCAATAGAAAGTTTACTACATCATGGAATTTAAAAAGACATATTCAAAACCAGCATAGTGGAGCCGAAGAATCATCTAGCTC
>CAJQTU010000115.1:0-25806 GCA_906901685.1 Desoria tigrina
ATCCAAAAACCGCAAAAAACCGCATCTGGCTAATGCGGTTTTTTCACAATTAATTTACAGGTTTTTAAAGGTTTTCCATCGGTTTTTTGGATGGGTGACGGGACTTGACCGGTTTTTAAAGTTTAAACGTACAGAAAACCAAAAAACCTTGCTGCGTTGTAAAGAAAAGGGTCTGTAGTATCCAAAAACCGCAAAAAACCGCAAAAAACCGCGTCTAGCTAATGCGGTTTTTTCTCAATTAATTTACAGGTTTTTAAACGTTTTCCATCGGTTTTTTGGATGGGTGACGGGACTTGACCGGTTTTTTGGGTTTAAACGTACAGAAAACCAAAAAACCTTGCTGCGTTTTAGAAAACAGGGTCTGTAGTATTTAAAAACCGCAAAAACCGCAAAAAACCGGAAAAAACCGCATCTAGCTAATGCGGTTTTTTCGCAATTAATTTACAGGTTTTTAAAGGTTTTCCATCGGTTTTTGGATGGGTGACGGGACTTGACCGGTTTTTTTGGGTTTAAAAGTACACGAATCCTAAAAACCTTGCTGCGTTCTAAGAACAGGATCTGGTGTATCTAAAAACCGCAAAAAACTGCATCTGGCTAATGCGGTTTTTTCACAATTAATTTACAGGTTTTTAAAGGTTTTCCATCGGTTTTTTGGATGGGTGACGGGACTTGACCGGTTTTTGGGTTTAAACGTACAGAAAACCAAAAAACCTTGCTGCGTTTTAGAAAACAGGGTCTTTAGTATCCAAAAACTGCAAAAAACCGCAAAAAACCGCAAAAAACCGCAAAAAACCGCATCTAGCTAATGCGGTTATTTCACAATTAATTTACAGGTTTTTAAACGTTTTCCATCGGTTTTTTGGATGGGAGGCGGGACTTGACCGGTTTTTTGGGTTTAAACGTACAGAAAACCAAAAAACCTCGCTGCGTTGTAAAGAACAAGGTCTGTAGTATCCAAAAACCGCAAAAAACCGCATCTGGCTATTGCGGTTTTTTCACAATTAATTTAAAGGTTTTTAAAGGTTTTCCATCGGTTTTTTGGATGGGTGACGGGACTTGACCGGTTTTTTTAATTTAAACGTACAGAAAACCAAAAAAACTTGCTGCGTTGTAAAGAACAGGGTCTGTAGTATCCAAAAACCGCAAAAAACCGCAAAAAACCGCGTCTAGCTAATGCGGTTTTTTCTCAATTAATTTACAGGTTTTTAAAGGTTTTCCATCGGTTTTTTGGATGGGTGACGGGACTTGACCGGTTTTTTGGGTTTAAAAGTACACGAATCCTAAAAACCTTGCTGCGTTCTAAGAACAGGATCTGGTGTATCTAAAAACCGCAAAAAACTGCATCTGGCTAATGCGGTTTTTTCACAATTAATTTACAGGTTTTTAAAGGTTTTCCATCAGTTTTTTGGATGGGTGACGGGACTTGACCGGTTTTTGGGTTTAAACGTACAGAAAACCAAAAAACCTTGCTGCGTTTTAGAAAACAGGGTCTTTAGTATCCAAAACTGCAAAAAACCGCAAAAAACCGCAAAAAACCGCAAAAAACCGCATCTAGCTAATGCGGTTATTTCACAATTAATTTACAGGTTTTTAAACGTTTTCCATCGGTTTTTTGGATGGGAGGCGGGACTTGACCGGTTTTTTGGGTTTAAACGTACAGAAAACCAAAAAACCTCGCTGCGTTGTAAAGAACAAGGTCTGTAGTATCCAAAAACCGCAAAAAAACCGCATCTGGCTATTGCGGTTTTTTCACAATTAATTTACAGGTTTTTAAAGGTTTTCCATCGGTTTTTTGGATGGGTGACGGGACTTGACCGGTTTTTTTAATTTAAACGTACAGAAAACCAAAAAAACTTGCTGCGTTGTAAAGAACAGGGTCTGTAGTATCCAAAAACCGCAAAAAACCGCATCTGGCTAATGCGGTTTTTTCACAATTAATTTACAGGTTCTTCAAGATTTTCCATCGGTTTTTGGGATGGGTGACAGGACTTGACCGGTTTTTTGGGTTTAAACGTACAGAAAACCAAAAAAACCTTGCTGCGTTGTAAAGAACAGGGTCTGTAGTATCCAAAAACCGCAAAAAACCGCATCTGGCTAATGCGGTTTTTTCACAATTAATTTACAGGTTTTTAAAGGTTTTCCATCGGTTTTTTGGATGGGTGACGGGACTTGACCGGTTTTTAAAGTTTAAACGTACAGAAAACCAAAAAACCTTGCTGCGTTGTAAAGAAAAGGGTCTGTAGTATCCAAAAACCGCAAAAAACCGCAAAAAACCGCGTCTAGCTAATGCGGTTTTTTCTCAATTAATTTACAGGTTTTTAAACGTTTTCCATCGGTTTTTTGGATGGGTGACGGGACTTGACCGGTTTTTTGGGTTTAAAACGTACAGAAACCAAAAAACCTTGCTGCGTTTTAGAAAACAGGGTCTGTAGTATTTAAAAACCGCAAAAAACCGCAAAAAACCGGAAAAAACCGCATCTAGCTAATGCGGTTTTTTCGCAATTAATTTACAGGTTTTTAAAGGTTTTCCATCGGTTTTTTGGATGGGTGACGGGACTTGACCGGTTTTTTGGGTTTAAAAGTACACGAATCCTAAAAACCTTGCTGCGTTCTAAGAACAGGATCTGGTGTATCTAAAAACCGCAAAAAACTGCATCTGGCTAATGCGGTTTTTTCACAATTAATTTACAGGTTTTTAAAGGTTTTCCATCGGTTTTTTGGATGGGTGACGGGACTTGACCGGTTTTTGGGTTTAAACGTACAGAAAACCAAAAAACCTTGCTGCGTTTTAGAAAACAGGGTCTTTAGTATCCAAAAACTGCAAAAAACCGCAAAAAACCGCAAAAAAACCGCAAAAAACCGCATCTAGCTAATGCGGTTATTTCACAATTAATTTACAGGTTTTTAAACGTTTTCCATCGGTTTTTTGGATGGGAGGCGGGACTTGACCGGTTTTTTTGGGTTTAAACGTACAGAAAACCAAAAAACCTCGCTGCGTTGTAAAGAACAAGGTCTGTAGTATCCAAAAACCGCAAAAAACCGCATCTGGCTATTGCGGTTTTTTCACAATTAATTTACAGGTTTTTAAAGGTTTTCCATCGGTTTTTTGGATGGGTGACGGGACTTGACCGGTTTTTTTAATTTAAACGTACAGAAAACCAAAAAAACTTGCTGCGTTGTAAAGAACAGGGTCTGTAGTATCCAAAAACCGCAAAAAACCGCATCTGGCTAATGCGGTTTTTTCACAATTAATTTACAGGTTCTTCAAGATTTTCCATCGGTTTTTGGGATGGGTGACAGGACTTGACCGGTTTTTTGGGTTTAAACGTACAGAAAACAAAAAAAACCTTGCTGCGTTGTAAAGAACAGGGTCTGTAGTATCCAAAAACCGCAAAAAAACCGCATCTGGCTAATGCGGTTTTTTCACAATTAATTTACAGGTTTTTAAAGGTTTTCCATCGGTTTTTTGGATGGGTGACGGGACTTGACCGGTTTTTAAAGTTTAAACGTACAGAAAACCAAAAAAACCTTGCTGCGTTGTAAAGAAAAGGGTCTGTAGTATCCAAAAACCGCAAAAAACCGCAAAAAACCGCGTCTAGCTAATGCGGTTTTTTCTCAATTAATTTACAGGTTTTTAAACGTTTTCCATCGGTTTTTTGGATGGGTGACGGGACTTGACCGGTTTTTTGGGTTTAAACGTACAGAAAACCAAAAAACCTTGCTGCGTTTTAGAAAACAGGGTCTGTAGTATTTAAAAACCGCAAAAAACCGCAAAAAACCGGAAAAAACCGCATCTAGCTAATGCGGTTTTTTCGCAATTAATTTACAGGTTTTTAAAGGTTTTCCATCGGTTTTTTGGATGGGTGACGGGACTTGACCGGTTTTTTGGTTTAAAAGTACACGAATCCTAAAAACCTTGCTGCGTTCTAAGAACAGGATCTGGTGTATCTAAAAACCGCAAAAAACTGCATCTGGCTAATGCGGTTTTTTCACAATTAATTTACAGGTTTTTAAAGGTTTTCCATCGGTTTTTTGGATGGGTGACGGGACTTGACCGGTTTTTGGGTTTAAACGTACAGAAAACCAAAAAACCTTGCTGCGTTTTAGAAAACAGGGTCTTTAGTATCCAAAAACTGCAAAAAACCGCAAAAAACCGCAAAAAACCGCAAAAAACCGCATCTAGCTAATGCGGTTATTTCACAATTAATTTACAGGTTTTTAAAACGTTTTCCATCGGTTTTTTGGATGGGAGGCGGGACTTGACCGGTTTTTTGGGTTTAAACGTACAGAAAACCAAAAAACCTCGCTGCGTTGTAAAGAACAAGGTCTGTAGTATCCAAAAACCGCAAAAAACCGCATCTGGCTATTGCGGTTTTTTCACAATTAATTTACAGGTTTTTAAAGGTTTTCCATCGGTTTTTTGGATGGGTGACGGGACTTGACCGGTTTTTTTAATTTAAACGTACAGAAAACCAAAAAAACTTGCTGCGTTGTAAAGAACAGGGTCTGTAGTATCCAAAAACCGCAAAAAACCGCATCTGGCTAATGCGGTTTTTTCACAATTAATTTACAGGTTCTTCAAGATTTTCCATCGGTTTTTGGGATGGGTGACAGGACTTGACCGGTTTTTTGGGTTTAAACGTACAGAAAACCAAAAAAACCTTGCTGCGTTGTAAAGAACAGGGTCTGTAGTATCCAAAAACCGCAAAAAACCGCATCTGGCTAATGCGGTTTTTTCACAATTAATTTACAGGTTTTTAAAGGTTTTCCATCGGTTTTTTGGATGGGTGACGGGACTTGACCGGTTTTTAAAGTTTAAACGTACAGAAAACCAAAAAACCTTGCTGCGTTGTAAAGAAAAGGGTCTGTAGTATCCAAAAACCGCAAAAAACCGCAAAAAACCGCGTCTAGCTAATGCGGTTTTTTCTCAATTAATTTACAGGTTTTTAAACGTTTTCCATCGGTTTTTTGGATGGGTGACGGGACTTGACCGGTTTTTTGGGTTTAAACGTACAGAAAACCAAAAAACCTTGCTGCGTTTTAGAAAACAGGGTCTGTAGTATTTAAAAACCGCAAAAAACCGCAAAAAACCGGAAAAAACCGCATCTAGCTAATGCGGTTTTTTCGCAATTAATTTACAGGTTTTTAAACGTTTTCCATCGGTTTTTTGGATGGGTGACGGGACTTGACCGGTTTTTTGGGTTTAAACGTACAGAAAACCAAAAAACCTTGCTGCCTTGTAAAGAACCGGATCTGTTGTATCTAAAAACCGCAAAAAACTGCATCTGGCTAATGCGGTTTTTTCACAATTAATTTACAGGTTTTTAAAGGTTTTCCATCGGTTTTTTGGATGGTGTCAGGGTTATTTCCTGAAGCTGGTTCTGATTTGATGAATGATGAATATGAGACAATCGTGTAAAATAAACGTTGAATCGGCCAGGCTGTGCAATTATAGTCGATTACTGATTTATATAATCGATACTTTACAAAGATGGATAGCACTTAAAGTAAACGGAGTAGCTTCGAAAAATAGATAGGACGTTCGTGTGGAGTTGATTGTGCTGGCGGAGCTGGATCGGATCTGCTGCTGTAGGTCTGTTGGTCTGGTCTTCACTGCTGGACTTGAACTGCTGCTCGGCTCGGCTCGGCTGGTCCTGTGCGTGGAGGAGCTCTCTCGTTCTCCCCAAGGAAGGAGTGCCGACGTCCTCGAGACTTTCCGTGAATGAGGCAGGATGAGACTGATCGTTCATGTGGATAGAGTGCCGACGTCCGGCCTAGTAGTGGTCGGATGAGGCACACTGAGACGTATTTGGAAAAATACTCTCACAAAGCCCCCTTTCTTTAGAGATTCGACCCGAATCTAGCAACAACAACAAAAAATTAGAATATACACACACGGTTATAATACAAAATACACGGATCAACTGATGAGCAATGTGACGACCGATTGAACTGGGTTCTTGGGAGATGAATGAAGTATAAGTAGAAGTAGTGGTAGAAGTTCTTTGAAGTTGAACCGATAATATATACACACATGTAAAAAATAGCAACTGGACAATTTGGCACGAATGATTAAAGTCTCATAAATTATAAAACTGGGAAAGTGAAAGTGATTGGGATAATATTATGCAGTCAGAATTTTCAGACATGAAATACGAATGAACTTGGGTGATAACTCGTTGCGAAATAGTTATGTGGTACTTCGGTGGATACACTCGGGATCATAAACAAACAGTAAATACAAAATACAGAGAAACATGATAAAGGAGTAACCAAATTAGGTCGTCAATCGAGCAATGAACAAATCTAAAAAGTAATGAGCAATTGTGAAAAGTTCTTGGATCAAACAGACGGTTGTTGTGTTCGACTGAATTTTCGTAGAATTTTGGTTTATCTATGACAAATCTTTACGGTTGGGTACCGGAGAATTTATGAGTCGATTTAACGTCGAATTACGTACCCGATTTGTCATAGTAGACACGATGATCTGTACGGTTGGGTATCGAAGAATAATTTATAGGAGCTCCCTGATTCATCGTGTCGACAGTCCCAATGTTACTGATGCTTACTAATTATGCTCAATGTCCAAGTTTGTAGATAAGGCTTTAACTTCAATTGCACTCGATGTTTTCTAACGTACGTTACTTTTTGTTCGATGGATTGCCTGCTGTGGTATTATTTAATTTTGAACTACTGGCCTTGTTTGTTTTATGAACTCCGATATCATCCTTAGAAACGCCATAAAAACTAGGAACTTTACGTGCACGCCCACTACGCCTGACCTCTGCATCTGTTTCTACTACCTCTGGCTCTGGACCAACATTGTCAACCGTTACCGGAGTTGTCGAGTTGCCTGATGAGGAACTGGATTTACTTGCATGTGAAACTGAAGGGTTCATGAAACTTCGTGCAGAACTTATAGCACTACTGATTACACTACTAATGGAATCTACAGGAGATCGAAAATTAAACTGATTAACAATTACTGTGGGAGGTGGAGTATAATCTGAATCTGCAAGAGGCACGGAAGGTGCTGATGACACGCTACTAGAATATCTACTACGATTTGAACTTGAATGTATAGAAATTGGGCTGGATTTAACGGATAAACGGGGAGTGGATCTAGAATGAATGCTAATCGAAGATGGTGACGAAGATGAACCACTATGCGAAGAACTACTTTCGGTATCTGAAATTGTCAGATTGCTTGCTCGTCGGTTGATCTGGTATCGTTGGTTGAGGTAATCGCTGTCGTCGTCGGCTTCTGAAAAACTATCAGAAAAATTGGTTACATCATTACTATTTACATCACTATCACGATCGTCAACTTCTGAACTCATTTCATAATAATACGGCTTCAAATGCCGTACACTGACCACTTTTTGAGGCCAGAAAGGATCATTTCGAATGTCTTTTATAAGATAATTATTTTCGCCTGTCCTTTTAACAATTTCGAAAGGACCTTGCCATTTTGGACACCATTTGGCAACTTTACCCACTGGAGTAGTATGACGAGCGTACAAAACTGTATCGCCCATTTGGTAAACCTTAACCGGGTGTTTAGCGTCAAATCTAAGCTTACACTTACGTTGAAATTCTACGGTCCTCAGTTTAGCTATTTTCAAATTAGTCTTATGTCTAGTCCTAGCGGCAATGGGTTCTTCGTCTTCTAACTTCTCTTCTAACGTCGGTAATTTTGAATCGCAGGGAAGGAATGGTTCCCTACCATATAACAAACTAAATGGACTATGCCCTGTGACCGCGTGTGTGGCGATATTGTTCGAAAAGGCTACCGATTGAACAAACTGATCCCAATTCTTATTACCTTCGTCAACTCGCTTCCCTATCATAGACTTTATGGCGTCATTTTTCCTTTCACAAACTCCATTCGTGTCGGGTTTATATGCAGCTGTTTGTTTGACGGTAATGTTGAAGCTACTACAAAAATCTCTAAATTCGGCAGACATAAAACAAGAACCTTGATCAACAATAATTTCACGTGGACATGAGTGTCTATAAATAACATTTTTCTTAATAACCTCAATAGCACTTTTTGAATCATTTGATTTGGTTGGCCAAGCCTCTACAAACCGAGTTGCATGATCTACTATGACCAAAATATGTAAGTTACGACCCGGATGAGTGAGCGGAAACGGACCGACGTAATCTATTCCAACACGATAAAATGGAGTTTCTGGTGGACTGACTGGTTGCAATGGACCGGGAGTACTGGTTGTCCTTCGATTGAAAAACTGACACACTTGACAGCCTAATAAAAATCTACTTAAAGTTTTATTCATGCCTTTCCAATAATATTTCGATTTTAAGAAGCAATATGTTTTATACCAACTTTGATGATTTAGCGATTTTTCATGAGCCTCAATTAATACGTCTTTACGCAGTTTAGCGGGAACAACTAGTAACCAAAGTCTACCTCCTTCATTCGCATTATTATGATAAAGAATATCGTCCCGAAGAATGTAATTGAGGAACTTATCGTCAGGTTGATACTTAACTGAACTTGGGTCCTGTTTTCTTCTTTGTAATTCTGTAATGATGGGTCTAATCGTTCTGTCTTTAAACTGTAAAGCAGCATAATCAGATTTAGATATTACCTTCAATTTAAATAATTTCTCGTCAAAATTCAAAGGATCCATACACAATTCATGACTATCTACGGGATTTCTCGACAAACCGTCAGCGTCTAAATGTTTCCTACCACTCTTGTAAATAATTTCGAAATCGTACGGCTGTAATCGGAGCGCCCACCTTGCTAATCGTCCGTTAGGGTCCTTTATATTTAGCAAATAACACAAAGAACAATGA
Organism: Desoria tigrina; assembly: GCA_906901685.1. Taxonomy (NCBI): domain Eukaryota; kingdom Metazoa; phylum Arthropoda; class Collembola; order Entomobryomorpha; family Isotomidae; genus Desoria; species Desoria tigrina. The sequence continues at coordinate 8,827 of CAJQTU010000115.1, forward strand.
TCTGTTATAATTTTAAACTGTCTATAGGCCAAATAGGGTCGAAAATGTTCAATTCCGTGCAAAATAGCCAAACATTCTAATTCAGTAACCGTATATTTTCGTTCCAAAGGAGACAAAGATCTTGATGCATACGCTACCACTTTCTCTTTGCCGTCTTGAATTTGGACTAACGTAGATCCAACACCTAATAATGATGCGTCGGAATGGATTTCAGTAGGAGCGTCTTTGTCAAAATGAGCTAAACACGGAGGATTAGTTAATGCTTTCTTCAATTGTGTAAACGACTTTTCTCTCTCAACTGACCAAACAAATTCCCGATCGTCTTCCGTCAATTCATTTAAAGGCTTAGCTATTTTAGAAAAATCTTTAATATAACGTCGATAATACGAACACAAACCTAAAAATGATCTCACGTTGGTTTTTGTTTTGGGGACCGGAAAGTCTTCTACCGCTTTTACCGTCTTAGGATTGACTGAGATGCCTTCTGCTGAAATAATATGACCTAAAAATAGCAATTTATTGTCGCCGAACGTACATTTCTTAGGATTTAATTTTAAACCTGCTTTAAGTAAAGCCATAAATACTAATTCGAGATTTTCCAAATGAGATTTGAGATCCTTACTAAACACTACAATATCATCCAGATAAACTAACGCTATTGTCCACTTCAGTCCTCCTAAAACTCCATCAACTAATCGCTGGAAGGTTGCACCAGCGTTACATAATCCAAATGGCATAGCGTTCCATTCGTAAAGCCCGTCAGGAGTGACGAAAGCGGTTTTGCTACGATCAGCCTGATCAAACTCAACTTGATGATATGCTTGATTACAGTCCATACCAGAAAATAAAGTAGCTCCCTTAAGTCTGTCGAGTGTATCGTCTATTCTGGGAAGCGGATAACTATCTTTCTTAGTCTTATCATTTAACTTACGGAAATCACAACAAAATCTCAACTGTCCATTAGCTTTCTTCACTAACACTACCGGAGATGACCAAGGGGAATCTGAATGACTTATCAAACCCTTATCTAACATTTCCTCAACTTGTCTATTAATTTCTCGCCTTTCTGCTGGAGCAGTTCGGTACGGTCTTTGCTTGATCGGTGCTGCATCGCCAGTCTGAATCTTATGTTTAACGAAATTGGATCTACCTATGTCGTAAGCGTCTTTGGAGAATACATCGTTATATTTGTCGATCAAATTCTGAATTAATGCCCTGTCTTGATCTGCTAATTTCTCGCCAAATGTTATTCCTTTGTGTAAATCTGCTGTTCTCAATCTTGCTTGTTCGGCTTCGTCTACTTTATGAACGGCGGCTAGTTTCCCTTTAATTTGACTACTATTCTCAAGATCTGTAAGATTAATTTTAATTTGTTCATTAGAGAAATGTTCGAGAGTTCCTATGGTCATATTTCGTAACAAACGTATCGGTTTTCCGGTCAAATTAGCTATAAATGTGTGTCCTATTCCATCTTTTAAGGAAATTATTCCCCTCCCTATAACTACGTTCTTTACATGCTCGAGTTCTCGTTTTGGTTCAATAGTGATATCGTCTGTTAGATTACCTTCATTAAATACGGAAACTCGTTGGAACGTGTGTTGGGCGATATTATAAGTCTTGGTTAATTGTAATCGGCTTTTAGGTCTACTTACGTCGTTGGTACTTATAGGATGTTTAAATGTTTGAATAACTGCGTGATTCGGGTCCTGAATGTTCTTGGTTATCATAGCGTCTGATTTACGGCGGCGTTTCTTGTCTGTATTGGACGATGGAAGTCGATTCACGTCATCAGCGTTGATCCGAGCTTCATTATGAGTAGCAGGTTCGTTTTCCGATCTGTTGAGTTCGTATCGACTCCTGTTCGGATAATCCCTTTTCGGATCCACTCCAAACCGTACTTTGGTTCCCCGTCCCGGAATGTCCACATCATACGCCCAGAGAAAATCGGATCCTAGGACAAACTCATTGGATAAATTAGATACCACATAATATTGCCACAAAATTTTGTTTCCATCAATTATTGTCTCTATAATGGCTTTTTCTGTAACTCGAATTCCTTCTTGTTTTCCTACAGATAATCCCAACCCGAACGGTGGAATTTCTATAATTTCTTTGATCGAATGTCTCAATTTAGGAATTAAGTCAGCATTTACAGCTGAGATAGTAGCCCCATTATCAATCAATGCGTCCCTAGTTTCATTATTTACTGTGATCGGTAAGGTCATTTGTAAGCGTCTAATGTGTTTATTTTTGTATCGGCATGGGAATCTTTCTCCCTCAAAAATAGTGAATTCGACCGAAGCCGTCGTAGCTCCACTATCAGATAAATAACCGGAGACATCGTCTTTATGTTCATGTAAATTCTGGTCTAATTTTGTTCTAGGATTCGTCATCATGCTAGTACTAGAAATAGGAGCAATATGATTGTTCATTTGGAAAGAGCTAAGCTTATTCTGAGATATGCTTATTTGGTTCATGGTTTTCGGAGAAAGATCGATAGTATGACTGTTCTTACTGTTATTTACATAATTAGGACTGGCTACATTTTGAGAATGATCATTCGTGTGATTACTGGAGGGTTCATCATGGGCTAACGTCTGAAATGGGTTCGGCATAAATGGAATTCCTGCATAATCGGAAAGGTCAAAAGGAGATTGTTCTATTTCGTAACGTCGTAAAGGTCCTGCATGTTCATACGGAGAAGGAGCTGAATGTTCATACGGAGAAGGAGCTAAATGTTCATGTGGAGAAGGAGCTGAATGTTCATATGGAGAAGGATCTGAATGTACATACGGAGAAGCGTCTGAACGGCTTTGAGATTGTTCTGCATTTTTGTGTAAATAAGAATTTACATAATTGTATTGAGTCGGCTGATAAATTGAAGAAGAATGGTCTAGAGATTTTCTATTAAGGCGAGGGAAAACAGTAGTCTGTTCCTGTGTTCCCTCTACAATTAGTTTTCCGACCCTGAATATCCCCGATTATTGTTCTCCGCCTGCTCGACTTGCATCTGTCTAAGATCCTGTGGGTTATGAAACTGTGGTGGACCTGCTTGTGTAGTATTTGGCCTAAATTGATTATTAGTGGCTCTAGGTGCATTTGAATAATTCTGATCAGCAGACTGTCTGGTCGGTGGATTAGTGACATTAGCGTAATTTGTAGCATTTGGATATGATCTACATTGTTGAAATATACCTCGACTTTCGTCAAATGCCTTATTCCTACAATATCGGACAATATGGCCCATAATATGACAATATCTGCAGATTGGCTTATCGTCTGATGTCCTGTTGTTCCCTAATTGCGTATTCATGTTACGATAATTAGCCTGCATTTGTGCTACAAATGGTGTAGACTCGTAAGAATTGGATGATCGAGTCGGCCTAGTATCCTGGTAGGAACTGTTTCTGTTCTTTTCCTCATCATAATAAATTTCCGCTAAACGCCTTAATTTTGACAAAAATTCAGCCATGTCCTTTGGTTCAACTAAAGCCATTTGACTACGTAGAGTGAAAGGCAAACCTTTCATTAAATTCTGTAGTTGACGATCCTCACTCATTTCTGTGTCCAATAATGCCAAAATTTGTAATTTTGATGCAACGTAGGTCTGAGGATCTTCACCGATCCTAAAAATCAACTGTTCATTTTTCTTCCTATATACCGCTTTTTGTGATTTGTGATCAAAGAATACCAACATTTCTGCTTTAACTTCACACCATGCCCTTGGATAATCTTTACTAATGCTTGCTGTTCTCATAATGGAAGGATATCTAGAATCCCACCATGCCTTTGCATCTTTAGTTAATAACTGATCGAAGTTCCTAATCAGCCATTCCTCATCAAGTGTCAAGTCTGCTCGATCTGCATCTAACCTCTTTGAATACTCGACAGCGTCAGTCTTTCCATCGTAATTCCTTAATTGTTTTAATGCATCGGCGGGTTTCATTTTACCTAGCAAGGCCTGAACCTCCGCAACCGTAAGGGTACTCATTTTTGAATATATTTTTTTTAACAAAAAAAAAATCTAATTAAATTCGGATGGATGGGATTGTAGTACAGAAATAGAGTATTCGCAATGCTAGAGAGTGGTTACGTGTCTTGCCCGATACTACCACCAATGAAATTTATGCAATCATAAATTCAAAATACTAATCAAGAGAAACAAAAAAAATTCGATACTTCTTTACCAATTTGATGAGATGATCGACGTCTTGACCTCGTACAAGAGATTACCCCGCATCTAATTTGTCAGGGTTATTTCCTGAAGCTGGTTCTGATTTGATGAATGATGAATATGAGACAATCGTGTAAAATAAACGTTGAATCGGCCAGGCTGTGCAATTATAGTCGATTACTGATTTATATAATCGATACTTTACAAAGATGGATAACACTTAAAGTAAACGGAGTAGCTTCGAAAAATAGATAGGACGTTCGTGTAGAGTTGATTGTGCTGGCGGAGCTGGATCGGATCTGCTGCTGTAGGTCTGTTGGTCTGGTCTTCACTGCTGGACTTGAACTGCTGCTCGGCTCGGCTCGGCTGGTCCTGTGCGTGGAGGAGCTCTCTCGTTCTCCCCAAGGAAGGAGTGCCGACGTCCTCGAGACTTTCCGTGAATGAGGCAGGATGAGACTGATCGTTCATGTGGATAGAGTGCCGACGTCCGGCCTAGTAGTGGTCGGATGAGGCACACTGAGACGTATTTGGAAAAATACTCTCACAATGGGTGACGGGACTTGACCGGTTTTTGGGTTTAAACGTACAGAAAACCAAAAAACCTTGCTGCGTTTTAGAAAACAGGGTCTTTAGTATCCAAAAACTGCAAAAACCGCAAAAAACCGCAAAAAACCGCATCTAGCTAATGCGGTTATTTCACAATTAATTTACAGGTTTTTAAACGTTTTCCATCGGTTTTTTGGATGGGAGGCGGGACTTGACCGGTTTTTTGGGTTTAAACGTACAGAAAACCAAAAAAAATTGCTGCGTTGTAAAGAACAAGGTCTGTAGTATCCAAAAACCACAAAAAACCGCATCTGGCTATTGCGGTTTCTTCACAATTAATGTACAGGTTTTTAAAGGTTTTCCATCGGTTTATTGGATGGGTGACGGGACTTGACCGGTTTTTAAAGTTTAAACGTACAGAAAACCAAAAAACCTTGCTGCGTTGTAAAGAACAGGGTCTGTAGTATCCAAAAACCGCAAAAAACCGCAAAAAACCGCATCTAGCAAATGCGGTTTTTTCACAATTAATTTACAGGTTTTTAAACGTTTTCCATCGGTTTTTTGGATGGGTGACGGGACTTGACCGGTTTTTTTAATTTAAACGTACAGAAAACCAAAAAAACTTGCTGCGTTGTAAAGAACAGGGTCTGTAGTATCCAAAAACCGCAAAAAACCGCATCTGGCTAATGCGGTTTTTTCACAATTAATTTACAGGTTCTTCAAGATTTTCCATCGGTTTTTGGGATGGGTGACGGGACTTTTGTATGGAGCTCGATTCCGGATCCGACTCCACGTTTTTTTCAGTCGAGGATTGGGAAAGGGTTGGTAAGCCAAAGCTGAAAAAGTCCGCCCCTTTCAGAACCTTCACAAACGAGATGTTCCAGTCAAAAGGACATTTTGTGACGGAAGTTGTACACAATGAACAATCTCATGATTTACGGATTGAGGTATGTGTTAGTAGTTCATTGTTAGGTCGTGATTTCATGAACTTGTTCCAGGTCGATTGGAGCCATGTCAAATTACAATGTTGTCAAGTCAAACAGTTGCAGTCCTGCAGCAGTGTCAGCGCTCTCCTTACAGAGTTTAGTGACGTTTTTGATAAGCCAGTCGGATGTATTCGGGACTTTAAAGCCAAGTTGGTGCTAAAGGACGATGCAGTTCCGAAATTCTGTAAAGCTCGTCCAGTTCCATTTGCAATTCGTGACAAAGTAAACGCTGAATTAGAGAAGATGGAAAAGTCTGGAGCGATCGAGCGTATTGAGCATTCAGAATGGGCTTCGCCTTTGGTAGTCGTACCAAAGCCGAACGGAAAGGTACGTATCACTGGAGACTTTAAAAGAACTGTTAACAGTCAATTGTGTATTACTCAATACCCATTGTCCCGTGTTGAGGATTTATTGGAAACAGTTGCTTGTGGTGAAGAGTTTTCCAGGTTAGATGCTACAGACGCTTATCACCAAGTAGAAGTCGATGAACAGTCTAAGAGGTTCTTAGTCATCAATACCCATAAGGGGTTGTTCCGTTATAATGTGCTGCCACAGGGAATCGCCTCATCTCCTGCAATTTTTCAAGAATTAATGGACAAGATGTTGCATGGCATTCCTCATACTGGAGCATTTATCGATGATGTCATTTCGAGTGGTCCCACTATGACTCATCATCAACAGAATCTTCGGCAGATTCTGGAAAGGATGCGAGATTTCAACTTCCGTCTCTCTCGTGACAAGTCTGAATTTCTCCAGCCGAGTGTTCAATTTTTGGGTCAAACCATCGGTCGTGATGGAATTCGTACACATCCCAAAAATGTCGAAGCAATTGTCACATTGCCTAAGTTGAACAGTGCAACCGAAGTGAAGTCCTTCCTCGGTTTGGTAAATTTTTATGCCAAGTTTATTAACAATTTGTCTAGTTTGTGTGAACCCCTTAACAGATTAACAAGGGAGGGAGTAAAGTTTCAATGGACCAAGGAGAGTAACAGTGCTTTTGAAGAAATCAAGAAGCAAGTCTCGTCAGCTCCGATCCTTGCCCATTTTCAACAAACACTTCCAGTGGGGATATCATGTGATGCCTCAAATGTTGGGTTAGGAGTAGTCCTATTCCACAAGTACCCAGACGGTAGTGAAAGACCGATTTCATTCGCTTCGAAGACCCTCTCCAGCAGCGAGAGAAACTACTCACAGATTGAGAAGGAGGGACTGTCAATAGTTTTCGGGGTAAAGAGGTTTTTTCAGTTTCTGTATGGTCGCAGATTTACTCTTGTTACCGACCATCAACCTTTACTTCAAATTTTTGGTGAAAAATGTGAATTGCCCCCTCTCATTGCAAGTAGACTTCATCGTTGGGCTTTGTATTTAAGTGGTTTCCAGTTTGATGTTGTGTATAGGAACACTTTAAAACACGGAAATGCAGATGCTCTGTCCAGACTTCCGCTTCCTGATGCCTATCAAGTCGATGAAGTGTCTGAGCGAATAGTGAAAAGGATTTGTGAAGATAACCCTATCACTTCCAAATCAGTAAAAGATCGTACATCCAGAGATCCAGTCCTAGGGAAAGTCATCCGTTTAGTTCATAGCGGATGGCCAAGCAAGCAGTCTGAAGTTCCAGAAGAACTTGTCCCTTATTTTGTCCATCGCAATGAGTTTACGGTGGAGGATGGAACTCTAATGTGGGGAATTCGGGTAGTCGTACCTAATTCTCTCAAGTCACAAGTGTTGCAACAGCTTCATGAAACCCATCCGGGAATCGTCCGAATGAAGGCTCTTGCTCGTCAACACGTGTGGTGGCCAGGTGTGGATCGAGATATTGAGGCTACGGTTAAATCTTGTGTGAACTGTTGCGTTACTCAAGATAACCCACCGGTAGCTCAACTTCATCCCTGGTCTTATCCAGAAAAGCCGTGGCAGCGTCTCCATATCGACCTCGCCGGCCCTTTTCTCGGAAGTATGTGGCTCATTTTGGTGGACGCCCACAGCAAATGGCCAGAAGTGTTTAATCTCAACAGCAATACTACATCGAGTCGAGTTATTGGCTGTCTGAGAGAGTGTATTTCGAGGTTCGGAATCCCAGAGACCATTGTATCCGATAATGGTCCCCAGTTCATTTCTCAAGAGTTCGAACAGTTTTGTAGTCAAAATGGTATCCGGCATACAACGAGTAGTGCCTACCATCCCAGGAGTAACGGGGAAGCTGAACGATTTGTCAAAACGTTCAAAAGTTCGATGGGAAAAGAGAAAAGAAGTGCTAATTTGTCTTTGTGTTCATTTCTTCTAACTTACAGGGTAACCCCTCATGCTACGACGGGCGTGTCCCCTGCAGAGATCATGATGAAATCGAAACCCAAAACAATTATGGATCTAGTTAAACCTAATCCAAGTGTTCGAGTAAGGCAACAACAACAGTTAGCGGTTGAGCGAAGTCCCTCATCCAAAGTCCGTCAGTTTGGGCCAGGAAATCAAGTTTGGGTCCAGTCCCATGCCAAAGATGCTCCGAAGTGGTCCTTGGGGGTGATAGTCCGTCCTGTTGGCCCAGTCTCGTATGATGTCTTAGTTGGAGATCGTCAAATGAAGCGTCATGTTGACCAGATGTTGGAAGCGACACCAAGTCCATTCCCGACCGTCTCTCCGAAAACCGGTTCTCCCGTATCTGCAAAGGTGGAAAGTCAAACTCCTCCTCCGACACTCAGTCCTGAAGTCAGAGATGCGGAAGTTAGTCCAGTCTTGGCCGGTTTGTCTCCTATCCGCCCACCTGTGGTTCCTGACCCTGTCCCAGCAGCAGAGGAATCGTTAATGAATTCCTCTCGACCAGTTCGTCATTGTGGAAAGCCGCAGCGTCTTAACTACGATAAGTTTTAGGGGGAAGGAATGTTATGTATGTATGTTAGTACAGAATAGCTCTTAGGTGTGTGTATGCCCTCTGCAGTCTGTGTATGTTTTCCTAAAGTAAGTCAAGTGGCACCGGAGTTTAAACCTTGATCATGTGTGTGTAACCTCATGTCCATGAGTCCACGTGTATTGTATCTCTCCTATTAACTATTTAATTGTCCAATTAAATAAAGACCACATTTGTATAAATTGTAATCTTTGGTTCCTGCATCGTATTATTGGTCACCTCAGCAGTAGTCCAAAGACATAACAGTCTGTAGTATCCAAAAACCGCAAAAAACCGCATCTGGCTATTGCGGTTTTTTCACAATTAATTTACAGGTTTTTAAAGGTTTTCCATCGGTTTTTTGGATGGGTGACGGGACTTGACCGGTTTTTTTAATTTAAACGTACAGAAAACCAAAAAAACTTGCTGCGTTGTAAAGAACAGGGTCTGTAGTATCCAAAAACCGCAAAAAACCGCATCTGGCTAATGCGGTTTTTTCACAATTAATTTACAGGTTTTTAAAGGTTTTCCATCGGTTTTTTGGATGGGTGACGGGACTTGACCGGTTTTTAAAGTTTAAACGTACAGAAAACCAAAAAACCTTGCTGCGTTGTAAAGAAAAGGGTCTGTAGTATCCAAAAACCGCAAAAAACCGCAAAAAACCGCGTCTAGCTAATGCGGTTTTTTCTCAATTAATTTACAGGTTTTTAAAGGTTTTCCATCGGTTTTTTAGATGGGTGACGGGACTTGACCGGTTTTTTGGGTTTAAAAGTACACGAATCCTAAAAACCTTGCTGCGTTCTAAGAACAGGATCTGTTGTATCTAAAAACCGCAAAAAGCTGCATCTGGCTAATGCGGTTTTTTCACAATTAATTTACAGGTTTTTAAAGGTTTTCCATCGGTTTTTTGGATGGGTGACGGGACTTGACCGGTTTTTGGGTTTAAACGTACAGAAAACCAAAAAACCTTGCTGCGTTTTAGAAAACAGGGTCTTTAGTATCCAAAAACTGCAAAAAACCGCAAAAAACCGCAAAAAACCGCAAAAAACCTCATCTAGCTAATGCGGTTATTTCACAATTAATTTACAGGTTTTTAAACGTTTTCCATCGGTTTTTTGGATGGGAGGCGGGACTTGACCGGTTTTTTGGGTTTAAACGTACAGAAAACCAAAAAACCTCGCTGCGTTGTAAAGAACAAGGTCTGTAGTATCCAAAAACCGCAAAAAACCGCATCTGGCTATTGCGGTTTTTTCACAATTAATTTACAGGTTTTTAAAGGTTTTCCATCGGTTTTTTGGATGGGTGACGGGACTTGACCGGTTTTTTTAATTTAAACGTACAGAAAACCAAAAAAACTTGCTGCGTTGTAAAGAACAGGGTCTGTAGTATCCAAAAACCGCAAAAAACCGCATCTGGCTAATGCGGTTTTTTCACAATTAATTTACAGGTTCTTCAAGATTTTCCATCGGTTTTTGGGATGGGTGACGGGACTTGACCGGTTTTTTGGGTTTAAACGTACAGAAAACCAAAAAAACCTTGCTGCGTTGTAAAGAACAGGGTCTGTAGTATCCAAAAACCGCAAAAAACCGCATCTGGCTAATGCGGTTTTTTCACAATTAATTTACAGGTTTTTAAAGGTTTTCCATCGGTTTTTTGGATGGGTGACGGGACTTGACCGGTTTTTAAAGTTTAAACGTACAGAAAACCAAAAAACCTTGCTGCGTTGTAAAGAAAAGGGTCTGTAGTATCCAAAAACCGCAAAAAACCGCAAAAAACCGCGTCTAGCTAATGCGGTTTTTTCTCAATTAATTTACAGGTTTTTAAACGTTTTCCATCGGTTTTTTGGATGGGTGACGGGACTTGACCGGTTTTTTGGGTTTAAACGTACAGAAAACCAAAAAACCTTGCTGCGTTTTAGAAAACAGGGTCTGTAGTATTTAAAAACCGCAAAAAACCGCAAAAAACCGGAAAAAACTGCATCTAGCTAATGCGGTTTTTTCGCAATTAATTTACAGGTTTTTAAACGTTTTCCATCGGTTTTTTGGATGGGTGACGGGACTTGACCGGTTTTTTGGGTTTAAACGTACAGAAAACCAAAAAACCTTGCTGCCTTGTAAAGAACAGGGTCTGTAGTATCCAAAAACCGCAAAAAACCGCATTTGGCTAATGCGGTTTTTTCACAATTAATTTACAGGTTTTTAAAGGTTTTCCATCGGTTTATTGGATGGGTAACGGGACTTGACCGGTTTTTAAAGTTTAAACGTACAGAAAACCAAAAAACCTTGCTGCGTTTTAGAAAACAGGGTCTTTAGTATCCAAAAACTGCAAAAAACCGCAAAAAACCGCATCTAGCTAATGCGGTTATTTCACAATTAATTTACAGGTTTTTAAACGTTTTCCATCGGTTTTTTGGATGGGAGGCGGGACTTGACCGGTTTTTTGGGTTTAAACGTACAGAAAACCAAAAAACCTTGCTGCGTTGTAAAGAACAAGGTCTGTAGTATCCAAAAACCGCAAACAACCGCATCTGGCTATTGCGGTTTTTTCACAAATAATGTACATGTTTTTAAAGGTTTTCCATCGGTTTATTGGATGGGTGACGGGACTTGACCGGTTTTTAAAGTTTAAACGTACAGAAAACCAAAAAACCTTGCTGCGTTGTAAAGAACAGGGTCTGTAGTATCCAAAAACCGCAAAAAACCGCAAAAAACCGCATCTAGCTAATGCGGTTTTTTCACAATTAATTTACAGGTTTTTAAAGGTTTTCCATCGGTTTTTTGGATGGGTGACGGGACTTGACCGGTTTTTTGGGTTTAAAAGTACACGAATCCTAAAAACCTTGCTGCGTTCTAAGAACAGGATCTGTAGTATCTAAAAACCGCAAAAAACTGCATCTGGCTAATGCGGTTTTTTCACAATTAATTTACAGGTTTTTAAAGGTTTTCCATCGGTTTTTTGGATGGGTGACGGGACTTGACCGGTTTTTGGGTTTAAACGTACAGAAAACCAAAAAACCTTGCTGCGTTTTAGAAAAGAGGGTCTTTAGTATCCAAAAACTGCAAAAAACCGCAAAAAACCGCAAAAAACCGCAAAAAACCGCATCTAGCTAATGCGGTTATTTCACAATTAATTTACAGGTTTTTAAACGTTTTCCATCGGTTTTTTGGATGGGAGGCGGGACTTGACCGGTTTTTTGGGTTTAAACGTACAGAAAACCAAAAAACCTTGCTGCGTTGTAAAGAACAAGGTCTGTAGTATCCAAAAACCGCAAAAAACCGCATCTGGCTATTGCGGTTTTTTCACTATTAATTTACAGGTTTTTAAAGGTTTTCCATCGGTTTTTTGGATGGGTGACGGGACTTGACCGGTTTTTTGAATTTAAACGTACAGAAAACCAAAAAAACTTGCTGCGTTTTAGAAAACAGGGTCTTTAGTATCCAAAAACTGCAAAAAACCGCAAAAAACCGCAAAAAACCGCATCTAGCTAATGCGGTTATTTCACAATTAATTTACAGGTTTTTAAACGTTTTCCATCGGTTTTTTTGATGGGAGGCGGGACTTGACCGGTTTTTTGGGTTTAAACGTACAGAAAACCAAAAAACCTCGCTGCGTTGTAAAGAGCAAGGTCTGTAGTATCCAAAAACCGCAAAAAACCGCATCTGGCTATTGCGGTTTTTTCACAATTAATTTACAGGTTTTTAAAGGTTTTCCATCGGTTTTTTGGATGGGTGACGGGACTTGACCGGTTTTTTTAATTTAAACGTACAGAAAACCAAAAAAACTTGCTGCGTTTTAGAAAACAGGGTCTTTAGTATCCAAAAACTGCAAAAAACCGCAAAAAACCGCAAAAAACCGCATCTAGCTAATGCGGTTATTTCACAATTAATTTACAGGTTTTTAAACGTTTTCCATCGGTTTTTTTGATGGGAGGCGGGACTTGACCGGTTTTTTGGGTTTACACGTACAGAAAACCAAAAAACCTCGCTGCGTTGTAAAGAGCAAGGTCTGTAGTATCCAAAAACCGCAAAAAACCGCATCTAGCTAATGCGGTTATTTCACAATTAATTTACAGGTTTTTAAACGTTTTCCATCGGTTTTTTGGATGGGAGGCGGGACTTGACCGGTTTTTTGGGTTTAAACGTACAGAAAACCAAAAAACCTCGCTGCGTTGTAAAGAACAAGGTCTGTAGTATCCAAAAACCGCAAAAAACCGCATCTGGCTATTGCGGTTTTTTCACAATTAATTTACAGGTTTTTAAAGGTTTTCCATCGGTTTTTTGGATGGGTGACGGGACTTGACCGGTTTTTTTAATTTAAACGTACAGAAAACCAAAAAAACTTGCTGCGTTGTAAAGAACAGGGTCTGTAGTATCCAAAAACCGCAAAAAACCGCATCTGGCTAATGCGGTTTTTTCACAATTAATTTACAGGTTCTTCAAGATTTTCCATCGGTTTTTGGGATGGGTGACGGGACTTGACCGGTTTTTTGGGTTTAAACGTACAGAAAACCAAAAAAACCTTGCTGCGTTGTAAAGAACAGGGTCTGTAGTATCCAAAAACCGCAAAAAACCGCATCTGGCTAATGCGGTTTTTTCACAATTAATTTACAGGTTTTTAAAGGTTTTCCATCGGTTTTTTGGATGGGTGACGGGACTTGACCGGTTTTTAAAGTTTAAACGTACAGAAAACCAAAAAACCTTGCTGCGTTGTAAAGAAAAGGGTCTGTAGTATCCAAAAACCGCAAAAAACCGCGTCTAGCTAATGCGGTTTTTTCTCAATTAATTTACAGGTTTTTAAACGTTTTCCATCGGTTTTTTGGATGGGTGACGGGACTTGACCGGTTTTTTGGGTTTAAACGTACAGAAAACCAAAAAACCTTGCTGCGTTTTAGAAAACAGGGTCTGTAGTATTTAAAAACCGCAAAAAACCGCAAAAAACCGGAAAAAACCGCATCTAGCTAATGCGGTTTTTTCGCAATTAATTTACAGGTTTTTAAACGTTTTCCATCGGTTTTTTGGATGGGTGACGGGACTTGACCGGTTTTTTGGGTTTAAACGTACAGAAAACCAAAAAACCTTGCTGCCTTGTAAAGAACAGGGTCTGTAGTATCCAAAAACCGCAAAAAACCGCATTTGGCTAATGCGGTTTTTTCACAATTAATTTACAGGTTTTTAAAGGTTTTCCATCGGTTTATTGGATGGGTAACGGGACTTTACCGGTTTTTAAAGTTTAAACGTACAGAAAACCAAAAAACCTTGCTGCGTTTTAGAAAACAGGGTCTTTAGTATCCAAAAACTGCAAAAAACCGCAAAAAACCGCATCTAGCTAATGCGGTTATTTCACAATTAATTTACAGGTTTTTAAACGTTTTCCATCGGTTTTTTGGATGGGAGGCGGGACTTGACCGGTTTTTTGGGTTTAAACGTACAGAAAACCAAAAACCTTGCTGCGTTGTAAAGAACAAGGTCTGTAGTATCCAAAAACCGCAAACAACCGCATCTGGCTATTGCGGTTTTTTCACAAATAATGTACATGTTTTTAAAGGTTTTCCATCGGTTTATTGGATGGGTGACGGGACTTGACCGGTTTTTAAAGTTTAAACGTACAGAAAACCAAAAAACCTTGCTGCGTTGTAAAGAACAGGGTCTGTAGTATCCAAAAACCGCAAAAAACCGCAAAAAACCGCATCTAGCTAATGCGGTTTTTTCACAATTAATTTACAGGTTTTTAAAGGTTTTCCATCGGTTTTTTGGATGGGTGACGGGACTTGACCGGTTTTTTGGGTTTAAAAGTACACGAATCCTAAAAACCTTGCTGCGTTCTAAGAACAGGATCTGTAGTATCTAAAAACCGCAAAAAACTGCATCTGGCTAATGCGGTTTTTTCACAATTAATTTACAGGTTTTTAAAGGTTTTCCATCGGTTTTTTGGATGGGTGACGGGACTTGACCGGTTTTTGGGTTTAAACGTACAGAAAACCAAAAACCTTGCTGCGTTTTAGAAAAGAGGGTCTTTAGTATCCAAAAACTGCAAAAAACCGCAAAAAACCGCAAAAAACCGCAAAAAACCGCATCTAGCTAATGCGGTTATTTCACAATTAATTTACAGGTTTTTAAACGTTTTCCATCGGTTTTTTGGATGGGAGGCGGGACTTGACCGGTTTTTTGGGTTTAAACGTACAGAAAACCAAAAAACCTTGCTGCGTTGTAAAGAACAAGGTCTGTAGTATCCAAAAACCGCAAAAAACCGCATCTGGCTATTGCGGTTTTTTCACTATTAATTTACAGGTTTTTAAAGGTTTTCCATCGGTTTTTTGGATGGGTGACGGGACTTGACCGGTTTTTTGAATTTAAACGTACAGAAAACCAAAAAAACTTGCTGCGTTTTAGAAAACAGGGTCTCTAGTATCCAAAAACTGCAAAAAACCGCAAAAAACCGCAAAAAACCGCATCTAGCTAATGCGGTTATTTCACAATTAATTTTCCGGTTTTTAAACGTTTTCCATCGGTTTTTTTTATGGGAGGCGGGACTTGACCGTTTTTTGGGTTTAAACGTACAGAAAACCAAAAAACCTCGCTGCGTTGTAAAGAGCAAGGTCTGTAGTATCCAAAAACCGCAAAAAACCGCATCTGGCTATTGCGGTTTTTTCACAATTAATTTACAGGTTTTTAAAGGTTTTCCATCGGTTTTTTGGATGGGTGACGGGACTTGACCGGTTTTTTTAATTTAAACGTACAGAAAACCAAAAAACCTTGCTGCGTTTTAGAAAACAGGGTCTTTAGTATCCAAAAACTGCAAAAAACCGCAAAAAACCGCATCTAGCTAATGCGGTTATTTCACAATTAATTTACAGGTTTTTAAACGTTTTCCATCGGTTTTTTGGATGGGAGGCGGGACTTGACCGGTTTTTTGGGTTTAAACGTACAGAAAACCAAAAAACCTTGCTGCGTTGTAAAGAACAAGGTCTGTAGTATCCAAAAACCGCAAACAACCGCATCTGGCTATTGCGGTTTTTTCACAAATAATGTACATGTTTTTAAAGGTTTTCCATCGGTTTATTGGATGGGTGACGGGACTTGACCGGTTTTTAAAGTTTAAACGTACAGAAAACCAAAAAACCTTGCTGCGTTGTAAAGAACAGGGTCTGTAGTATCCAAAAACCGCAAAAAACCGCAAAAAACCGCATCTAGCTAATGCGGTTTTTTCACAATTAATTTACAGGTTTTTAAAGGTTTTCCATCGGTTTTTTGGATGGGTGACGGGACTTGACCGGTTTTTTGGGTTTAAAAGTACACGAATCCTAAAAACCTTGCTGCGTTCTAAGAACAGGATCTGTAGTATCTAAAAACCGCAAAAAACTGCATCTGGCTAATGCGGTTTTTTCACAATTAATTTACAGGTTTTTAAAGGTTTTCCATCGGTTTTTTGGATGGGTGACGGGACTTGACCGGTTTTTGGGTTTAAACGTACAGAAAACCAAAAAACCTTGCTGCGTTTTAGAAAAGAGGGTCTTTAGTATCCAAAAACTGCAAAAAACCGCAAAAAACCGCAAAAAACCGCAAAAAACCGCATCTAGCTAATGCGGTTATTTCACAATTAATTTACAGGTTTTTAAACGTTTTCCATCGGTTTTTTGGATGGGAGGCGGGACTTGACCGGTTTTTTGGGTTTAAACGTACAGAAAACCAAAAAACCTTGCTGCGTTGTAAAGAACAAGGTCTGTAGTATCCAAAAACCGCAAAAAACCGCATCTGGCTATTGCGGTTTTTTCACTATTAATTTACAGGTTTTTAAAGGTTTTCCATCGGTTTTTTGGATGGGTGACGGGACTTGACCGGTTTTTTGAATTTAAACGTACAGAAAACCAAAAAAACTTGCTGCGTTTTAGAAAACAGGGTCTTTAGTATCCAAAAACTGCAAAAAACCGCAAAAAACCGCAAAAAACCGCATCTAGCTAATGCGGTTATTTCACAATTAATTTACAGGTTTTTAAACGTTTTCCATCGGTTTTTTTGATGGGAGGCGGGACTTGACCGGTTTTTTGGGTTTAAACGTACAGAAAACCAAAAAACCTCGCTGCGTTGTAAAGAGCAAGGTCTGTAGTATCCAAAAACCGCAAAAAACCGCATCTGGCTATTGCGGTTTTTTTACAATTAATTTACAGGTTTTTAAAGGTTTTCCATCGGTTTTTTGGATGGGTGACGGGACTTGACCGGTTTTTTTAATTTAAACGTACAGAAAACCAAAAAAACTTGCTGCGTTTTAGAAAACAGGGTCTTTAGTATCCAAAAACTGCAAAAAACCGCAAAAAACCGCAAAAAACCGCATCTAGCTAATGCGGTTATTTCACAATTAATTTACAGGTTTTTAAACGTTTTCCATCGGTTTTTTTG
>CAJQTU010000116.1:0-52532 GCA_906901685.1 Desoria tigrina
AAATCTTTAAAAAAACCGCATCTTGACTTCGAAGCAAATTTATATGTATCCCTGGATTAAAAAAAAAAGAAAAAATACTCCGAAATAATTCCCCACTTCCTAAATTACTGTCCCAGTTATTCAAAATCTTTGAAAAAACCGCATCTTGACTTCAATGCAAATTTATATGTATCCCTGGATTAAAAAAAATAAAAGAAAAAAATACTATGAAATAATTCCATACCCCCTAAATAACTGTCCTAGTTATTAAAAATCATTGAAAAACCTGATTTAAATACACATCTATGATCATCCATCTATCACTCTACGGCATCTCCAGATGGATTGTAAAAAAATCATAAACAAATAATTTAACATTATTAACAATCCGAAGTATAATCCAGTGGCATCAGTTTGGCAACAGACGCCAGACCAGACCTTTCAAATCCCAGTTTAATCCAATATACGTAGTTTTCTATTTTGGAACTGAGGTTGCAGTTAAAAGTTTAAGTTAAGGAGCAGCTTTATACGAAGTATAATCCAGTGGCATCATCCCTGAAAATAAAATTCGCAAGTGGGAATTGGAGGTACTTGTTGATCAAGTAGCTGGACAATCGCAGATGCAACAACATATTTTTACTTTGGATAAAATGTTAAACGATGACGGGCATGAAGTTCGTCGACTCCCACCTTACCACTGGTAATATCAAACTAAGGGTTTGTTAAATTTTATATTGTTATAGCCTTCTAGCCAAAAAATATTTTTCACATTTACAATTTAGCCATCTCAACCCAATTGAGATGGTATGGGGAGTTGTGAAGCGAAAAGTTGCTGCTCAAAACACGGATCAAAATTTAGATACTATCAAAGCTCTTGTAGAAAAAGAGTTAATAAATTACGACTTAGAAATACTTAAAAATCAATTTCAGCACGTAAAAAGGTAAAACTTATTGAATTAGCGGAAATAAATAACAAATGGATGGTGATAATTTTTTGCGTTGCCCAATCTAGATTACGAGAGCAGTTGTGGATCGATGATGGTCTGTTCGAGAGTGTGGTAGATGCTGCAATAACAATTGATCTGTCGAAGGACGATTTTGAAGAAGACGACGACGACAATGACGATTCAGAAGAAATGAAGGAAATTCAAGACAACATTCCCAATGGTGATGAACCGTGGGAATTGGTCGACGATGTGGACCTAAGGAGTGACGTGTTTGGTGACGAGATTGAGTTGGGACAATTCATGAAACCACCACAATCTAAAAGGGCCCTGTGTAATAATCTGGGTGTCCTATGCGACTCGTTTTTCAAGATGACATGTAGTTTGGAAAACTGAAATTAATAGTCAATTGGTATTTTTTAAAAGTATACATTGCAGTATAGTTTAAAATACAATCTAGTCGAAATAGAAAATTAATTGTTACACTTCTTCATTTAGTCGTATCAGTGTTGAATAACTTGAATTCATTGTTGAATAAAACTTCGGATTGTTAATAATGTTAAATTATTTGTTTAGGATTTTTTACATATAAAAATTTGCATTGAAGTCAAGATGTGGGTTTTTCAAAGATTTTGAATAACTGGAACAGTTATTTAGGGGGTGGGGAATTATTTCGGAGTATTTTTTTCTTTCGTGTTTTTAAATACGAGGAGACACGTAAATTTGCATTGAAGTCAAGATGCGGTTTTTTTCAAAGATTTTGAATAACTGGGACAGTAATTTAGGAAGTGGGGAATTATTTCGGAGTATTTTTTTCTTTTTTTTTTAATCCAGGGATACATATAAATTTGCTTCGAAGTCAAGATGCGGTTTTTTTAAAGATTTTAAATAACTGGGACAGTAATTTAGGAGGTGGGGAATTATTTCGGAGTATTTTTTTCTTTTTTTTTAATCCAGGGATACATATAAATTTGCATTGAAGTCAAGATGCGGTTTTTTTAAAGATTTTGAATAACTGGGACAGTTATTTAGGGGGTGGGGAATTATTTCGGAGTATTTTTTTCTTTTATTTTTTAATCCAGGGATACATATAAATTTGCATTGAAGTCAAGATGCGGTTTTTTTTAAGATTTTAAATAACTGGGACAGTAATTTAGGAGGTGGGGAATTATTTCGGAGTATTTTTTTCTTTTATTTTTTTAATCCAATGATACATATAAATTTGCATTGAAGTCAAGATGCGGTTTTTTCAAAGATTTTGAATAACTGGGACAGTTATTTAGGGGGTGGGGAATTATTTCGGAGTATTTTTTTCTTTTATTTTTTTTTAATTCAGGGATACATATAAATTTGCATTGAAGTCAAGATGTGATTTTTTCAACGATTTTGAATAACTGGGACAGTTATTTAGGGGGTGGGGAATTATTTCGGAGTATTTTTTTCTTTCATGTTTTTAAATACGGGGATATATAAAAATTTGCATTGAAGTCAAGATGTGGGTTTTTCAAAGATTTTGAATAACTGGGACAGTTATTTAGGGGGTGGGGAATTATTTCGAAGTATTTTTTTCTTTCATGTTTTTAAATATGGGGATATATAAAAATTTGCATTGAAGTCAAGATGTGGGTTTTTCAAAGATTTTGAATAACTGGGACAGTTATTTAGGGCTGGGGTATTATTTCCGAGTATTTTTTTCTTTCATGTTTTTAAATATGGGGATATATAAAAATTTGCATTGAAGTCAAGATGTGGGTTTTTCAAAGATTTTGAATAACTGGGACAGTTATTTAGGGCTGGGGTATTATTTCGGAGTATTTTAACCGGTTTTTTAACCGTTAAACTATACACATTCCATGTGGTAAGCCGTTATTACGTTGTCTTTAAAAATCTACGTTGTACCAGTAATGACGAAGTTTTACACTGCACAGTCAAAAAAGGTTCCCTTGTAACCGTGAAATATTTCTTTTCCATGTTCATTCTTACATGAAAACAATAATATCAGTCTAAAGATCCTAAGGCATGTTCCGGAAAAAGAATGAGAGTAGAATCGTTCTCGACTTATCGTGTTTACAGACCGGACAGACATACGGACGAATCGCATTCAAGTCATTCGCATAATGCATTTGCGATACGCAATAATGGATCCGGTATTTGTTTCCAAAATATTTGTTAAGACTAACATTTTCTCTGTGTCTTCGTTCTCTGGTTGTTAGGTCAATACTTATTTCAAAATATGCAAAATATGCATTATAAACACATATGAATTCGGTTAAAAAAGAAGAGTTGAAAAGACCTTTAATCCTGCAAAACTGCAATCGAATTCAAATTTCAAACCCTTTTCACAAGTACAAAATTTCAAAATGCCAACCGTATCAAACTATGAATTCTTCTTTAGATCGAATAAAAAAAGCAAATTCGTATCATTTGCACTCATCACCTTAATCATAAGATTTACCCATGCTGCTACTCCAATTCCATTTACACTTGACATCAATGGAAATCAAATGTGCACGGTTCACTTGAAATACTTCTCAGAAGACCGTTCATCTCAAATAATCTACGAAAATGTCATAGAATCGAATCTAAACAAAGTGATTTGGACTCTCTGGTCCCCAAACTCAAACATAACATTTCTGGTGACCCCGACGATCTATTTCTACGAAATCTCTTCCATCAACATCATAATCGACCAAGAGGGACACCCCGTTTCCGAAATCGAGTCACGACGACTTGGAAAGTACGCAAATGACACCCTGTTTGCTTATCGATGGTCGACACATTCCGTTTACATTTTAATTAGACAATGGTGCGATGTGACTGCATCCTATCCATTACTTGATACCCCATCGACTGTTTTTCCATTTAATAAACTGACGAAATTTTCGATAAAATTGAGACAAAGTCATGGGATACGGAACGTTTCCCAAACACATATTTCATTCCGAATCCCGGTTCGAAGGACCTATTTCCAATGAGACCGGACCTTCATATACACAGCATAATTTCAAAATTCTATGCCGCCAGTCAAGTTAACAAACTAAAAATATACGTTTCGGGAATTAGTTCAACGTACTGGAAGAAAAGGGTGTTGTGTGATCAGTTGCGAGACTAGATGGGAGACTAGATCAAGCATGTGTTCTTTTGCCGCTTTTATAATTCACAATTTAAAAACGGCGCTCAATTTCTCAGTCATCAATTTCAAATATAGAAATTCGGCTAAGAGCGTGGATTTCGGTCACATTCAGCTGAATTCGATACTGGTCGGAGGCTATTGTCCAATCGATTTAATAAATGATTTTTCGTAAATGGGAGAAGGGGTCTTAAAAGTTCTGTACTGTGACTTTAGCAGAGAGTCACTTAGAATTGCATTTTCAGCTTGGTGGTCGCCATTTGCAACTTAGAGTATATAATATAAACTACAGCTAAAAAGAGACTTCTAAGTTGAGTCGCTCTCAAAAGAAGAAAACAAGAACAATCTTCAAGTTTTTTAAATACTTCTGTTTCTGAAACTACATTTGCCTCAATATGGGCCTCTCTCTCTCTCGTACCACTTTAAAATGTACTTTACTCTTAGATTTGATAGAATAACATCCTTTGTTATTCAAGTGATGAAGACAGACTAGTTTTTAAAGACATTTTTTAATAACAAATTTAAAATATTTCAGCCAAACATGGTTCAAATAGTAAAAGTTACTAATGTTTAGTTCATAATTAAAAGTTTAGGATTTATTAGGCACTCTCTGGTAGTGAGGAAAACACGAGAAATGATCATAGTGTGTCTTTAACAATTAATTACATATTCATTGAAATATTTATGCAAGCCCAATACGAACACGTTCATCCTTCTTACCCTTAGATACATGTCAAAACGGATGGGATTTACAAATAATAGGAGCGAAGTATCGGTTTTATGAAAATGAGTGGCCATATTACAGTGTATTTTTTTGATAGTTACTGGTCTTAAAACTACTAATCTAATTTTGTTACTGAACATCCTGTATATCGCTCTATCGTATGTTTTAATGCATCATCAGCACTAGAGAGGTGAGAAATGGAAAACTCTGAGATAAGACTACCTAAATTGATTGTTTTCGTTGTCCTTCATACTCAAAAATTCGAAAAATGGATGATGAGTTAATGAGCTACACGCTTGTAGAAAGGCTGCATATATTGTAGTGTTAGTAGAATTCGGTTACATTTAAATTGTTTAATTTTGAAAATACATTTTCTAGGTTTATTTTATGAGTGGCGGACCCAACTCGTAGTTTAATCTTTTGAATATCTTGTTATACTATTTTGTATAAGGCAATGAATTAAGCGAGCAATAACAGAACGATGGATCTATCGCACTGCTATTTTGTTGCTCTAACATGTTAATTTTGGTTAACATGTTAAAATTAATTTACTTTTGGATAGAATCGAAAAAAAATGCTGTAGTTTTAGGCCGTGGGTTAGGGCTTATATGGATGCCCTTGTCTGACCGTTATTCATGTCACAGCGATAACTGCCAGGCCAAGTTCGAGGATGGTACAAATTGGTTGATTGGTTGACCTATAGGGGTCATTTAAAGGTTATGCCAAGGGAATGGCGTTAGTTGGTGGTTGCCCGGTTCACAAATTTGTATCTGTATAAAACACGGGCATTTTGGAGGAAATTGGGATATGCGTCTTAAACGATTCCTGTTAGTTATAGAACATCTTTGACATATATTTGAGACCACTGCTATTGACATCAAAGTGCGAAAGTGCAAAACCTGATGTTTTCAACAGTTGGTTACACCCGCTACATCGGTTTATTAAAAGGTGCAAACCTTTTATGGTTTGCATTGGTTTGTCCGTCCGTGCTCTAACTAAAAAAGGCTCAAGTTGTTCAAATTGTTTTTTCGAATATGCAGTTTATGGGTTCTAACTCACGTTCAGTTCGAAGTTGAGTCATATCTGTCACACCCTTTGCGTTTTGCTAATCTACCACAATGTTACTTATAGTGATACCCTTACAACGAGGTTAGATCAAGATCACAGCATTAGTTGTTAAAAAGTAGTAGTGAAGGGTAATGGTGGTCCGTTAGCACCCGCACGACGCTACTCTTCTCTAACACGTCGATTATGTGCACGACTTTACTTTATGGTTGGCGAAATCTGAGATTCTTGTACAAAACCGTGTCCGTGTCGTGGAATTTCACCCTTATTTGATGTGCGTTTAAACGGTTTATTATTATTAGGTATTTACAATGTCTCTATCTGGATCGAGGCCCATATTGAGGCAAATGTAGTTTCAGAAACAGAAGTATTTAAAAAACTTGAAGATTGTTCTTGTTTTCTTCTTTTGAGAGCGACTCAACTTAGAAGTCTCTTTTTAGCTGTAGTTTATTTAATTGTTTTAAGTGAAAGGGGCGTATTTAATATTCCGTTAGTATTTATATAATGGCATCAGCTACTTTACAAAGTATTTTATTTCAATTTGAAGAGTATATGTACGCGGATCGCGGATATGTAAGAGGATCTAAATACGGGGGTCTTTTATTTAAAGACATACACAATAAATTCTTGTAATTAATGTAAAGAAGTGTTGTAAACTTTAAGATGTAACGATGTGAAAAATAATTTATATGGTAGTAATATATAAGTTTATAATGTTTAAGTGCATTCGTCCTAAATTATGATCTGCAGATCTCACAAAATAGTTATCTATAGACCATAGGTGAAAATTGAAAAACAAATTGAACATGGGAGGGATAGGGCGAAGAAAAGTGGGTGGGGCCTATATTAGGCTCTGCAGTTGTAGTAGAAAAGTCACCCATAGCCTATGGGTGAAAAATAAAAATAATAACATGGATGGGATAGGTTTATATCTAGGTGGTGTAACTGATATAATGCTCTTGTTGTAACTATATGTATTGTAGTAGTAATGGTATCGATATATATAGTCTATCAGGAGAATTTCGAAATAATAATTTAACATTGGGGAGATAGGCCAACCACCAGGGGTGCGACCGATTGGGCCCAACTGAAAACCCATTATTTGTCTTGAGCTCCATACAATATTTATAAAATCTAATGACCCCAGGTTAACCCGTTCAAGAATTTTGCATTATAATGTGTTTGGTAGCGGGGGTTAATTTTATTTGAATTCGAAACAAACTTGTTGAAATCTCAAGTTGCCCCATTTGACGTGGGCGCACCCTCAGTGTGGGTGGGGGTTGTCCCGTGTCAACTGGGACCGTCACAGGCATGTAGGAGTCATTTAGCATTGAATTCTCAAGTTCTCCCATCTGGTGCGGGCACAGCCCCAGTGGGGGTAGTCCTGTGTCAATTGGGGCCGTCTCAGGCATGTAGGAGTCATTTAGCATTGAAATCTTAAGTTGCCCCATCTGGTGCGGGCACAGCCCCAGGGTGGGTGGGGGTGGTCCTGTGTCAATTGGGGCCGTCACAGGCATGTAGGAGTCATTTAGCATTGAAATCTAAAGGTGCCCCATTTGGTGCGGACAAACCCCCAGTGTGGGTGGGGGTGGCCCCGTGTCAATTGGGGTTGTCACAGGCATGTAGGAGTCATTTAGCATTGAAATCTCAAGTTGCCCCATCTGGTGCGGGTACAGCCCCAGTGTGGGTGGGGGGGTCCCGTGTCAATTGGGGCCGTCACAGGAATGTAGGAGTCATTTAGCATTGAAATCTCAAGGTGCCCCATCTGGTGCGGGCACAGCCCCAGGGTGGGTGGGGGTGGTCCTGTGTCAATTGGGGCCGATACAGGCATGTAGGAGTCATTTAGCATTGAAATCTCAAGGTGCCCCATTTGGTGCGGGCAAACCCCCAGTGTGGGTGGGGGTGGCCCCGTGTCAATTGGGGTTGTCACAGGCATGTAGGAGTCATTTAGCATTGAAATCTCAAGTTGCCCCATCTGGTGCGGGTACAGCCCCAGTGTGGGTGGGGGGGTCCCGTGTCAATTGGGGCAGTCACAGGAATGTAGGAGTCATTTAGCATTGAAATCTCAAGTTGCCCCATCTCGTGCGGGCACAGCCCCAGTGTGGGTGGGGGTGGTTCCGTGTCAATTGGGGCCGTCACAGGCATGTAGGAGTCATTTAGCATTGAAATCTCAAGTTGTCCCATCTGGTGCAGGCACAGCCCTAGTGTGGGTGGGGGTGGTTCCGTGTCAATTGGGGCCGTCACAGGCATGTAGGAGTCATTTAGCATTGAAATCTCAAGTTGTCCCATCTGGTGCAGGCACAGCCCTAGTGTGGGTGGTTCCGTGTCAATTGGGGCCGTCACAGGCATGTAGGAGTCATTTAGCATTGAAATCTCAAGTTGTCCCATCTGGTGCAGGCACAGCCCCAGTGTGGGTGGGGGTGGTATAGTGTCAATTGGGGCCGTCACAGGCATGTAGGAGTCATTTAGCATTGAAATCTCAAGTTGTCCCATCTGGTGCGGGCACAGCCCCAGTGTGGGTGGGGGTGGTCCCGTATGTGCTTGAGTATAGGATATATATATATATATATATATATATGAGTTGGATAGGTAGAAGATTCTATTGTTAGACATATAGAAAATGTATGAATTACAGAGTAGGGGTGTGTCCAATTTAGTCCAAATTCAAACTCACGCTGGGCTAGGACCTAATGATGAAGTATTCGAAAACGGACGTCGGACGAATAGACGGTGTAGTTAAACGAATAAAATACGGAAGCTTTAGTTCTGAAATTTTTAGTTTTTCGGTTATTATCACTTAAAATACCTCTTTTTTAGTCACAACGTTTTAACGCCTGCAACTGCGGGATTCTAAGGATACTAGGGCGATAGGATATCCCTTTTGGGAGATTTGATAAGTACGTATTACTGTTTCTGGCCTATACTTATATCCGGTACTATAACGACGTCTATATGATATAGCAGTTACATGCTGTTGCCTATAAGGAAACTTTGAACATACATATCTTGGTCGGTTTCCAACCGATTTTTTTGAAATAAAAAAATTGTATAGTTTTTCCTATATGAGAATCAATAAAAGGTTGTGCTATTGGCAAGATTATAGTGATTTGGCCAAAAAACGGCGATTTTAAATTTAGTCTTATATGGTTTAGCGTGTTTAAATCACAAAAAATTAACATTTGAGATTAAATGACACTGAAAAAGTGAATTTTCCACCTTTTTTATTCTTTCAATTTTTTCGATACAATGCACCCCTGAGGCTGTAGGTCTGACTAAAGATTTCCAGGGGGGGGAACGCATAATAAGGTGAAACCCATATATGACTGATGAACAGTTCCCGTGTATATAGATTGAGTTGGGAGGCGACCACGGGCGCTGACGCCCATCTGCTAATACTAATTTCAAATGAGTTTTCTCAACTTGCCCCGAAAAAGAGGGAAACTCATTTAACATTGGTTTTGCTCAAACCCATCTATATACACGGAAACTGTTCATCACTCATATAAGGGTGAAACCGTTACCATGGCCAACACCATGTACTATTTGCCTCAACTTAGAAAAACTAGAGGAGACAATCCTCGTTTTTCTTGTGATTATGAATTTTTAGTAAGGGGTAAGGGGCACCTTAGAAACCAAAAAAGTAAGGGTGCATTTCATATTTCTACCTACCCCTTAGCTATTTTAATGACGAGCATTATACGACCATCTCCAAAACTCAACGGGGAATAAAAACCCGAAAATCAAATGTAACCGATTGTATATTGGATAAGACGATAATTAAACTAGTCTAGATTTCCGATCTGCATACATATAGTATTAAATAACCATACAATTTTTAAGAAACATTTAAAGAAGGGAAACGGTTAATACAAATTGCATTGTACTTGCTTACTTATTTTAACAACCAAATTTATTAATATCATTCTTAATAACTACGAGACTTAAGCCCCGGGCACACCAACGCCATATGCGAATCTTGTCCGACTTTTTGTTAACTCAAAAATGTTTCAAACCAAAATTTGTTGCATCGTTCACACCAAAAATGACTTGGTTCACAACAAAACTGTCACTGAAAATCTGTTTGTCACGAAATGTTTGACTTCAGCGGTGTGAACGATGCAAAAAATTCCATCCAACACATATGTTGGACTGCGACTGCTGTATTAAAATTTTATCGAGTGAAAAGTTAAACAAATATTTTTGCTTTTAATTAGCCATGTTTGAAAACAAATCAACGAGTGACCCACTCATCAAATTATTTGCACCATCGAATAGCCCTTTACAATAAAGATTCTATCAGTATATCACACATGGGGTGAAACTATTTTTTTTAAATGTTGACCTTTGGCCTTTCCCCTCTGGACCTTTCCCCTCTTGACCTTTGACCTACCGGGCGCCCAACGAACTTGACCTCCGTTTGGATGTCGAAAATAGATAACTGAAAGAAACATTAAAAAAAAGTCGTTGTCGAGTTATCGTGTTTACATACGGACGGACAGACGAACAG
The DNA here is from genome assembly GCA_906901685.1 of Desoria tigrina. Taxonomy (NCBI): domain Eukaryota; kingdom Metazoa; phylum Arthropoda; class Collembola; order Entomobryomorpha; family Isotomidae; genus Desoria; species Desoria tigrina. Next base: position 10,350 of record CAJQTU010000116.1, read on the forward strand.
ACAGCAAACCATTCGCATTAACTCTCTACATGTACGATACATAATAAACCGTTGCAAAGGCACATCATGAAAGGGTGAAGCCACACGAGCAAGTCGTCAAATAACGTTCAACGATTTTATCTGACACGTTCAAGGCGTTTAATTAAATAATCTCACATTCCCCAACCAGAGTCAAATGTTATACATCGTTGAATAGCACATGACAGTACCTTTCCAACGAATTATCACACTTGTACAGTTGAAATTTGAAAGGGGTGACCTTTGACCATAGACCCGTGACCTTTGACCTACACGGCCCTTAAACAAACTTAGCCCCGGCTCAAAGAATATAAATGGTATAATTTGAAAATACTCAACCGCTCAAGAGTTACAGCACAAACGGACGGACGGACAGACAGACCGAGTGAAAACATTAAAGAGTTTCACACTTTCATAATTCAGTAGTTGTAATTAAGCGAAGCGCCTTAAAACTCAAGCGAGACCAGAAATTATATGTCAGAATCATCGGAATTCCAAAAAAGTTGTTTCAAACAAAAAAATTCTGAACTGGTTCAGAATACAGTTTTATGGTTTGCAACAGTCTGTCGAGCCAAAAAACGGTGTTTGTCACACGCGGTGTGCATGGTTTCAGATTTTGGTTTCAAACAAAATTTTGTCGACCAATCTGTTGCTAGCAAACTGTTGCAAGCAGAAGTAGCCGGTGTGAACGTTGCTACAAACAAAATGTTGGACACGATTCGCATATGGCGTTGGTGTGCCCGGGGCTTTAAACACAACGGATAATATTCAATGATAAAAAAATTCAATTTCCTTTAAAATAGACTAACTTATTACATTTATTTCTACTGGTTTCTGGAGACAAATTAATTGTGGCTTCTTTAGCCAAGTAATTCAGTCGAACCTCTAATCGATTGGATATTTTTAAACGCTTGACATTTGAATTTTCTACGGTTGAATCGGACCTAACTATGTTTTATCTATTTGTATTCAATTAATATCTCATTTACTTGATTCAATGTTGCAACAGTATCTGGAAGTATAATGGAAGGAATTTGCCCTGGAAGAAGTATCTGTCGCTGACTCGTTTTTGAATTAAAACAGCCTGGGAGAAAGTGCTTGGAGCATATATGCGCGATCTTCGGAATAAATGTATCATTTCCATTTGTCTTCCTTATAAATTCTATTTCAGTAGTGTTTGGTAACCTTTAAATGTTATTGATAAAGTGGTCATCAATTGGGTTTTTTACAGTAGGACGGGCTTAAATAATAGTTAGTTCTTACTTATGCAGAGATGGTTCATTGTTGGTCGTATTTGTTGTATTGCAAACATGAATTATGCATCGTTTCCTACCCATTGTAATGCTGACAGAAGCTTTAAATAATGTCTACCTTTGAAAAACTAAAGCAATAGAAGTAATTTTATGACCGAATTTCAGCCTCAAATCTGAAATTTAAGAAATATTTTTGGTTTCCAGGGTGCCCCGGACCCCTTACTAAAAAATTCATAATCACAAGAAAAATGGCAGTTTTATATGGGATTGTCTCCTCTAGTTTTACTATATACTCTAAGATTTGCAACGGAAGTTTGGCTTGTGTCCCTTACAACCCTATTTGTTTTAGGAGCAGCATTTAGCTTCACATTAAACCGGGAAGTAAAGGTTACGGTAGCGCGAATTTTCAAATCCTTTTACTATATAATTCGAACAATACTGCGACAGGACGAATTCCGTAATTTTAATGGCAATCACGGGCCTAATTCTCATATTCACGACCATTTATAAGAATACGATAACGGGTGAGCTGATTGCCCCAACTCCACCGAAAGTGATTGATAATTTGGTAGAATTTATCGACGCTGGATACAGACTCGTGTATAAGTCTATGGATACAGAGTCCATTCTTGAGCATTTTCAGGGGCAAATTTACAACCGGGAATTTCGAAAACGAAACCGATTTCTGGAGGATCATGTCCATATGTTTAAGGTGCGTCAACAAACTTAATCGTTTAATTTAAAAATATTTGCATCAGAATTTAATTAAAAATCGTAAAACCTTTGACGAAATATTGTATATGAAATGCTTATTTAAACAAATATTTTGTACTTCAAGGCTGTACCAGAGAATTCAGAGACGCGATATTTTAAAAGGATTCAGCAAATCAAAGCTGATTATGGAAACCCAAACTCAAAATCAGGGTTGTCTGCTTACACGAGGATAGGGAACATTGAAAACATGCTTTTGATCCTTAAATTTGGAACTAGAAACCTTAACAGTTTCTGCAATAAATATTTGCCAGTGTCGACTATGGGATTTGTAGAATTTAAAATGAGTCGGCAGGAGTCGGTTTACTCAACTTTAGCCATTTTTAAACAGTCTGGACTGATGCGATATTGGGAAACCATTCGAGACTTCAATAAAAACATTGGAGCTCAACAGGCTCTGGCAAGACTCGATGCCGGAGATCTAGATCTCATCTTTCTAATTAATTTAGTTCCAATTTCTGCCGTTTAAGCCTTTTGCGTTTGCGTGTGTTTTGGATTTTTCATTTTTCAACTGCGGTGTTATTATTCAATTGTTAATTTTGTTAGACGTTCTTATGGAATATGCTGCGATGTTTTTCAATTCAGTGCAAACTTAATGTCTATTATAATACATTCCCGATTTCCTTTGAATACTTTTTATTTTGGAATGAATCGGCTTTTTCCGCGAAGCAAATTAAATGCACAGGATGTCTTAGGTAAAACACCACACTAGCAACAAAAATGTAGTGTGTCCTTCGTTTCTAAGGACGTTTGACTGATATAAATTCATAGACAGACATTAAAATTTCTAGTATTGCTTTGCTGTAGAGAAGTTGTATTGTTCAAATTGGATGTCGTCAAAATCCAAAAACTTATTATGCCATTTATTGATAGGAAATTGACGAATTAAAAATGTTCGACGATAGTTTTCAAGATGATAAGATGTTTGAGCAATAACAAGTGTGTTCAATTTACACGATTGCTAAACTCAGATACTTATGTCAGATATAAAATAAAAACACGACAAAGGGTAAGCAGTTAGCTCGACCAAATTTATTTATTGTATTTACTTATAATATTTTTCATTTCCGGCCTCAAGAGACCATGAGTTTAAAAAAAAAACACCACATGATTACTTCATAACTCGGAACATCCTGCCAGGCTTGCTATTTTTTATTAAAAAAAATACTTCTGCTTAACTACGTATTAGAAATACAACGTATGGAATGTTTAGTGAGTGTTTTCGTCAGTGAGCTTGAAGTGAACAATAAGTGTCGACTCAAACTTCTGACGCTGAAACCGAAGTTAAGACGTAAATTGGAACGTGTACAGTAGATATTTCAAAACTTTCATTTCATCAGTCATGCATAGTGTCTTTAATCTCGTTTTATTTGTTTCTATAGTCAGACTAAATGCTATTGATCTTTCAGGTTTTCAGAGGTGTTCACTACACTTGAAAACATTATCCAAAGGCTACCACTACCTTGATATTCTCGAAATTATTATTCAAAACAATGGCAAATCCACGAGGACCGTTTCTGATTTCAACAAAACGGAACCTGTTCAACCAACAATTAGTTATTTCGAACCCTGCAGCGCAAATATAGTCATACAAGGGGATAGATCAGATGCATTTATCTATGACGAATTATATGATCATATGATAACAAACGAATACACATACCGAACTCAAAGGCATTCTCATTTCGTATTTATCATTGAAAGGAATCAAAGAGCATATGCGTCTACTTCGAAAGTGATCTTTGAAATATGGCCGGCTTCACTGTACCTAGTCATGCTAAAAAATAGAAGCGACTCAACTGATGTAAAAAACACGGGTATTAATTACGACTGGTATTATTACTGCGCGTATTGCATCAGGTGGGTGCCAGTTAAGTCATTTCGTGTCATTAGGGTCTTACGACCTATTATGTTTAAAAAGTATTGGAAGAACTTTCGAATCCCAGTTGTTAGACACAACCCAATGGTTGACTGTGAAGCAAGTATTTGGGTGAGAAAACGGAACTCCAACTATATCCATACTAGCTGCGGTTCAGGTCATGTTATCTTTCAAATACTAACCGGCGACTTGCAAATCGGGTATGATTACGTTGGAACTCGTGATCGGAGTGCAACAGAAATTATTGATTTTCACTTCAGTTTTGTGGATTTTTACGCAATGTCGGATATTAATAGTTTGTTTTTGGAATCATTCACAACAGATCACCTTATTTACTGTGTTCCGTACGTACGGTCCGAGAGGTTGTCGATTTGGGTATGGCTCTCGCCATTTCCGAAAGATGTTTGGTTAGCCTTTTTACTCGCTTTAGTTCTGCTAACCGGTTATTTCAGCCTTAAGAATTCATCCTGGAATTCCTGCGAAATTCAAAACCATCTTCTTCTCATTTCGAAGATTGTGTTAAAACAGGATTTGCCGAAGGGGAAAATGACAATCATAATTGTCATAACTTCAATCGCCTTTTTTATTCTCTTCTCCTGTTACACTGAAATTTTAATGGTGGAATTAATTGTTCCCACAGAAACAGCAGCCCTAAGAAACCTCACCGACCTAATTCAAAATGGTTACAAAATTATTGTGGAGCATCAAGAACCAAACGTGCATCCACATGAATTATTAAAATTTGATTTTGAGAGATATGATATTTTAGACCAACTAAAGAAGTCGTTATATATTGTGAAACCATTAAGTTTGTTCCAGAAATCAAGGTACCTGTCAAGCAGAAGTCAGAAGTATGCGCTTTATCCAGACACGGTGGCCTCTTTGTCAGAAGTTGTGTTTCAGAAAATTCAGGCGCTTCTCCCTGGATATTCATGCTTTCGAGTGGCGGAAGGAGTGCGACCAAAGGCGGTGTTTACGTTGTTCTACACTCACATGAACCAATATTTGCTGAAAAAAACGAATCAGTTGAGAGATTCAGGGATTCTGGATTTGATTGATGGCTGGGCCAAGTTTAAAGAACAAATTTTGGATGCAATGATAAGACGATTTCTATATATTCCTGAAGTTCCGATTGCTGAGATTACGATTCAAAACCTTAGGCCTTTCTTTTATTTCGTTGCAGTTTTAAGTGCCGTTTCCGTTTCCGTCTTTGTTTTTGAGATCCGTGTAACCATACGACAAGTTGTACTGATTAATTTACTTAAATGGTATAGACTGTTTGAGTTGGCGATTAAGAAGCAATTCATTGCAATCGGGATTGACTAATTTAGAATAAATGAATTATCATATCTTCTTATCGTCAATCCTCTCATCGTTTTACATCTGCATATTTACATTGGACAACACTATCAACAAGACGTTGGGAACGTTTAAGACAGCTCGCAAATCTGTTTTTGACCTATTTTTAATAGGCGAGCTATGAAATACAGATTATTAATAGTAAATTGACAATATATTATTATTTAGTGAAAATGAATACCACATTTCAATTTAATTTTTAGATTGGAGTTTTGGTTATAGATTATAGTTCATACCTTGCCATATTAAAACCAAATATTGTATTTTCAATGTTCAAGAAAAAGGCGTGTAATACTAGGCATGTCATCATTAAGGTGCAATTCCTTTCGTTTGTTTATTCTTATATTTTATAGGAGAGTTGTAATGACATTATGTAATAAATATCAGAGCAATTTTAATACCCTTGGAATAACCATCGAAACTTCCTGTCCATCTGATTGTCGCAATTTTGAATTTAAAATAATCACTTTTAATAATTGTCACTAGAATATTAATGTCAAATTTTTAATAAAAAAATTGGAATGGGCGGACACGGCACGACGGATGTGATTAACGCGAGCATGAATTATTCAGAATTATAATTTATCACTAGATAAAAAATTCTTAAGGTTTGACAACGAAGAATATAGATTTTATTATTTTATCAACACATCGTAGTCCATTGAAATTTATTCTATTTATTCAAAAAATTAAGTGAATTTGTTGGTATTTTGGTCATGCTACGAAATAAATAAATTTAATGGTATGTTCTGTAGCCGCAGACGTAATTATGTGGCCGGTGAATCGCAATAACAGAAACAAACTGTTCCGACGATTCCATCGGTTGCGGCTGCGGCTTTGGTGTAATTATTGGCAGTGTTGGCTTTGCACTGTTTTTGGCAAATGTCCAAAACGGCGAAATCGTTGCTGTTCATCCCTGGTGTCGATCTACCGTCGTCCGTCCTCATCAGCATTTGGCAAACCGTTGGAACACCGGCCTAAACACTAAAACAACAGGGTTTCAAATTAGAACAACACCGGTTTACTTCCCAATGGCAATCATCCAAATTAAACTTCCAGAATCCTAATCCTGAGTTTTTTTACAGTTGAAAATATTTAGAAGTCTTATTAGAAGAATTAATATAAAAAACTACGTGTTCTAATTAAGGTAATGAAGAAACTCACAGGTTTGCATAAACAAGCTCCAGTTTTGTCATCACAAGTTCCACCCGTACCTGGCAGGCAAAATTGAGCACAGCAATCCGGGCTGGCCAGAAACACAGAACAGTGTCTTATTGTTGCGATTCCGGGTAGGTTTTGAATCTGTAGATATTTATTTAAATTTATTCATCGAGTTCGAGGGTTTACAAAAAATACAATTTTATCTAAAAAAAATTCTTAATTACTTGCTTTCGGTGAAATAAATTCAAGTTTCTATACTTTTATTGAAATTGATCAGTTCGAAGTGTCTTATTTTTCATTTCACAATACAATTTTATGTCCGGTTGCAACACTAGTATTGCACAAAAAGCAAGTGGGAACAACCTCACAAAGCGCATTTGACATCTCATCCGCGACATTGCCATCCGTTTCAAGTACGGAACTCCCAGTAGGGATTTCAGTTGGAACTGATGGGATTGGAATATATGGAACTGCAATTTAAATAACTGTTCCGATTCCAAAAAGCATTAGAAATTGCAAAACAGGGACTTTGTTTCTGATTTGTGACATTTCCGAAAGGTTAGGGTTAAACTGTAGGCGTTTTAATTATATTTTTTAATCAAAAACTTCAATTTACAATGAAAAACTACAATGTTTGCTTTGGGAGATTTAAAAGAGTACTGGATTAATTTTTCGTTAGAATTAAAGTTATCTTTAACAACAAAATTAGAGGTGAAAAGCTCATCCTGGCATATTATTATGTAACAAGTAAGGGAATTTCATAAATTAGCCAAAAATATAACCAACCGGGGATAGAACCGAAGTCTCTCTAATTCTAGTTTCAAGCACTTGCCCACAGGCGTAGATGGTATATTGAATTGGTATCGATAATTCCTGATTCGCTTTATTAAGAGTTCGTTTATCTCGATCTTCTGAGTAACTCAGAGCCTATTCATGTCATGTTAATGCTTGGATAGGTGGAATTTATCATAATCTGATGGATTTCTGTATTCAGTCTAATCAGAATCACATCAGGTTATAATTAGAAAATAGTGTAGTAATAATCATACATAAATTATGTCCTGAAATGTCAAAAGTTATCACAAGATGTTACATTATTTACAAACTAAATTACGTAAAGAAATCGTTAGAGACAAGTTCAATGTTATCTCGTGTTATGGAGAGTTGAAAACGGGTTTGGAAAGTGGTAAAAATGTACCGAGAGATTTAATTTATTTAAACTTTAAACAGTTCAATTATAAACAATTGCCAGAATAATGGACCGACGAACAGACAAATCGTTTCTATAAAGGGCATTTCTCCTTAATTGATTATGGAATGCAATTCATTCATCTGTTACATATTATGTTCCGTTTGTTATATAGTTCAAGCACAAAGGGCATTGGAGGACGATACTTTAATTCAAGTTCAATGAACAAACGGCTTTTAGTTTTAACCTCACATCACTAATTCTCTGAAATCTAAAAGAGTTGAGCATTTGGCTGAGATTTATCACTTTATTGCACACCAATTTCTTTTAATTATTGACCATTCCAACATAATTAAGTACTTTACTTTTCATTCTTATTACATTCATTTTACACGGGCTGGAATTCTAATAGAAACCGCTAAATTTTAAATTTCAAAATTACAAGTTCACTCTCTGAAATGAACGCCTATCCAGTGGATGCTTTGTCATATTCAGGATAGCTCGCCTTAAACCTACCAGGTAGAAGGGCATCCAATAAAAATGCAGTGTTCCAGATGAAGTACGACTTTTGACGCTGATTATGCACTTAGCCTGTTTCTAATGCAGATCTCCAACTCCCTCTCGCTTGCTTAGGAAATCTGCTACGCTGTACGATGCTGGTTGATGATAATAACTCCAATCTCGTTTATCTCTTATTGGAATTACTATTTATTTTCCCCACTTTAAATACAAGGAAATTACTTATACTTTGCTATCCGAAATTACACTCATTTCGGCTAAACTTAATGCGAAGAATCACGTCTCGACTGATTGTGCCGGAGTAAAGTGTGGACGAGATGTATCTCACTCGACGCCAGCAGCAGAACTGAACTCTAAAGGGAAAACTGAGACTCTTGTTGTTGAGACGGGATTGATCTTGCTCGTCTTGCATTCTGTATTTGCGCTTGCTCAGGAACTTTACGTACACACTTGGGGAAAGCACTTTCACTCATTATTTACTTACATACTAACATAATTGTAAATGGAACCGTTCGCAACATGGGTGGCTTCAAAATACAAACATGCGGTGCGCGCCCCCGCCTCGGCACCGCATCTGATTCCAACTCCAAGTTGATGGGGAGAGAATTTTTCCACCAAAATTGGAGTTATTCTCCGGACTAGAATCTTTGCTGCCAAACTCCTCCACGTATTTCCGACAGCAACAGGACGGATTCCTGCAGTCTTTTTTTTCAAGGCCGTCAGAGAGGCACCGAAAAAATAGGACAAAAAACAACATTTATCCCACCTTTAAAAATCATGTCAATAAAAACCGTGATGACTTTGCATAGTTTTTCGCTTGTGTCCCCCGAACGGATTGAAAGAAGATCCTTTAGGATTTGGGGGCGTAGACTATCCAAACCACCTGCGGACCCATTGGGAAAGCTGGGTTCTGGGTGGGAAGGGTGCTTTTTTGGAGGGCGTTGAGAGTAACGTCGTCATTCGGGGCAATGGTGTCGTCCGACAGTAGAAGACGTATAGCGCCCCTTACATCACCGTCCGCCAATTTGGCTTCCACTTTCTTGGCAATTTGTTGGGGATTTTTATTGTGGGCGGGGCGAGGAGGACGAAGGTTGGGAAGTGCACTTTTAGGGTCAAATTTGGCAGTGTTTCGCTTGACCCATTTTGTAAGATTATTTACCTCATCTGTTTGTTGCGGCACTAGTTTAAAAAAAAAACACCACATGATTACTTCATAACTTGGAACATCCTGCCTGGCTTGCTATTTTTTATTAAAAAAATAATAAATACTTCTTCTTGACTACGTATTAGAAATACAACGTAGTTAAAGTTTAGTGAGTGTGTACGTCAGTGAGCTTGAAGTGAACAGTAGACGTCGACTCAAATTTCTGACCCTGAAACCGAAGTTAAGACATAAATTGGAACGTGTAAAGTAGATTTTTCAAAACGTTCATTTCATCAGTCATGCATAGTATCTTTAATCTCATTTTATTTGTTTCTATAGTCAGGCTGAATGCGATTGATTTATCAGCTTTTGAGAGGTGTTCGCTTCACCTAAAAACATTATCCAAAGGCTACCACTACCTTGACATCCTCGAAATTATTATTCAAAGCAATGACAAATCCATGAGGACCGTTACTGATTTCAACAAAACGGAACCTGTTCAACCAACAATTAGTTATTTCGAAACCTGCAGCACAAATATAGTCATACAAGGGGATAGATCAAATGCATACGTCTATACCGAATTTTTTAATCATATGATAACAAACGAATACACATACCGAACTGAAAATCATTCTAATTTCGTATTTATCATTGAAAGAGATCAAAGAGCATATTTGTCTACTTCGTCAGTGCACTTCGGAATATGGCCGGCTTCACTGTACCTAGTCATGCTGAGATATGGAAGCGACTCAACTGATGCAAAAAATACGGTTGGAATTAATTACGACTGGTATTATTACTGCGCGTATTGCATCAGGTGGGTACCAGTTAAGTCATTTCGTGTTATTAGATTCCTACGAGCCATTAGGTTGAAAATGCATTGGAAGAACTTTCGAATCCCAGTTGTTAGACACAACCCAATGGTTAAATGTGAAGCAAGTATTTGGGTAAGAAAACTGAACTCCAACTACATCTATACTAGCTGCAATTCAGGTCATGTTATCTTTGAAATACTAACCGGGTACTTGAAAATCGGGTTTCATTACGTTGGACACACTCGTGATCGAAGTGCAAACGAAATTACTGCCTTCCACTCAAGTTTTGCGGATTTTTACGCGATGTCGGATATTAATATTTTGTTTTTGGAATCGTTCAACAGTCATCACCTTATTTACTGTGTTCCGCACGTACGGTCCGAGAGGTTGTCGATTTGGGTATGGCTGGCGCCATTCCCAAAAGATGTTTGGTTAGCTTTTGTACTCACTTTAGTTCTGCTAACCGGTTATTTCAGCCTTAAAACTTCATCCTGGAATTTCCGCGGAATTGAAAACCATCTTCTACTCATTTCGAAGATTGTGTTAGGGCAGGATTTGCCGACGGGAAAAGTTTCAATCACGACTCTCATAACTTCAATCGCATTTTTCATTCTCTTATCTTGTTACACCGAAATTTTAATGGTGGAATTAATTGTTCCGACAGAAACAACAACCCTACGAAACCTCCCCGACGTAATTCTTAATGGTTACAAAATTATTGTGGAGCATCAAGAATCAAGCGTGCATCCAAATGAATTCTTAAGATTTGATTTTGAGAGATATAAAATTTTAGACCAACTACAAGAGTCGTTATATATTGTGAAACCATTAAGTTTGATCCAGAGGGCAGAATACCTGTCAAACAGAAGTCAGAAGTACGCGCTTTATCAAAATACGATCTCTTCGTTGTCAGAAGTTGTGTTTCAGAGAATCCAGGGGATTCTTCCTAGATACTCTTGCTTTCGAGTGGCTGAAGGATTGCGACTAAAAGCTGAGTTCACGATGTTCTACACTCATATGAACCAGTATTTGCTGAAAAAAACGAATCAGTTGAGAGATTCAGGGATTCTGGATTTGATTGATGGCTGGGCCAAGTTTAAAGAACAAATTGTGGATTTATTGACAAGACGATTTCTAAATTTTCCTGAAGATCCTAATCCTGAGATTACGATTCAAAACCTTAGGCCTTTCTTATATTTCTTTGCGATTTTGAGTGCCGTCTCCGTTTCCGTCTTTGTTTTTGAGATCCGTGCAACCACACGACAAGTTGTACTGATCAATTTACTCAGATGGTATAGACTGTTTGAGCTGACGATTAAGCAGCAAGTCATTGCAATTGGGATTCACTAATTTAGAATGAATGAATTAGCATAACCTCTTATCGTCAATCATCTCATTATTAGCTCGGCTATTAAAAATAGGTTTAGAGCTAATGATGTCAACCAGTCCGTCCGTCCGTCCGTCCGTCCGTCCGTCCGTCCGTCCGTCCGTGTGTCCGTCGTTTTTGTCAATGTAAATCAAGACAAAATTAAACAGCCTAGAAGCAGGCCGGATTAGAACCAATACAATTTTTTTGAAATGGAAGCATAATATTCGCTAGTGTTTATCAAATTCCGAACAATGAATTAAGTTTTAACATAATTGTATTGGTTTTAATACCAAATTTATATATATGATTTTTATCCTTTTTTCGAAATTTAAAACATTTTTGAAAAATTTTGAGGTTTGATATGAATTGTGCAACATGGAAATGGGTTTTGAGGAAATCCTATTGGTTTATATATAAAATGTTTTTTAAAGAATTTCTATTGCTTTAAATATGTAATTAAATCGACATTTCTGGAAACAGGAATGATATATATAAATCAATACGTTTTGAAACAATAATCAAATTTTATAGGTTTTTCGTATTTTTAATGTAAAACACTAATTTAGATTTCGAAAACTTGTTAATTGAGTCTTTTTGCAATATTGCTTCATTTGATGTTCAAATTGAAAGCAAACAGGTTCTATAACGTCCAAATACATTGTTTTGGATTGAAACAAATTTGATAAATAAAGTTCGACTGCATTTGTTGAACATGGAAACAATTTTATATGAAATTGAATTGGTTTAAATAGTAAAGTAAATAAAAACAATGGAAATTAATAATGCATTAATAATATATATCAATACATACAGGAACTATTAAATTTTGGGGGGCTTACAGTATTTGCATTATTAAACGCCAAATAAATTTCTAAACCTCGCTAATTCGATCTTTCTGTAATATTGTTTCGTAATATGCTCAAATGAATAGCAAACAGGATCCACGTCGTGGTTTAACGTATTTGTCAAACATACAAATGATTTATAACGTAAATTTGTTTGTTTAAATACATTGGGAACAGTAATCAATAAAAATTAAGATAAATCAATATATTTTAGAACATGTGCTTTTACATATTTATCATATGAATTAATCTTTAGCGTGTCATGAACTTTTGGATGTAATGATGTTTCAGGGTTTAAATGCGGTTGTCATAACATAAATATGATCTTTTAAATGTACCTTATTAAGGGATATTACAATATTCTGCTAGACAATTTACGATACCAAGTTCGTTACATGGAAAGTTATGCAGTAATTTCGACAACCAGCCAGATTAAAAAAGTGCTTTAACGTATAATTATTTTAAAGTTGTTTAGATAATATGAAATTCGTAGTTTACTACATGTTTTTTTATTCCGAATAGTATTAGTACTCCACTAGAGATAGAAAGTTTCGAGATAAATTTTACTAATCGATTGGAAATATTTTTAGTAATATAATAATTAACAAGTTATGCGACCACAGACATCGGAAGCCTCAAAAGCATTGAGGGCAGCAAAGAGACGGCTGGAATTGAAAGAAAATCAAGAGTCGGAACGAGCGGCTAAAGCTTTTCGTAGGAGTGATCCCGCTTTCCGTAACGCTGAGAGAGTTCGTAAATCAACCGCGCAAGCAACTAGACGACAAGATGTAACCTATAGAATGGCTGAAAATGTTGAAAACGCAAATCAGCATTCAGCAAGACGAGCGGACCCGGACTACAGGAACGCCGAAAATGTTGAAAACGCAAATCAGCATTCAGCAAGACGAGCGGACCCGGACTACAGGAACGCCGAAAATGTTCGTAACGCGAATGAGCATTCAGAAAGACGAGTAGACCCGGACTATAGGACCGCCGAAAATGTTCGAAACGCGAATGAGCATTCAGAAAGACGAGCAGACCCGGACTATAGGACCGCCGAAAATGTTCGAAACGCGAATGAGCATTCAGAAAGACGAGCAGACCCGGACTATAGGACCGCCGAAAATGTTCGAAACGCGAATGAGCATTCAGAAAGACGAGCAGACCCGGACTATAGGACCGCCGAAAATGTTCGAAACGCGAATGAGCATTCAGAAAGACGAGAAGACCCGGACTATAGGACCGCCGAAAATGTTCGAAACGCGAATGAGCATTCAGAAAGACGAGCATACCCGGACTATAGGACCGCCGAAAATGTTCGAAACGCGAATGAGCATTCAGAAAGACGAGCAGACCCGGACTACAGGAACGCCGAGAGATCTCGAAACGCTGCCCAACATATCGTATAGACAATCATTTGCAAATACAATTACTGTTATTTGTTTTGAAATTATATCACTGATACTGCATTACAGGTTAGTCGAGCTGCAAATAAAACATCCTATGATAAGTTACTTGCTGCCTACAGCCTGTGCATCCTTAGAAGGCCTGATTGCATTTGCGGCTGTTGCGGAGGGATGTGGTATAGAGATTCAGTAACGAAGACCACTTTCGAGAAGGTTTGTAGTACATACAACGAACTAAAAATCTTTGGAACTTTACTTTCCTAGAGATTCAATACTTTTTGTACATTCGCAGATAATTTCAGTCGTTGGTTTAGAGATAGCAGATCAAATTCCTTCTGATGGATCCTATTACTTCTGCCAAACATGTAGCAAGACGATAAAAGCCAATGAGAGACCTCGGATATGCCTAGCCAATGGTTTAATGTTTCCCGAAATCCCAGAACCGCTACAGGGATTAAGTCAGCTGGAAGAACGACTCGTGGCAGGCAGAATACCGTTCATGCAAATTCGTTCATTGGGAGCTGATCAGCAGTACGGCATTCGTGGAGGAGTGGTCAACGTACCCAATGACCTGGATGTAGTTGCAAAAGTCCTACCTCGATCATTTAATGAAGCTTCAGTGGTTCAAGTCAAATTCAGTCGACGGATGAAGTACCAAGGATCCTACTTATTTCAGACAGTACGCCCCTTAAAGGTCTACCTTGCTGCCAACTACTTAATACAAACTGAACTGTATTCAAACGAGAATATCATTTTATCTGAGTCATGGCGGAATAAATCTTCCGAGGATACACTCCAATTCGTTGTTGAAGAAGAGGATGCTAAGTCATTGAGCAGTGATTACGACGGCGAGGATATCGACGCACAGGACGTCACTTACGAAGACCAAAGTGACTCGGACGGTAAGAATATGGACGACAATGACGTTACTACTGAACGTTCAAACGAGGATGAAAGCGACGAGGACGAACAGAGTACAGAAATACCATTAACCGAAACTTTACTCAGCGAAGACTTGGACTGCGTCCAGATTGCACCAGGCGAAAACCAAACCCCACGATCTCTGTTGTATGATCTTCACGCGGAGCAACTATCATTTCCAAGCATTTACGGAGGCGTTCGGCGGGTATTGCTGGAGTCGAGGATAAGTCACGCTGATATTTCCCGCTCGGAAGCAAGAAGATTTGACAGAAGATGTGCCCAGCCGATGAAATTATTTTATTCACATCGCCTGGTGCAGACTTATAGATTAGCTGCTAACATCCAACTTTGCCTAAGAAAAAAACGACGATCAGGAGCAGTGACAGCCGGACAACTGCTGTCTTCAGAAAGTGTGGCGAACTTGGTGCAGCAGGACGATGGTTATCGCCTACTAAGGAACATTACTAATTCCCCTGCATATCTGGAGGACAGAAAACGAGACCTAATGGCCATGATCAGACAGCTAGGGTTACCTTCTTTGTTTATAACCCTCTCATCTGCAGAAACTAAATGGCCCGAACTATTAAGATCGCTACACAAGCTGAAGTCCGGGATTGAGCTTACTGACCAGCAAGTTCTTGACCTTACCTTTCGTGAAAAATCTGACCTAATCCGAAGTGATCCCATAGTTTGCGCGATGTCCTACGACCACAGGGAAAGGGCCCTTTTTAGAACTCTTCTGAAGCCTGCAGCAGGAGTCTTCTCCCCATATGAGATTTCCGATCATTTCTGGAAGCGGGAAGTGCAGCAAAGAGGGTCTCTGCATGGACATATGCTTGCATTTATGCAAGAAGCCCCAAAGTATAATTCGGCCGACCCTGATTCACACGAGACCTGTATAAAATTTATCGACAACTACATAACATGCGCTAGAGACGACTCCGAGGAGATGAAGAACCTGATAGGTCTGCAACTGCATAAGCACTCACAGACGTGCAAGAAGGGAAATCAAACCCAATGCCGATTTAACATCCCCGTCCCCCCCATGAGATTCACCAACATATTAGCCCCTTTACCAAATGATACAGATCCTGCAATAGTAAAGAAGCTGAAGGCCGGATTCGAACGAATACACACCCTGTTGTCCGTTCGAGGAAGGAAATTTGACGAAGAGGAATCGTTTGATGAATTGTTAGCGGTTGTCAGAATGACTGAGGAAGAATACATCCTCTGTGTTCGATCAAATTTGAAAAGGCAAAAGGTGTACCTAAGACGAAAATCCAACGAGGCATTTATCAATCAGTATAATAAAGACGTTCTGCTCGCATGGGGAGCAAACATGGACATACAATTTGTATTGGATGGATACTCCTGTGCGTCTTATGTGGTCAATTACGTATCGAAATGCGACAAAGGCGTATCCAATTTACTTCGGGCAGTAGAGAAGGAACTACAACAAGGGAATACTACAGTGAAGGAAAGACTACGGAAGTTTGCAAATGTATTTGCAAGATCTTCTGAAGTTTCCTCGCAAGAAGCTGCTTGTAATCTCCTTCGGATCCCTATGACTATGTGCAGCCGCGACACGGTTTACATTAATACAGGACCACCAGATGAACGCGTTATTCTAGTCAGAGACCAGTCTGAGCTGGAAGACCTTGATGCAGACTCTGAAGACATCGCTATGAAAGGGATGTTGGATCGTTACGTCGTACGGCCTGACATTTTAGACGATACCTGTCTTGCAGACTTTGCTGCAGAATATAATTACGTTAAAACAAAAGGAAGCCGACGGAAACAACCTGAAGTCGTTCCAGAAAATGCCACGGTACTTACTGATGAATCCGGATACCTTTTGAAGCGCCAACGGCCAAGAATTATTCGTTATCGACGCTACGGGAAAGCGGAAGATCCGAGTAATTACTATAGAGAACAGTTAATGCTGTACTTTCCTTGGAGGCACGAAACAGAAGATTTACTAAACATAAACTCGGAGGTAGTATTTGGGATTAATGCAGCAACTATTGCCATGAACAGACAAAAATATGATCCAAACCTGAATGAGGCGGAGTTACAAAATATGGTTGACCAGGCACACGAATACGAGGATAATCCACCATTAGTTCTGGCTTCGGAGTTTGAATTTACAAACGATTCTGGTTACGAACAGGACATTGGAAGGGATATGGGCCTCCCAACCAAGAGTTTCGAGTCTATCAGAGCTCCCAAGCAAATCCCCGATGAAGAATACAGAAACTTGATGAAAACGTTGAATTCTGGACAACGAAGATATCTTCTTCACGTTCTGCGCAACATTAAGCACAGGACTCACCAAATGTTTGATCTTGTTCACGGCCAAGCTGGTATCTATAAACTTCTGACCTCTATCATTTGGTTTTATTAACTATATAATATTCTGATTATTACTATATAATACGTTAATATACAGGCGTTGGAAAATCGAGACTCATAGAGGCGTTGGTGCAAGTGATTCTCCGATATTGCGGTAAAGAAGTTGGGCATAGTTTGGAACAGTTTCCTGTCATTGTGGCGGCACCTACAGGGAAGGCAGCTTTTAATGTCCTCGGTATGACATTACATGGCACCTTCCGGCTGCCTCCGAACCAGTACGGAGGCGATCTCGTGCAGTTGGACCACGGATCCTGTAACTCGCTCAGAACCAAATATCTGAATTTGCGTCTTTTGATCTTGGACGAGGTTTCAATGATTAGTCTTAAACAACTACAGCAAATAAACGCACGGCTTCGCCAAATATTTGGTTCACAAGAACCTATGGGATCGTGCTCCGTTATAGCATTCGGAGATTTCTTTCAATTGAGGTATCACTACTACAATGTAATGCTTGTATTAATTACTTTTCATTACTTCAGTTCCAGAATTTTATATTGTACAGACCGGTGTTTGGACAGTTCGTGTTTGAAATTGGCCGGGCCCCCCTGTGTCACCTGATAGGAAATGCACTGTGGCAGCCTTTCCAGATATTCGAACTAACGGAGATAATGAGACAGAAGGATAACAAAGTATTCGCTCTAGCGTTAAGGAGGTTGGCTATTGGGGAACCGACAGACGATGATATTTCCCTGTTTAAATCAAGAGAAGTGGGTCCATTTCTGCTCCCTGATGACGAGGTCATCCGTTTGTTTCGCAGCAATATGGAATGCGAAAGATACAACTTGGAATACATGTTGAAACTAGGTAACGAGGCAATTGAATCGCCAGCAATCGACCAAATTCAAGGACGTGGAACCGATGTTGAAAGAATGAGAATGCTTAAGTACGCCAAAACGTTCACAACAGCAGAAGCCGATGGAATGCCAACAAATGTAACTCTATGCGTGGGATCTAGATATATGATTTCCACAAATATAGGTACAAGATTAATATACGTAATATATAAGTAACGCCATAAGTAATGTGAGTTAAGGCGCCTTATATTTTTTATTTGTTCTATCTAGATGTTCCAGACGGGTTATTCAACGGTGCAACGGGGATTCTCAAAGATATACGAATCGGAAGACTAAATGGTGGACAATCGGCTGTAAGCGGAGTTTCCTTGCTCTTCGAAAACCCATTTATAGGATTATCGGCAAGACGGTCCCAAATTCAATCTCAATTAATCAACCAGGACTGGACTCCGCTTAAAATGTTAACTAAAGTATTACAGAAAAAGGGACAGCATGAAGGCATGCAAATCGTTCGCAAACAGATTCCTCTCACAGCTGCAAACGGAGTCACAATACATAAGAGCCAAGGGTCTTCTTTAAAACAAGTGGTTGTCTCCATTCCAAAAAAAGGATTAACTCGAGTAGAGCTATACGTTGCTTGTAGCAGGGCCACATCACTAAGTGGCCTCTACATGCAAGGAACCTTTGAGGCGCCGACGAAAATGCCAGACAATCACATTGTGAAAGTGGAACTAAATCGATTGAGAGACAAAGGATTCAGATGGAACCTTCCATATCTTCCTGATATTGACAAAACTGTGTGGAGTTCTTTAGTTTTTCATAACGTTCAGTCTTTTGGAAATCACAAGCTGGATATTCTCCCAGATCCAGTTTATACGTGTTCAGATTTTTTAGCCTTTGCTGAAACTTGGACGCTTGCAGATGATGACCTAGAAATACCCAACTTCAAGACCGTTCATAGATATGACTCGGAGGTTAACCGTAGTTCTCTTGGATCAGCCGTATTTGCAAAGAACCATGATGGGGATGCAACCTTTGAGTTATTCAAGGATCGCAATGGCTACCACCTACAAATAACGAGCTGGAACAGCGGCCAATTCATCATTGTAATGCTATATCGCCATCCAAAATCCAATCTCAAGATGCTGATTACCGAGTTAAGATCCTTACTAGAAAAGCTAAAGAATAAGCAAGTGATCATAGTTGGGGACTTTAATGTGGACTTCTTCGATCGTTCCTCAAATGTGCAGAAGTTGTTTGAAGAGTTTGGCTTCAAACTTTGCCTACCCAATGGCCCAACAACAGATGGCTTAACTATGCTTGATGCCTGCTTCTCCAACGTCAATTCAGTTTTTGCATGGTCATATGAATCCTATTTCAGTTACCATAAGCCCATTTGCGTTGTGTGGCCTAAAAATGGATCTGAAGAATCTGAGATGCCATTAATCCTAGCTGATGTGCGGAAGCATATCTTCAAGCATATAGAAATATCAAATTTTGGGCAAGTAGATGATACCTTAGAAGCAATGGAGATCGACGAAGTAAGCTGTGGCAGATTTGGAATTCCAAATGTAGGAAATTCCTGCTTCCTAAACAGTACCATTCAACTGTTGGCAGACTGTAATGGAGTTTTAGAGGCTCTCGAGACTAGTGACACGGTTTTAGCGGACGTTCTTCGGAATCTAATATTAGCTACAGGCAAAGAAGAAAATTTTGGAACAATAAAAGAATACAAGTCTATCATAGACTTGTGCTTACCACAATTTGCAGATCAAGGGCAACATGACGCCCACGAGTTTCTAATAACTCTAATTAATGGATTTCCACTAGAATCAAACATGCGCCAACTGTTTAACATTTCGGGATTTACCACTTTATCGTGCAAATGTGGATTTCGCTCAACTCGGCCGTTCGAAGAACTGGGATTGACGGTCCATAGATCGAACTCACTCCAATCCAGCGTTGTGGAGTACTTTGCACCACAACTGATAGCAGACTACCGTTGCAGCAACTGCCAATTGATGGGATTCTGCATTCAAACGATCGATATTGAGAGAGCTTCCGAATACCTTTGCCTTCAAATAAGTCGTTTCTCTCCATCAGGACAAAAGATGATTTTTCCTGTGACCTGCCCGTCTAGACTTAATCTCCCAACTGTAACTAATCAACAAGCATATCGTTTGAAGTCAATAATATCCCACATTGGATCGGACATTTCTCAAGGGCACTACGTGACTTGCACACCAGATGGCGCAAGCACATTTGCCATTTATGATGATGACTTTGTATCTACGGGATATCCAGACCCATCCGATGTATACTTGATTCTGTACGAGTTGGTTTCAAATATGTAACTATAACATATGCCTTTCCTAACGTTTTATCAGTAAAAAGTATAAATACATCTAAACTTGTAAGCTGCGAGGAACGGTCATATCCTTGCTTTAAAGTTTATAAATTAAATTAAAAATTGTACATTGTGTCATGTCATGTCATTAAACCATTGGCATCTTTAATATTTATTTTGTTGACGTTATTTCTACTGCACAATATTCTGTCAAAATATCCCACAAATTCCATCACTCGTTTTGGCTTGCTAACTCAATAAAACGTAAAAACGATCCTTTGAATTTTGCAACCTATTCATTAATGATTATATTATTCCGCGGTCGACTATAAGCTTTGCATATCATTGGCATCCTCCTATTTTTTCCTGTGCATTAAGTAGGTTCTAAATAATGTTGTGTCAAAATTGCAAAAAAATCCGATCACTCGATTGGTCTCAAAAGTTGGGTTGGTGCAGGTCGACCGGTGCACCAATGTATTTCTTTAACATTTAAATTTTTCTCGGAACTATGGAGATTTTTAAATCTAACTATAGTAGTAGTAGTATAGTAGCTTCTGTGCCAACACAAAAAGACTCTTGCCGTGACTATACAGTTAATCGACGATTGGCATTTTCCATAATTGTTTTGTACATTCATGACTTTATGATATATGTCGTATCAAAATAGTGGGAAATTCGAATCACTCGTTTACTCGCAATAAGGGTTTAGACACAGCCATTTCGCTGTATACAATGTCATACGATTTAGTAAAAGCATATTCGTGTTACTAAGGTGTTTTTTGATTCACCTAAAAACCCTCAAAGTTTATGTGCTACTATCCCTAAAGTAATTTGTATGTCAAGGTGTTTAGTATACAGTAATTACATGGTTGGCATCCTCAATTGTTTTTGAGCGCATCAATGAATATATGCCATGTGTTCCAGCAAAATGTTAAAAAATTCTAGTCACTCGTTTTCTCTCAATACATTCATAACTATAGCCCCCTCGATGTAAGCAACTTCACAACTATGATCAAATATAGAGTAACTATGGGCGTCCATGGAGATTTTTAAATCTAGCTGGTACTTTACGGGATTAAATGTCAGATTCTTGCCATGATTACAATCTAAATAGACGATTGGCGTCCTCAATATTTTTTGTATTTATCTATGACATTATGATATTTACTGTGAAAAATTTAAGGAAAAATTGAATCACTCGTTTTGTTCGACTGAGTAATTAAACCTGAACACTTTAGTAGATTATCATCAATCTAAATCATATGTATCCATAGTGCTAAATCTTTGAACTTTTAAACAATAAGAACGAGAATTAATTAATCGTATCATTTCATTTTCATTTCTAAAAAGATTGTTTCATTTCAAGCTTCCTCTGAATTATTTTTGCTCGTATTCCTCAGAAGTAAAACTCAAAATAAATATGGCTAGAGGGAACAAGAAGAAGAGTGCTACGGCAAGACAGAAAGCGGCGGTGAAGGAAGATCCTGTCCTGAGAAGTCCACCCGTAGACGATGATGTAGAAATGTCTCTAGATTCAGAGTCAGAGGACGATGTTGGCATCACCAACCATTCGGAATCCGAAGAAAAGAAAGATAACATCGGTAGAGTTATCCAGACAAAAGAACAGACCAACCACAATGGAGTTTCCGCTGCCTCGAGCAAATTGGAAGAATCGGTGCAAGGAGCTGTTAAGAAGGCACGCTTCTCATGGGATTCGAACAGTGGAGCCGCAGTTGTGCCGGACCAGCCTCTGATTGCGCCAATAACTGTCGCCAAACTCAAACCTGGTGTTAACCCGTAAGATAAACTACGGTCTGGTTCTAGTATAGTGTAAAATGTATTCGTGAATAAAATGACCAAGTTTAACTTGATGTATAGATCAGCACAGTTGAAAATAAGGGTGATCGGATTCAGTCCATTATCTAAAGGGAGCACTGGAACTACTTACTTTCGAGTAAAAGGCGTAGACGAGACTGGCGTTGTCGATATCGTGGGATTTGGTGCCAGAGCGGAGGAGTTATACGGTTTAATCAAAGTAACAATTTGTACATACATTATGAGTTTGGTCTATGATATGAATGTATTTTAATTGTGATTATATGTGAATAGATGTTCGATATAATCGAAATTCTGTCACCGTTTGGGAAGATCTCTACTGTCTCCAACAAACTTGAGGTTTCTCTTGGTCAATTCACAACGATCAGAAAGACCAACAACAGTGTGGGATTGCCAAATCATCAGCTTACTTTCGTTGGGCTTGATGATCTGACTGGATACGAAGAAAGCCCGATAGGTATTGGCACCTGAATGATGTTTTTTTAACTGATTATTTTTGTAAATTATATAAATATTTTTAAATAGATATTCTGGCTGTGATTGTTGATCTTTATCCGCTGGTGGTGGGCACTTCATTGGCTGGCATTCCATGGAAGCGTAGGACTGGCTTTGTGTCCGATCAATCGAAGACTATCCTTGAAATCACTTTCTGGGGGGCGTTAGCCGAATACGGCGTTCTCAAGCAGTATGCTACAGTCGGATTGCTACAGTGTCGAGTCACTAATTATAATGGCATAGTCAATCTCAATACGTCCGCTGCAACTACAATTTGGGTAACTATTATGCTTAGCAAATGCATTCTAGTATCACTTTTGATAGCAAAATTTTAAATTCTATTTTGGCTTTTAAGAATGCACCTGATCTTCCAACTGCTAAAGCGCTATCATCCTGGTTCCAATCAGAACTCGACCGGCAAGGCCAGAAATTGTAAACATTCACATTAACAACCCTTCTCCAAGCATGTATACATTGTTAACCAATTTAAGCCGTGTAATCATTTTTAACAATATTCACGAAATCGGGTCAATTGATTGCTTTAATTAAAAACATTTGTTTTTAATCTTGTGCTTTAATCATTGCTTGAATACTATAATATAATTAGCTATTGTCATTACTATTGATTGATGATTGAGTTAAAGATTAGATATACATGCATTAACTTTATGACTACATGATATTTCGGCGTTTAAATCACATTGGAAAAGGTTAGAAAGATATATTTAAGGTAATAAATTATGGAAGTCCAGCTAATTTTACTAATCATATATAAGTCATATACCATTTGGTATTGTCATATCGGTCGTTGTCATTGAATGAATTTTGACAGTGCAGAATGTAGGTTAACCCTAAGATTGGCATTCTTGGAATTTTTACTACCAACAGATGGTTTTAAAATGAAATCATTTATTAAATTATAAATAATTCCAATCACTCGTTTTTCATAATCCACACCCCATCTTTTTCATTAATTGCATATTCCTTGCATTGCATGGCAACTTCTTTGGGAATTCTATAGAATTTTGTTACCATGGACATGAACTATTGGTTAAAACTGCCCCATGTTCATGGCAAC
Organism: Desoria tigrina; assembly: GCA_906901685.1. Classification (NCBI taxonomy): domain Eukaryota; kingdom Metazoa; phylum Arthropoda; class Collembola; order Entomobryomorpha; family Isotomidae; genus Desoria; species Desoria tigrina. The sequence continues at coordinate 33,964 of CAJQTU010000116.1, forward strand.
CGTTGTCATGGACCACGAAGAATTGGTGACCATTTTCTTGCTCCTTTTTCCGGTGAAAATTTTGTACGAAATCGGTCGCGAATTGGAGTTTGAAATTTGTAATTCTAAGATTCGAATCCTTCTCCATCCATAATCACATAAAATTTCGGATTCTTCAATCGGTAAGTATTTTTGTTTGACTATTCATCTCAGAATTTGTTCATGTTATTTATAAAACATCTTTGTAACAGCAGAACAATGGAGAAACGTGTAACAAGAAACAAAGGGGTCAACCCAAATGATAGTCGCGTACACCTTAAAGTTGTCGAAGGACTACATATTCCCAATGACCATGATTGGTCAGACGAAGTAGAGGCCAGGAACACCTTTATCAGAGCTTGCGGTGAATTACAAAGCTGCCACTGTGGATTCTATCCTAAATTCATTATTCACATTAACAGCAAGGAGAGCTTCGCTGATCGAAATTGGCCCAAAGGGGCTACGACTACACCATCGGTGGCCATTCGAGAGATGCGAAATTTGTTGTTGGAGTCGAATAAACCGTTGGCCTTCTTCATCGGGCAAATCGTCGGCTTGGGGTGGATTAACGGCAGACAAAGACGCGAAAGGCATTGTTGGGCAGGCTTCATTTGGAGACAAGAGGATAAGTCATACGGATTCCTGGTGAAGGACTCAAACCATTTCCCCCTTGCCAAAATACCTAATTTTGCTCGCATCATAGCTGAAGGACTCGGCATCAAAATAATTGTATTGATTCCGGCGTCACAACAAGATCGATCTTCGAATTCGGATTGTGTGAAAAGATGTTATGTGGGATTAGCCGACATGTTGGATGGAGTTATAACTCAAAACATCCCCTCAGCCTCTTCGATCCGCAAATACAATGTCAAAAATAGAAAATATTATGTTTAATGTTTACAGATAATGTACTAATTATAATAATAATTAGGTAGTATAATGTTAAGAGTTTTGAGTTAAGAGATTGTAATTTCGCTTCTTGTTCTATTAAACTTGTTGATTTATATTATATTTTCCTGAAACTGTGAGCCTATTATTATGATATTTTATGGATTCAATATTTAGTAATATTTAGTCCTTACGTATTCATATGTTTGCATGCAACTGTACTCGTCATTACATCCTTCGTTGCCTATTAATTTACTTAGCATGCATTCCCTTGATTTTAAATCATGTCGATATATAGTTCATATCAGCGAGCTGTCTTTAACGTTTACAACGTTTTATTTTACATCTGAATGTTTACATATTTGACAAACTTACCACTAACGACAGCTCGCAAATCTGTTTATATCATATTTTAAAGTGAAAATAAAATTGTAACCCTGAATTTTAAGTGGTTTTTGATTTGAAAACGCATTAAAATTACCTTAATTAGTATTTAGTATACACTACTACCATTACATATATTCAGGTCAATTTTTTAAATCTAGACATATTATATACCATTTTGTGGCCAATTTGACGTAGAATCCGAATCTGCAATAAAAAGTGCCGTATCAAAGAAGCGTTTTTGAGATAAACCCCGAAAACCGGGTAAAAATCGGATTTTTTCGGATTTTCTTTATTTTTAGGTCTTTTATGATTCTAGGTGTGGAAAAAATTATGCAAATTGTTGTTAACAATTTAATTTCGAGTTTATATCACTAACTAGATTGTCATATCTCAGAAGAGTTCGTGAGATATGTGCCAAAAACTAACCCAAAAAACGGTTAAAAATCAGTTTTGTACGAGTTTTTCTCAATTTAAGGTATTTTACATGTTGATTGTTGTTCAATTTTATTAGTTTTTGCCCCCTATGTTGGACAGTATAGCATTTAACACCCCATTGTCCTGCCCCCGGCAGGGGCCCCGCCGGCAGGCGCCAAAATATCAAGAAAACAGTTGCTCCAGGTTAAGTAGGTAGGTAGGGATAGGATACCGAGCTATGCGAGGTAGACAGAAGTATGTAGTGGTAGGATACCGAGCTGTGCGAGGTAGGTGTAGGATACCGAGCTATGCGAGGTGGATTGGGGAAGGATACCGAGCTAGGCGAGGTAGGTAGGGGTAGGATACCGAGCTATGCGAGGTAGGTAGGGGTAGGATACCGAGATATGCGAAGTAGATAGGTGTAGGATACCGAGCTATGCGAGGTAGGTAGGGGTAGGATACCTAGCTATGCGAGGTAGGTAGTGGTAGGATACCGAGCTATGCGAGGTGGGTAGGGGTAGGATACCGAGCTATTCGAGGTAGGTAGGGGTAGGTATCTGAACTTATGAATCGGATTGTATCGTTGCTGGGCCTCCGTCAAAACTAAATTGCCTCTGCCCAACTTTTCGAGGCCTCCCCACCAGTCTTGTTTAACATTACGATAACATTTATTGGAAGTAGGTTTAAAGTAATTTTTGGTCATGCTTCTGAAGAAATATTACATTAAAACGACGTTATATCTAAAAAGATTTTATGTATGTTAGCGTAACTATTACGTTATATTACTGTTAGTATTTTGGGCTTTGCAACGTTAATTTAGTTAGGAAAAAAGCGGCCAAGCATTACAGTAATTCTAATGTAATCCAACTTAAATGTTTTAACGTTAATACAATGGAAAATTTCTACTTGAGGATGTATTAAACCAGACAAAAGCGATATGGAGGATGTTTAGTCACAAAATTAGATTCGTTTTTGAGAAATTCAGTTTAAAGTCCTGTACATATAGAGAAAATACAGTGTAATATGGCCACTGATTATTTTCATAAAACCGATACTTCGCTCTGATTATTATTGACTCCCATTCGTTTTGGCAAGACCCAATATGATCATTTGCCGTGTTTTCCTCACTACCAGGAAGTACATAATAAATCCTAAAGTTTTAATTAGAAACTAAACACTATTTTTACTATTGAAACCAAAGGCTTTTAAAATTTTAAATTCATTATTAGAAAATATTCGAAATCTATTCTGTCTTCATCACTTGAATAACAGAACGATATTATTCTATATAAAAAACCCCCCACGAGGGAAAAGTGTTTCTAGGGGAGGGTGCACCAAAAAGAATAAAACAAGATCGTCTTAACTTTGCAGTGGCGATTTCAGTATTAGATTGCCATTTAGATGAATGTATCCATTCAAAACTATATAACATTTTCGTCAATCCGGCAGTCAGGTGCGAGAAGGGGGGTGACAGTGATACTTTTACGAAAATTTCCTGTTTTGAAATTTTTGGTAAATTGTGATGTGAACATGTTACCTACCGCGTTCGATCTAGAGCTATACTCACTATTAAACCGAGAAACCCTTTCACCCTTATTAGTTTTCCTAAAGTCACATTCGAAATCGCAACACTGCATTACATACCCCCTTCATACATGAACCACATAGTGCCACGAGCTATTCAACGATGTATACAACTTTATTGTGTGGTTAAGGAAATGTGAGTTTCTCAAATATTACTTGTCTAATGCGTCTGGCAACGACATTAAACTTGTGTCTGACGTCTTCTTCTTGCTCGTGTAGTTTATTTCGGTTTCGATTAACGTTTGCAACTGTTTATTAAAGGATGTGACCGAAAACTTTTATTGTTTTTACTGTCACTTTTAGCACCATAACTCTTGACTATTTGAGTATTTTCATGTTTTTCAGTAAACCAATTATTATTTTCAAACGGAATTTGTATTCTTTTGATGACCGTGTTGGTCAAACTTCAAGCGGTGTAAGTTAAAGGTAATTTTTTTGAATCCAAGATGTGTAATTACTTAAAATTACAATTTAGTAAACTAAGTGCTATTCAGCAATGCATTTTACTTCACTCAATGGTTGGGAAAATGCGATAACCTTTTGACTAGAACAACTATCGTATAATGTTCAAGCGTATGACTTTCATTTTAATACTGTCATTACAAAATGTGCGATCGCTATAATAATATACTTCATTTCTTGTCGATCATGCATAGGTTTTACCATTGTAAGTTTGAAACTCATGTTATGCGTTGAAACCTTTTCAATAAATTGGTTGCACTTTCGAATTAAGACATGCTGTCACCGTATTAAGCAAATGCTTCTATCAATGAAAAGGCCGGATAAAAAGTAAATTAAGTTCAAGCGTTTGACTTTCATTTCAATACTGTCATTACAAAATGTGCAATCGCTAAAATAATATCCTTCATTTCTTGTCGATCATGCATAGGATTTACTATTGGAGGTTTGAAACTCTAATTATGCGTTAAAACCTTTTCAATAAATTGGTTGCACTTTCGAATCAAGACATGTTGTCACCGTATTAAGCAAATGCTTCTATCAATGAAAGGTCCGAATAAAAGCTAAGTGAAGTTCAAGCGTATCACTTTGATTTCAATACTGTCATTACAAATTGTGCAATCGCTAAAATATTATCCTTCATTTCTTGTCGATCATGCTTAGGTTTTACCATTGGAAGTTTGAAGCTAAAATTATGCGTTGAAACCTTTTTAATAATTTGGTCGCACTTTCGAATCAAGACATGTTGTTACCGTATTAAGCAAATGCTTCTATCAATGAAAGGTCCGGATAAAAAGTAAATGAAATGACAACTATGTTAAAAGGCATTGGATGTTCTCTCGCCCACTTATTGTGTGCATGCAAGCTTTTACTTAGAGTTAAAATCTCTTACAGGGAAAACCTCATCTCAACCGTTTCTGTGTTTTAAATATCATCGTTTCTTAAATATTTTGAATTTCTTTTGTGAAATCTTTTAAATTTCAAGTAGGGCTAGTTAGTGTTTTCTGTTATTTTTAGGCTGATTTAAATCTTGAATAAGCCTACATTTGTTATTGAACGGACGGATGTTTGTTGTAGAACTCTGCGACTTTTATAGCGCAATTAGTTTTAACAAAACACTATCACTACATGTCGGATTTTAATTCTTTTAATTCCTTCAATAATAATTTCAAATTTAATTATTATTCACACAGGAATCCTTATTGCTTTTTGTGCATTCAGAATTTATTGTTAATTGGCAATCGCTCGCACCAATAATTGATTAGTAAATTGGCCTCTGACGGCTGGGTCGACGAAAATGTTATATAGTTTTGAATGAATACATTCATCAAAGTGGCAAACTAATACTGAAATCACCACTGCAAAGTGAAAACGATATTGTTTTATTCTTTTTGATGCACCCTCCCCTAGAAACACTTTTACCCCTTGGGGAGTTTTTTATTCTATTCTTTTTAGTCATTTTTTTCGCATACTAGTTAAATAATGTTCCCTGATGATATTATTTATCATATAAAGCGCAAATTTTTAATAGACTATACCCTCGATAAAAGAAAGTTTGCCCACTATAGGGTTCATTTGCAGTAATAATTTTATGCTAAGTAGATATATTGATCTGGTGACAGACAGTTGTTCCTAACGACATTCGTTCCTATCCGACAAATGTTCCTCGGGCCGTTGTCCCTTGCCGACGGTTGTTCCTACGACTATTGTTCCTGACGAAAAGTGTTGCTAACGAATGTCGTAGTAACGGTATACGAGCGACTCCCGCCCATCATTCCCCGCCGATCAATCCCCGCCGATCAATCCCCGCCCTGTACATTTCCCTGCCCATCAATCCCCGCCTTGTACATTTTCCTGCTCATCATTCCCTGTTCTGTCATTTTCCCGCCCAGAACGGATGGTGCGTTAAACACCTAATTTTTCGTTCCTTCCCTGATTACCAGCGTGAATCATTTTGAAACCATATATTTGGAAACCATCTTGGAACTAAATATTTTATATCATTTTAACACAAACAAACAAAAAAAACATCCCTTGATACCCCATCCATAAAGCATAAACAGTGACATTGCTGGAACAGATGTCGTAGGAACGGTGGTCGGTTTACCTACACATTATATTTTAAACATATGGTACATTTATTGTATATTTCCTTTGTTATTAGGATAAAGTTTAAAGTGCACACAAACGACATTTTAGTCCATATGAACCGATCATCGAAACCAGCCTTTTATAGAACTATCCATTTTGATCGATCCAATACTTATATACTCACAAACGTACAACATAAAACTCTGACTCATAATCAGAATAAAAATATGTGCTTTTGAGATTTCTGATATTTGGATTTAAAAATGATCGAAGAGTAACCAAGCAACAGTACATTTAATCATGTATTACTTTCTTTTGGGAAAATATTACCAAAAAAATTTCTTTTTCTTAATCGATAGGTCACACAAAATTAAACAACTTTTTCCTCTGACAGTTTGACCTAAAAGGTCAACGAAGGTCAAAAATAAGCAAAATCTCAAAAATGTTCTTTCGCTTATTTACTCCTTGGAGGGTCCTTTGTGACCTCCCGGGCACTTTTCATTGATTGCAATTATTTGTCAGGTTATTTTTTAAGGTCACAGTCACAGTAACCTTCTAATTCCTAAATTCTACATGCTTCTTTAAAGTTTAAAGCTAGGTTAGGTTAGGTTATTATATAATTAATATTTTATGTTTCTGATCGAACGAGTAAACTAACCTAACCTAACCTAACCTCACCTAACCCAACCTAATCTAACTTTAAGAAGCAAACCTGAATTGTGGTGGAATTTAAAATAAATAGTCCCACCTCCCTGTGACCTGGCGCAGAATTTCCAAGAATTAAAACTGCCCGTACTTTTGGAGTTTTGGAGTACTTTTGATATTTTAATTGTGCGACCTTTTTGGCTAATTCTGACTTTCGTTGACGTTTCAGGTCAAAATATCACAGAAAAAAGTTGTTTAGTTTTATGTTACCTATCGATTAAGAAAAAGAATTTTTTGGTAATATTTTCTCAAAAGGACTTAGAAATATTTTCTTGGGTACCATTAAGCAGAGTCCGACCTTAATGTTTTCATCGTTTGAAATGTGCTTTTTTGAAGTTTTTCAAATGTCTACCTTATGTGTATTTTTGCAATCGTTAGAATTACTTTGTCTCTAAGCAATAAATTGTTGCTACGGGTTTTTTACCCTATCCCACCCAATGTTAATTTCTGGATTTTTTCCTAAAACCCCCACTGGTTTTTCCACGGCATCAATGAATTTTTGTAACCAACTCCATACCTCCTTCTAGTTCATTAGCTTCCGGACAAAATTTATTACGTCAAAATCGGTTCACTCGTTGAGGAGATATTGCAATTTAGCAATGTGGACAATAACATGAAACACCCTGTACATCTATATGATGTACCCTAGCAACAAACCGTTGAGTCCGAGATACATCTGTGTGATGTATGCATTTCGATTACCTTTGAGTCCGAGGTACATCTATGTGATGAACCTTACAAGGGAAGTACCCGAAACGTAACACCCAGAATCGCTTAATTTTTTTGTGTTGAACCTACTAACAATACTAACAATTAAAATAAAAGAACTAGCGGCCCAAATTGATATTAGTGTTTGACAAAATATTGTACATATTTATTTATGTTATGCTTTTTTTTGTACTTTAAGGCAGTAACAGCGAATTTGGAGGCGCAATATTTTAATAGGATTCAGCAAATCAAAGCTGATTATGGAAACCCAGCTTCCACAACCGGGTTGTCTGCTTACACGAGGACAGGGAACATTGAAAACATGCTCTTCTTTATCCATGATCCTTAAATTTGAAACTGGAAACCTTAACTGGTTCTGCATTAAAGATTTGCCGGTGTCGACTATGGGATTTGTAGAATTTGAAACGAGTCAGTAGGAAGTGCTAAACCTAACCCAACCGTTTTTAAACCGTCTGGACTGATTGGATTGGACTGACGATTTTGGGAAATATGAGATCTAGATCTCATATTGCTTATTAATGTAGTTCCAATTTTTGCCGTTTATGCTGTTTGTATTTCCGTGCCTTTTGGATTTTTTATTTTTTAACGGCGGTGTAATTATTCAATTGCTAATTTTGTTAATAATACTTATGGAATATGCTGCGATTTAAATTTAAATTCAGTGCAAGCTTAACGTCTATTATGATACAATCCCGATTTCCTGTGTATACTTGTAATTTTGCAATGAATCATTCAGCAGAATGTCTCACGGAAAACACCACATTGGCAACAAAAATGTAGTGTGTCCTTCGTTTCTAAGAACTTTTGACTGATATATTCATGGACAGACATTGCAATTGCTAGTATTGCTTTGCTATAGGGAACTTGTATTGTTCCAATTGGACAAATGAAAATGTTCGAAGATGGTTTTTTATATGTTTGAGCATTAAAAAGGCTGTTGAATTTACAACACTGCTAAACCCAGACATTTAAATGTAAAATATAAAATAAAAACACGATAAAGAGTAAACAGTTAGCACGACTATATTGATTTATTGTATTTACTATAACCTATAATATTTTTAATTTCCGGCCTCAAAAGACCATGGGTTTAAAAAAACACCATATGATTATTTCATAACTTGGAACATCCTGCCGAGCTTACTATTTTGCAAATAAAAAATAACAAGTGTGGCATACTTCTTCTTGACTACGTATTTGAAATACAACGTAGCGAATGTTTAGTGAGTGAGTACATCAGTGAGCTTCAACGGAACCATAAATGTCGACTCAAATTCCTGACGCTGAAATCGAAGTTAAGACATAAACTGAAGTTGCATAGTAAATGTATCAAAACGTGCATTTCATCAGTCATGCATACTGTCCTCAATCTCATTTTATTTGTTTCTATAATCAGGCTGAATGCGATTAATCTATCAGATTTTGAGAGGTGTTCGTTTCACCTAAAAACATTATCCAAAGGCTACCACTACCTTGACATTCTCGAAATTCTTATTCAAAACAATGACAAATCCACGAAGACCGTTTCTGATTTCAACAAAACGGAACCTGTTCAACCAACAATTAGTTATTTCGAACGCTGCAGCACAAATATAGTCATACAAGGAAATAAATCAAATGCATTTATCTACGCCGAATTCTACGATCATATGGTAAAAAACGAATACACATACCGTACTGAAAATCATTGTTTTTTCGTATTTATCATTGAAAGAGATCAAAGAGCATATTTGTCTACTTCGTCAGTGCACTTTGGAATATGGCCGGCTTCTGTGTACCTAGTCATGCTGAAATATGGAAGCGACTCAACTGATGTAAAAAATACGATTGGAATTAATTATGACTGGTATTATTACTGCGCCTATTGTCTCATGTGGGTACCAGTGAAATCATTTCGCGTTATAAGAGTCATAAGACCCATGAGGTTTAAAATGTATTGGAGTAACTTCCGAATCCCAGTTGTTAGACACAACCATAGATATGGATACTATAATAACAATAGATGACACAGGTCTAACATATAGTAAGGACAGGATGGGAGACGCCATATTCACCCCAGCCGCCATCTTCACCTCAGCTTATGAGGGGAGAATTGATATTCACCCCAGCTAAGATTTTCACCTCAGCTTATGAGGGGTAAATTGTATTTCACCTTATTCACCCCAGCTAAATTTTCACCTCAGCTTAATAGTATATGTAGTATATTTATGTACACATATATATGTATATATCTATATCCCTATCTTTATACGCTATAGATCATGCATATATATATATATATACATATATATATATATGTATCTACCTATCTATATACATATGCATATATACATATACGTATATACCTATCTATATACATATGCATAAATACATATACGTATATCTATGCATATATATACATATACGTATATACCTATCTATATACATATGCATATATACATATACGTATATACCTATCTATATACATATGCATATATACATATACGTATATACCTATCTATCTACATATGCATATATACATATACGTATATACATATCTATCTACATATGCATATATACATATACGTATATACCTATCTATCTACATATGCATATATACATATACGTATATACCTATCTATCTACATATGAATATATGCATATACGTATATACCTATCTATCTACATATGCATATATACATATTCGTATATACCTATCTATCTACATATGCATATATACATATTCGTATATACCTATCTATCTACATATGCATATATACATATACGTATATACCTATCTATATACATGCATCCATACCTTATCTATACCTATTTGGATTTTTGCTAAAAGGCTTTAATGTTAACAGCAGTGGCTATTATTATTGAGATGGGAGTTTTTACTTATAACTCGACTGAGGTGGTTATTCTGATACTGACATTGGGGCAATGTTTAACGCGGGTGTTACTATTAGGTGGGGACTTATTTCGGGGGGAGGGGGTATTTAAATTTAAATTGAATTGAAATGGTATTGAAAATAATGGAAGTGAAATCCAACTGCAATTTTTAAATTTTGAATATAAGCTCCCTTCATATACAAGAACTAGCTTTTCCAATGCAAGGGGCATTCATATACTTCACTGTTTTGGTTCAAGTGAATCCGTTTTTGATAAAAATGATGGTAAAGCTCCAGATCGATTTTTAAGAAAATAAGAAAAACACTCTAGACAAATTAAAAATCAACAATCAAGTATGGATGCACCCCTTCGATAAAGTATTCTCAGAAGATGGCGAGCATGCGATCGTCCTCAGATTTTCTGGTAGTTTACTATAGAGGTTGTATGCCTTGGACACAACCCAATGGTTGAATGTGAAGCAAGTATTTGGGCTAGAAAACTGAACTCCAACTACATCTATACTAGCTGCAATTCAGGTCATGTTATCTTTGAAATACTAACCGGCGAATTGCAAATCGGGTTCCATTACGTTGGAGGCTCTCGGGATCGGAGTGAAACAGAAATTACTGATTTTCACACAAGTTTTGAGGATTTTTACGCAATGTCAGATATTAATAGTTTGTTTTTGGAATCGTTCAAAACTAATCACCTTATTTACTGTGTTCCGCACGTACGGTCCGAGAGGTTGTCCATTTGGGTATGGCTGTCGCCATTTCCAAAAGATGTTTGGTTAGCTTTTGTACTCACCTTAGTTCTGCTAATCGGTTATTTCAGTCTTAAGACGTCATCCTGGAATTTCCGCGGAATTGATAACCATCTTCTTCTCATTTTAAAAATTGTGTTAAGACAGGATTTGCCAACGGGAATAGTGACAATCATAATTGTCTTAACTTCAATCGCATTTTTCATTCTCTTCTCCTGTTACACTGAAATTTTAGTGGTGGAATTAATTGTTCCGACAGAAACAACAGCCCTGCGAAACCTCCCTGACGTAATTCGGAATGGCTACAAAATTATTGTAGAGCATCAAGAGCCACGCACGCATCCATATAAACTATTAAGATTTGATTTTGAGAGATATAAAATTTTAGACCAACTACAAGAGTCGTTGCATATTGTGAAACCATTAAGTTTACTCCAGAAGTCAGAATACCTGTCAAACAGAAGTCAGAAGTACGCGCTTTATCACAATACGATTCCCTCGTTATCAGTAGTTGTGTTTCAAAGAATCCAGGGACTTCTTCCTGGATACTCTTGCTTTTATGTGGCTGAAGGATTGCGATCATTGGCGGAGTTTACGATGTTCTACACTCACATGAACCAGTATTTGCTGAAAAAAACAAATCAGTTGAGAGATTCAGGGATTCTGGATTTGATTGATGGCTGGAACAAGTTTAAAGAACAAATTGTGGATGCATTGACAAGACGATTTCTAAATTTTCCTGAAGATCCTAATCCTGAGATTACGATTCGAAACTTGAGGCCTTTCTTTTATTTCTTTGCGGTTTTGTGTGCCGTCTCTGTTTCCGCGTTTCTTTTTGAGATCCGTGTCACCATACAACAATTATTACCGATCGATTTACGTAAATGGTTTAGGCTGTTTGAGCTGGCGATTGAGAAGCAAATCATTGCAATCGAGATTCACTAATTCAGAATGAATTAATTATCTTCCTATCGTCAATCATCTCATAATTTTACATCTGCATGTTATTATTAGGGACAACAAAAAATGCAGCTAAAAATGGTCAAAATATGAAGCAAAATATGCAGCTAAAAAGGCCTAAATATGCAGCTAAATATGCAACTAAAAAAGTTAAAAGTATACCATTCGAAACAAAAATAGCATAAAAGTCATTAATTCTTAAAAAATTCTCTTATTATATACAATCAGAACATGTAGCAATTCACAACTACAAAAAGTTTTAAAGGGAACTCCAGTTCGATTTTCTTAAAAACAAATTTTATTTTTGGAATGCTAAGTCCAAAAAAAATTTCAATTTAAAAAAAATGTCTTACCCCAAAAGAGAAAAAAATAACGTGGATTTACATAAATTATCCCAAAAGTCAGCTATTTTGATACTCAAAAACCCTAAAACAGCCAAATATGCAAAATATGCAGCTAAACTGTAAAATATGCAAAAAATGCAAAATATGAATGGCTCTAAACTTATTGTAAGAGTGCCACTAGTAACCCTACAAAGTCTCATGGACGTAGGTCAAACGGGAATAATTGCATTTTTGCATATTATGTTGTCCCTAGTTATTATACTTGATAACAAGATTAAAAACGTTATGAGGTGACCGTTTACGACAGCTAGCAAATCTGTTTTTGTCCTATTTTCAATGGGCGAGCTATCAAATACACGTTATTATTAGTAAATTGACGATGTTATTATTCAGAAAAACTTGGTACCACATTTCAATTTAATTTTTAGTTTGGAGTTTTGGTTAGAGTTTATAGTTCATACCTTGCCATATTAAATCCGAATATTCTATTATCAATGTTCCGTAAAAAAGTGTCAAGAAATAAGGCGTGTAATACTAGGCATATCATTACAGAGGTGCAAATCTTTTCGTTTGTTTATTCTTATATTTTATAGAAGAGTTGTAATGACATTATGTAATAAATATCAGAGCAATTTTATTATCCTTGTAATGTTGGAATTACCCTCGAAACCTCCTGTCCTTCGACTGAAAACTGCAAAGCAATCTTCAGTTCAGTACAAGGATAGATTGTCGTAATTTTGAATTTGAAATAACCACTTAATAATTGTCACTAAATAAAATTGTCAAATTTTAAATAAAAAATTGGAGTGGACGGGCATGGATGGGATTAACGTGAGTATGAATTATTCACAATAATAAACTTTCACTAGTTAACACATTTTTAAGGTTTGACAACGAAAAATATAGATTTTATTATTTTATCAACACACAATTCAATTGAAAGGTGTACGATTTATTCGAAAATTTCATTGAATTCATTGGTATTTTGGTCCTGCTACGAAATAAATGAATTTAAGGATATGTTCTGTGGACGCAGATATAATTATGTGGCCGGTGGATCGCAATAACAGAAACAAACTGTTCCGACGATTCCATCGGTTGCGGCTGCGGCTTTGGTGCAATTACTGGCAGTGTTTGCTTTGCACCGTTGCTGGCAAATGTCCAAAACGGCGAAATCGTTGCTGTTCATCCCTGGTGTCGATCTACCGTCGTCCGTCCTCATCAGCATTTGACAAACCGTTGGAACACCGGCCTAAACACCAAAACAACAGGGTTCCAAATTAAAACAAAAACACAGGTTTACTTCTAACAATGGCAATCATCCAAATTAAACTTCCAGAATCCTGATTTTTTTACAGTTGAAAATGTATGCTAATAATTAAATTTATTTTATTTGAGAGTTCAGTTTAATGAAGAACCTCACAGGTTTGCAGAAACAAGCTCCGGTTTTGTCATCACAGGTTCCACCCGTACCTGGCAGGCAAAATTGGGCACAACAATGCGGGCTGGCCAGAAACACAGAACAGTGCCTTATTGTTGCGATACCGGGCAGGTTTTGAATCTGTAGATATTCATAACAATTCATGCATCGATTCAAAAATACAATTTTATTAAAAAAAATACTTAATTACTTACAATTTTATGTCCGGTTGCAACACTAGTATTACACAAAAGTCCCGTGGGACTAGCTTCACAAAGCGCATTTGAAATCTCATCTGCGACATTGCCAACGGTTTCAAGTACAGAACTCCCAGTCGGGATCGCAGTTGGAACTGATGGGATTGGAATATATGGAACTGAAATGGAAATAACTGTTCCGATTCCAAAAAGCATTAGAAATGGCAAAACAGGGACTTGGTTCTTGATTTGTGACATTTTGGAAAGATAAGCGTACAATAATAGGCGTCTTAATAGTTTTTTTTAAATCAAAAACTTAAATTTGTATGGGAAAACTACAATGTTTGCATTGGAAGATTTAAAAGAGTACTGGATAGATTGGTCGTTAGGATTTAAGTTATCCTCAATAACAAAATTAGAGGTTAAAAGCTGATCCTGGCATGTCAATAGAAAATAGTGTAATACTAATCATACATAAATTATATCCTGAATGTCCTGAAATGTCAAAAGTTATCATAAGATGTTACATTATTTACAAAATAAATTACGTAAAGAAATCGTTAGAGACAAGTTCAATGTTATCTCGGGTTATGGAGAGTTGAAAACGGGTTTGGAAAGTGGTAAAAATGTATCGATAGATTTAATTTATTTAAACTTTAAACAGTTCAATTATAAACAATTGCCAGAATAATGGACGGACGAACAGACAAATCGTTTCTATAAAGGGCATTTTTGCTTAATTGATTATGGAATGCCATTTATTCATCTGTTACATATTACGTTCCGTTTGTTATGTAGTTCAAGCATCAAGGGCATTGGAGGACGATGTTTCAATTCAAGTTCAATGGACTAACGGCTTTTAACTTGACATCTCTAATTCTCTGTAATCTAAAAGAGTTGAGCATTTGGCTGACAATTTGCGAGGTTTATCACTTCTGTCGCGGACAGGAAATGCGTATAAATAATTGTAATTTAGCTTAATTATAAATAAAAGTTGCATTATTGAATTTTGTAGAGTAATACTAAATATTGTATGGTTTTCCGTCGGATAGGAAAAGGAAAGGAATACGTATTGACTCTGTAATGGTGTTTAGTAGATTAGATTTTATAAACATCTTTACTGTTATTAGTATGATTGTACGACGGTTAGTAAAAGGTCAGTGTAAAGTATAAAGTAAATTACTAATGGAGATTGGACGTCTTGCACGACGGAAAGTGAAAGGAAAGGGAAATAACATAATTTGAGATGTGATATTTGTAGTTATAATTTACTTTGTAATGTATTAAATACGATTTTTATGTTATGTTTGAAGTTTTATGAAGTTATTGTATCATTATCATTTTGGCAGAGCTTGAGTCAAGATCAAATTTGGATAATCTCCCGAAGTTATAGCGATTAGAAATTATAGTTGTCTTCGTATAATTTTGGGATCTTTTGAAAATCAATAAATCCGTGCGATTGAAAATATAGAATCGGCGAGTTTAAATTACTTTTTATTTATCATCTTGGGCCTATTTGGAGCTGAGCAAGTCGAAGTAGATAACACCGCCGATGGACAGTAGTTCAAAAGTGCATATTACGTTAGAAGGCCTTTCGGTGTAGCTTTTAGAACTCGTTACTACAACGATACAACTTGACTTGGAACTAATAGTGGCAAGTGATAGAACCTTATCCAGCGACTGACATTGTTCAGCATAGTACTGGCCTTAAACCGTGGCTCTGAATTGGACTGACTTTAGTTGACTAGTTACAAAGTGCATATTAAAGATTGGCTTTGGATAGGAACTGGAGTAGTCATCAACCACACAACAAAACCTCAATTGTCACAAATCTCAACCGTTGATACTTTCACCGGGTAGGTGGCTGTCCCTCAACAACTTCATTCCAGAATTTAGCTTTTTTTTTTAATTATTGACCATTCCAACATAAACGTATATACTTTACTTTTATTTTTTATCCCGGCTATTTTCATCTATATATGCCAGTTTTATTTTCATTTTTCTAAGTTGAGGCAAAGAGTACATGGTGTTCGCCATGGTAACGGTTTCACCTTAGTATGCATTCACCCCCCCCCCCTGGAAATCTTTAGTCAGACCTACAGCCTTAGGGGTGCATTGTATCGAAAAAATGCAAAGAATAAAAAAGGTGGAAAATTCGATTTGCCAGTGCCGTTTGATTTCAAATTCTAATTTTTTTTAATTTAAACATGCTAAACCATATATGACTAAATTTTAAATCGCTGTTTTTTGGCCAAATCACTATGTTCGGACCAATAGCACAACTTTTTATTAATTCTCGCATATTAAAAACTATACAATTTTTTTATTTCAAAACAATCGGTTGAAAACTGATCAAGATATGCATGTTCAAAGTTTCCTTATAGGCAATATCATGTAACTGCTATATCATATAGCTGTCGTTATAGTACCGGATATTAGTATATATGAACGATGAACCTGGTATCACTCATATATGCCCAGACACTGTACCAAGTACTTATCAAAGCTCCTAAAAGAGAGACCATATCCCCTTAGAATCCTGCAGTTGCAGGCGTTGAGCGTTGTGACTTAAAGCGATTGATTTTAAGTGATAATAACCGAATAAACTACAGCTAAAAAGAGACTTCTAAGTTGAGTCGCTCTCAAAAGAAGAAAACAAGAATAACCTTCAAGTTTTTAAAATACTTCTGTTTCTGAAACTACATTTGCCTCAATATGGGCCTCTCTCTCTCGTACTTCTTTAAAATGTACCTAGCTCTTAGATTTTATAGAATATCATCGTCTTGTTATTCAAGTGATAAAGACAGACTAGACATTTTATAATAATGAATTTGAAATATTTCAGCCAAACATGGTTTAAATAGTAAAAATTGATATGTTTAGGTAGTGAGGAAAACACGGGAAATGATCATAGTGGGTCTTTAATAATTAATTAATTACATATTCATTGAAATATTTATGCAAATCCAATACGAACACGATAATCATAATTACCCTTATTATTATTATTATTATTATTATTAACCATAATTATTTGACCGCTTACGTCATGGAGTTTCACCCTTTCTCGATGTGCATTTTTAGCTGTTTGTTATTTTAAGGTATTTACAATTTCTTCTCCTGGATTGAGGCCCATATTGAGGCAAATGTAGTTTCAGAAACAGAAGTATTTTAAAAACTTGAAGGTTATTCTTGTTTTCTTCTTTTGAGAGCGACTCAACTTAGAAGTCTCTTTTTAGCTGTAGTTTATTTAATTGTTTTAAGTGAAAGGGGCTTATCGAATAACCCGTTAGCAGTTATTTATTGGCATCAGCTACTTTACAAAGCATTTTATTTCAATTTGAAGGGTATATGTACCCGCTATGTAAAAGTATCCAAATACAGGGGCCTTTTATTTAAAGACATACACAATAAACCCTTGCAAAAGATTTTTGTAACTCCGAAGCGTTCTTGAGATATGTTCCAAATACTAACCCAAAAACCGGTTAAAAATCAGTTTTGCACAAGTTTTTCCCGTTTTAAGGTATTTGACACGTTTATTTGTGTAACATTGGATTGTTGTTCAATTTTGGTCATTTCCGCCCCGTACACTGGATAGTGTAGCATTGAACGCCCCCTTTTCCTGTCCCCGGTAGTGGCCCCACCGGTGGGCGCCAATAGTATTCGGGTTAGGAAGATAGGGTTAGGGTCTAATACCAAGCTATGTAAGGTAGGTGGGGGTAGGATGTCGAGCTATGTAAATTAGGTAGGGGTAGGATACCGAGCTATGCCATGTAGGTAGGGATGGGATACCTAGCTATGCAAGATAGAAAGGGGTTATCTGATTGTATTGTATCGTCGCTTCACAGAAGAGCTATCTCACTCCTGGCAAGGAGTGGGAGTCATATAACATTGAAATCTCAAGTTTCCCCATTTAGTGGTGGTGGTCCGGTGTCTATTGGGGGTGTCCCAGGCATGTGGGAGTCATTTAACATTAAAATATCAAGTTGCCCCATTGAGTGGGGGTGTTACAGGCATGTGGGAGTCATTTAACATTGAAATCCCAAGTTCCCCCATTGAGTGGGGGTGGTCCGGTGTCTACTGGGGGTGTCCCAGGCATGTGGGAGTTATCTAACATTGAAATCTCAAGTTGCCCCATTGAGTGGGGGTGGTCCGGTGTCTATTGGGGGTGTCCCAGGCATGTGGGAGTCGTTTAACATTGAAATCTCAAGTTGCCCCATTGAGTGGGGGTGGTCCGGTGTCTATTGTGGGTGTTCCAGGCATGTGGGAGTCGTTTAACATTGAAATCTCAAGTTGCCCCATTGAGTGGGGGTGGTCCGCTGTCTATTGGGGGTGTCCCAGGCATGTGGGAGTCATTTAACATTGAAATCTCAAGTTGCCCCATTGAGTGGGGGTGGTCCGGTGTCTATTGGGGGTGTCCCAGGCATGTGGGAGTCGTTTAACATTGAAATCTCAAGTTGCCCCATTGAGTGGGTGTTGTCCGGTGTCTACTGGGGGTGTCCCTGGCATGTGAGAGTCATTTAACATTGAAATCTCAAGTTGCCCCATTGAGTGGGGGTGGTCCGCTGTCTATTGGGGGTGTCCCAGGCATGTGGGAGTCATTTAACATTGAAATCTCAGATTGTCCCATTTGGCGCGGGCACACCCCCGGTGTGAGTGGTGGTGGGGGAGGTCCCGTATGTGTTTGAGTATAGGATGTATATATGAGTTAGATAGGTAGAAGATGCATGTGTTAG
>CAJQTU010000117.1:0-48541 GCA_906901685.1 Desoria tigrina
TGGAGGAACTATTCTTTGCTTGGAGAAATTAGTTGTTTGCTTTGAGGAACTATTCTTTGCTTGGAGAAATTAGTTGTTTGCTTGGAGGAACTATTCTTTGCTTGGAGAAATTAGTTGTTTGCTTGGAGGAACTATTCTTTGCTTGGAGAAATTATTTGTTTGCTTGGAGGAACTATTCTTTGCTTGGAGAAATTAGTTGTTTGCTTGGAGGAACTATTCTTTGCTTGGAGAAATTAGTTGTTTGCTTGGAGGAACTATTCTTTGCTTGGAGAAATTAGTTGTTTGCTTGGAGGAACTATTCTTTGCTTGGAGAAATTAGTTGTTTGCTTGGAGGAACTATTCTTTGCTTGGAGAAATTAGTTGTTTGCTTTGAGGAACTATTCTTTGCTTGGAGAAATTAGTTGTTTGCTTGGAGGAACTATTCTTTGCTTGGAGAAATTAGTTGTTTGCTTGGAGGAACTATTCTTTGCTTGGAGAAATTAGTTGTTTGCTTGGAGGAACTATTCTTTGCTTGGAGAAATTAGTTGTTTGCTTGGAGGAACTATTCTTTGCTTGGAGAAATTAGTTGTTTGCTTGGAGGAACTATTCTTTTTCGGATTTTTATCGGAGAAAAATTTTCGGCGAGACTGACTACGCTAACTGCCCACTCCGCCATGTTTCTACTGAGGGCGTCAATCGCTACCCCGCGCCTCATATACTTCCTTCGCTGTGCCCCTTCGTACAAGAAAAGAGGCCTTCTTTCTGATTACGATGCAGTTCTGAAACTGGCGGTAGAGGGCTCGCTAAACTGTCGGCTATCTCCAGAGGCGTGGCTACAATCGTCTCTCCCAGTCAAGATGGGAGGCCTAGGGATCCGGCATGCTGTGGAAACGGCGCTTCCGTGTTTTATCGCGTCGTTCCAAAGTGTGTCGCCCCTGGTCGCCCAGCTCGCGCCGCCACAAATATTGGCCGCCGACTTGTCTCTTACAGAAGCAGTGGAAAACTGGAGTCTCCAGACTATGTGTGACCTCCCTGACCCTACCGTAAGGGGCATTCAAAAGTGTTGGGAGGGGCCGCTTGTTCAGCGAACCGTGGAGTCTCTGAACTTAGCCGCTATAAATCTGGAAGACAAAGCACGCCTGCTAGCAATCGCCAAACCTCACGCTGGCGATTGGCTTAATGCTCTTCCCTCCCCCCAGCTTGGGACCCACCTTCCCAATGAATCCTTCAGGATTGCCTGTGCCCTCCGACTCGGGGCAGATATATGTGAGCCCCATAAGTGCCCATGTGGGGCACAGGTTACGTCAAGGGGCTATCATGGCCTATCCTGCAAGAAAAGCGCAGGCCGTTGGTCCCGTCACGAAGGGGCCAATGATGTAATCGCACGGGCTCTCCGTTCGGCTGAGGTGCCGTGTATTCGTGAGCCGGCCGGCTGTTCGAGGTCGGATGGAAAAAGGCCCGACGGCCAGACCCTCATCCCATGGGCACGAGGAAAGTCCCTTGTCTGGGATTTCACTTGCGTCGATACGTTTGCCCCCTCCTACGTTGCCCAATCCGCCATCCGTTCCGGTTCTGCTGCCGAAACTGCTGAGGAAAATAAGAGGAGAAAGTATGACTTTCTCCTCGATAGGTTTATTTTTGTCCCTGTGGCCATGGAGACTGTTGGGATTTGGGGTCAGGAGGGACTTCGCCTCATCTCGTCTATTGGACAGAGGATATCGCAGGTAACTGGGGAACCTAGATCATCCTCGTTCCTCATTCAGCGTTTGGGAATCGCTGTTCAACGGGGCAACGTGGCCTCCATTTTGGGTACTCTTCCAGCAGGCAAAGAGCTGGAGGAGATTTTTTTATTATGAGTTGTCATTTTTGGGATTTTTGTGCCTTTTTGTGAAGTGATTTTTTTTAGATATGGAAGATTGCAAATGTGTTTCCGTGATTTTTTATATTGATACTATGTTAGGGATTAATATTGTGCGACGATCAAATGTCAGTATTTTTTATATATATTATAATGTGAATTGCAATATCAAATTTCATACACAAACTCTGTGGTACATTCCTTTACTCCTTGAATAAATATAGATATTTCTTTGCTTGGAGAAATTAGTTGTTTGCTTTGAGGAACTATTCTTTGCTTGGAGAAATTAGTTGTTTGCTTGGAGGAACTATTCTTTGCTTGGAGAAATTAGTTGTTTGCTTGGAGGAACTATTCTTTGCTTGGAGAAATTAGTTGTTTGCTTGGAGGAACTATTCTTTGCTTGGAGAAATTAGTTGTTTGCTTGGAGGAACTATTCTTTGCTTGGAGAAATTAGTTGTTTGCTTGGAGGAACTATTCTTTGCTTGGAGAAATTAGTTGTTTGCTTGGAGGAACTATTCTTTGCTTGGAGAAATTAGTTGTTTGCTTGGAGGAACTATTCTTTGCTTGGAGAAATTAGTTGTTTGCTTGGAGGAACTATTCTTTGCTTGGAGAAATTAGTTGTTTGCTTGGAGGAACTATTCTTTGCTTGGAGAAATTAGTTGTTTGCTTGGAGGAACTATTCTTTGCTTGGAGAAATTAGTTGTTTGCTTGGAGGAACTATTCTTTGCTTGGAGAAATTAGTTGTTTGCTTGGAGGAACTATTCTTTGCTTGGAGAAATTAGTTGTTTGCTTGGAGGAACTATTCTTTGCTTGGAGAAATTAGTTGTTTGCTTGGAGGAACTATTCTTTGCTTGGAGAAATTAGTTGTTTGCTTGGAGGAACTATTCTTTGCTTGGAGAAATTAGTTGTTTGCTTGGAGGAACTATTCTTTGCTTGGAGAAATTAGTTGTTTGCTTGGAGGAACTATTCTTTGCTTGGAGAAATTAGTTGTTTGCTTGGAGGAACTATTCTTTGCTTGGAGAAATTAGTTGTTTGATTGGAGGAACTATTCTTTGCTTGGAGAAATTAGTTGTTTGCTTGGAGGAACTATTCTTTGCTTGGAGAAATTAGTTGTTTGCTTGGAGGAACTATTCTTTGCTTGGAGAAATTAGTTGTTTGCTTGGAGGAACTATTCTTTGCTTGGAGAAATTAGTTGTTTGCTTGGAGGAACTATTCTTTGCTTGGAGAAATTAGTTGTTTGCTTGGAGGAACTATTCTTTGCTTGGAGAAATTAGTTGTTTGCTTTGAGGAACTATTCTTTGCTTGGAGAAATTAGTTGTTTGCTTGGAGGAACTATTCTTTGCTTGGAGAAATTAGTTGTTTGCTTGGAGGAACTATTCTTTGCTTGGAGAAATTAGTTGTTTGCTTGGAGGAACTATTCTTTGCTTGGAGAAATTAGTTGTTTGCTTTGAGGAACTATTCTTTGCTTGGAGAAATTAGTTGTTTGCTTGGAGGAACTATTCTTTGCTTGGAGAAATTAGTTGTTTGCTTGGAGGAACTATTCTTTGCTTGGAGAAATTAGTTGTTTGCTTGGAGGAACTATTCTTTGCTTGGAGAAATTAGTTGTTTGCTTGGAGGAACTATTCTTTGCTTGGAGAAATTAGTTGTTTGCTTGGAGGAACTATTCTTTGCTTGGAGAAATTAGTTGTTTGCTTGGAGGAACTATTCTTTGCTTGGAGAAATTAGTTGTTTGCTTGGAGGAACTATTCTTTGCTTGGAGAAATTAGTTGTTTGCTTGGAGGAACTATTCTTTGCTTGGAGAAATTAGTTGTTTGCTTGGAGGAACTATTCTTTGCTTGGAGAAATTAGTTGTTTGCTTGGAGGAACTATTCTTTGCTTGGAGAAATTAGTTGTTTGCTTGGAGGAACTATTCTTTGCTTGGAGAAATTAGTTGTTTGCTTGGAGGAACTATTCTTTGCTTGGAGAAATTAGTTGTTTGCTTTGAGGAACTATTCTTTGCTTGGAGAAATTAGTTGTTTGCTTGGAGGAACTATTCTTTGCTTGGAGAAATTAGTTGTTTGCTTGGAGGAACTATTCTTTGCTTGGAGAAATTAGTTGTTTGCTTGGAGGAACTATTCTTTGCTTGGAGAAATTAGTTGTTTGCTTGGAGGAACTATTCTTTGCTTGGAGAAATTAGTTGTTTGCTTGGAGGAACTATTCTTTGCTTGGAGAAATTAGTTGTTTGCTTGGAGGAACTATTCTTTGCTTGGAGAAATTAGTTGTTTGCTTTGAGGAACTATTCTTTGCTTGGAGAAATTAGTTGTTTGCTTGGAGGAACTATTCTTTGCTTGGAGAAATTAGTTGTTTGCTTGGAGGAACTATTCTTTGCTTGGAGAAATTAGTTGTTTGCTTGGAGGAACTATTCTTTGCTTGGAGAAATTAGTTGTTTGCTTGGAGGAACTATTCTTTGCTTGGAGAAATTAGTTGTTTGCTTGGAGGAACTATTCTTTGCTTGGAGAAATTAGTTGTTTGCTTTGAGGAACTATTCTTTGCTTGGAGAAATTAGTTGTTTGCTTGGAGGAACTATTCTTTGCTTGGAGAAATTAGTTGTTTGCTTGGAGGAACTATTCTTTGCTTGGAGAAATTATTTGTTTGCTTGGAGGAACTATTCTTTGCTTGGAGAAATTAGTTGTTTGCTTGGAGGAACTATTCTTTGCTTGGAGAAATTAGTTGTTTGCTTGGAGGAACTATTCTTTGCTTGGAGAAATTAGTTGTTTGCTTGGAGGAACTATTCTTTGCTTGGAGAAATTAGTTGTTTGCTTGGAGGAACTATTCTTTGCTTGGAGAAATTAGTTGTTTGCTTTGAGGAACTATTCTTTGCTTGGAGAAATTAGTTGTTTGCTTGGAGGAACTATTCTTTGCTTGGAGAAATTAGTTGTTTGCTTGGAGGAACTATTCTTTGCTTGGAGAAATTAGTTGTTTGCTTGGAGGAACTATTCTTTGCTTGGAGAAATTAGTTGTTTGCTTGGAGGAACTATTCTTTGCTTGGAGAAATTAGTTGTTTGCTTGGAGGAACTATTCTTTTTCGGATTTTTATCGGAGAAAAATTTTCGGCGAGACTGACTACGCTAACTGCCCACTCCGCCATGTTTCTACTGAGGGCGTCAATCGCTACCCCGCGCCTCATATACTTCCTTCGCTGTGCCCCTTCGTACAAGAAAAGAGGCCTTCTTTCTGATTACGATGCAGTTCTGAAACTGGCGGTAGAGGGCTCGCTAAACTGTCGGCTATCTCCAGAGGCGTGGCTACAATCGTCTCTCCCAGTCAAGATGGGAGGCCTAGGGATCCGGCATGCTGTGGAAACGGCGCTTCCGTGTTTTATCGCGTCGTTCCAAAGTGTGTCGCCCCTGGTCGCCCAGCTCGCGCCGCCACAAATATTGGCCGCCGACTTGTCTCTTACAGAAGCAGTGGAAAACTGGAGTCTCCAGACTATGTGTGACCTCCCTGACCCTACCGTAAGGGGCATTCAAAAGTGTTGGGAGGGGCCGCTTGTTCAGCGAACCGTGGAGTCTCTGAACTTAGCCGCTATAAATCTGGAAGACAAAGCACGCCTGCTAGCAATCGCCAAACCTCACGCTGGCGATTGGCTTAATGCTCTTCCCTCCCCCCAGCTTGGGACCCACCTTCCCAATGAATCCTTCAGGATTGCCTGTGCCCTCCGACTCGGGGCAGATATATGTGAGCCCCATAAGTGCCCATGTGGGGCACAGGTTACGTCAAGGGGCTATCATGGCCTATCCTGCAAGAAAAGCGCAGGCCGTTGGTCCCGTCACGAAGGGGCCAATGATGTAATCGCACGGGCTCTCCGTTCGGCTGAGGTGCCGTGTATTCGTGAGCCGGCCGGCTGTTCGAGGTCGGATGGAAAAAGGCCCGACGGCCAGACCCTCATCCCATGGGCACGAGGAAAGTCCCTTGTCTGGGATTTCACTTGCGTCGATACGTTTGCCCCCTCCTACGTTGCCCAATCCGCCATCCGTTCCGGTTCTGCTGCCGAAACTGCTGAGGAAAATAAGAGGAGAAAGTATGACTTTCTCCTCGATAGGTTTATTTTTGTCCCTGTGGCCATGGAGACTGTTGGGATTTGGGGTCAGGAGGGACTTCGCCTCATCTCGTCTATTGGACAGAGGATATCGCAGGTAACTGGGGAACCTAGATCATCCTCGTTCCTCATTCAGCGTTTGGGAATCGCTGTTCAACGGGGCAACGTGGCCTCCATTTTGGGTACTCTTCCAGCAGGCAAAGAGCTGGAGGAGATTTTTTTATTATGAGTTGTCATTTTTGGGATTTTTGTGCCTTTTTGTGAAGTGATTTTTTTTAGATATGGAAGATTGCAAATGTGTTTCCGTGATTTTTTATATTGATACTATGTTAGGGATTAATATTGTGCGACGATCAAATGTCAGTATTTTTTATATATATTATAATGTGAATTGCAATATCAAATTTCATACACAAACTCTGTGGTACATTCCTTTACTCCTTGAATAAATATAGATATTTCTTTGCTTGGAGAAATTAGTTGTTTGCTTTGAGGAACTATTCTTTGCTTGGAGAAATTAGTTGTTTGCTTGGAGGAACTATTCTTTGCTTGGAGAAATTAGTTGTTTGCTTGGAGGAACTATTCTTTGCTTGGAGAAATTAGTTGTTTGCTTGGAGGAACTATTCTTTGCTTGGAGAAATTAGTTGTTTGCTTGGAGGAACTATTCTTTGCTTGGAGAAATTAGTTGTTTGCTTGGAGGAACTATTCTTTGCTTGGAGAAATTAGTTGTTTGCTTGGAGGAACTATTCTTTGCTTGGAGAAATTAGTTGTTTGCTTGGAGGAACTATTCTTTGCTTGGAGAAATTAGTTGTTTGCTTGGAGGAACTATTCTTTGCTTGGAGAAATTAGTTGTTTGCTTGGAGGAACTATTCTTTGCTTGGAGAAATTAGTTGTTTGCTTGGAGGAACTATTCTTTGCTTGGAAAAATTAGTTGTTTGCTTGGAGGAACTATTCTTTGCTTGGAGAAATTAGTTGTTTGCTTGGAGGAACTATTCTTTGCTTGGAGAAATTAATTGTTTGATTGGAGGAACTATTCTTTGCTTGGAGAAATTAGTTGTTTGCTTGGAGGAACTATTCTTTGCTTGGAGAAATTAGTTGTTTGCTTGGAGGAACTATTCTTTGCTTGGAGAAATTAGTTGTTTGCTTGGAGGAACTATTCTTTGCTTGGAGAAATTAGTTGTTTGCTTGGAGGAACTATTCTTTGCTTGGAGAAATTAGTTGTTTGCTTGGAGGAACTATTCTTTGCTTGGAGAAATTAGTTGTTTGCTTGGAGGAACTATTCTTTGCTTGGAGAAATTAGTTGTTTGCTTTGAGGAACTATTCTTTGCTTGGAGAAATTAGTTGTTTGCTTGGAGGAACTATTCTTTGCTTGGAGAAATTAGTTGTTTGCTTGGAGGAACTATTCTTTGCTTGGAGAAATTAGTTGTTTGCTTGGAGGAACTATTCTTTGCTTGGAGAAATTAGTTGTTTGCTTGGAGGAACTATTCTTTGCTTGGAGAAATTAGTTGTTTGCTTGGAGGAACTATTCTTTGCTTGGAGAAATTAGTTGTTTGCTTTGAGGAACTATTCTTTGCTTGGAGAAATTAGTTGTTTGCTTGGAGGAACTATTCTTTGCTTGGAGAAATTAGTTGTTTGCTTGGAGGAACTATTCTTTGCTTGGAGAAATTATTTGTTTGCTTGGAGGAACTATTCTTTGCTTGGAGAAATTAGTTGTTTGCTTGGAGGAACTATTCTTTGCTTGGAGAAATTAGTTGTTTGCTTGGAGGAACTATTCTTTGCTTGGAGAAATTAGTTGTTTGCTTGGAGGAACTATTCTTTGCTTGGAGAAATTAGTTGTTTGCTTGGAGGAACTATTCTTTGCTTGGAGAAATTAGTTGTTTGCTTGGAGGAACTATTCTTTTTCGGATTTTTATCGGAGAAAAATTTTCGGCGAGACTGACTACGCTAACTGCCCACTCCGCCATGTTTCTACTGAGGGCGTCAATCGCTACCCCGCGCCTCATATACTTCCTTCGCTGTGCCCCTTCGTACAAGAAAAGAGGCCTTCTTTCTGATTACGATGCAGTTCTGAAACTGGCGGTAGAGGGCTCGCTAAACTGTCGGCTATCTCCAGAGGCGTGGCTACAATCGTCTCTCCCAGTCAAGATGGGAGGCCTAGGGATCCGGCATGCTGTGGAAACGGCGCTTCCGTGTTTTATCGCGTCGTTCCAAAGTGTGTCGCCCCTGGTCGCCCAGCTCGCGCCGCCACAAATATTGGCCGCCGACTTGTCTCTTACAGAAGCAGTGGAAAACTGGAGTCTCCAGACTATGTGTGACCTCCCTGACCCTACCGTAAGGGGCATTCAAAAGTGTTGGGAGGGGCCGCTTGTTCAGCGAACCGTGGAGTCTCTGAACTTAGCCGCTATAAATCTGGAAGACAAAGCACGCCTGCTAGCAATCGCCAAACCTCACGCTGGCGATTGGCTTAATGCTCTTCCCTCCCCCCAGCTTGGGACCCACCTTCCCAATGAATCCTTCAGGATTGCCTGTGCCCTCCGACTCGGGGCAGATATATGTGAGCCCCATAAGTGCCCATGTGGGGCACAGGTTACGTCAAGGGGCTATCATGGCCTATCCTGCAAGAAAAGCGCAGGCCGTTGGTCCCGTCACGAAGGGGCCAATGATGTAATCGCACGGGCTCTCCGTTCGGCTGAGGTGCCGTGTATTCGTGAGCCGGCCGGCTGTTCGAGGTCGGATGGAAAAAGGCCCGACGGCCAGACCCTCATCCCATGGGCACGAGGAAAGTCCCTTGTCTGGGATTTCACTTGCGTCGATACGTTTGCCCCCTCCTACGTTGCCCAATCCGCCATCCGTTCCGGTTCTGCTGCCGAAACTGCTGAGGAAAATAAGAGGAGAAAGTATGACTTTCTCCTCGATAGGTTTATTTTTGTCCCTGTGGCCATGGAGACTGTTGGGATTTGGGGTCAGGAGGGACTTCGCCTCATCTCGTCTATTGGACAGAGGATATCGCAGGTAACTGGGGAACCTAGATCATCCTCGTTCCTCATTCAGCGTTTGGGAATCGCTGTTCAACGGGGCAACGTGGCCTCCATTTTGGGTACTCTTCCAGCAGGCAAAGAGCTGGAGGAGATTTTTTTATTATGAGTTGTCATTTTTGGGATTTTTGTGCCTTTTTGTGAAGTGATTTTTTTTAGATATGGAAGATTGCAAATGTGTTTCCGTGATTTTTTATATTGATACTATGTTAGGGATTAATATTGTGCGACGATCAAATGTCAGTATTTTTTATATATATTATAATGTGAATTGCAATATCAAATTTCATACACAAACTCTGTGGTACATTCCTTTACTCCTTGAATAAATATAGATATTTCTTTGCTTGGAGAAATTAGTTGTTTGCTTTGAGGAACTATTCTTTGCTTGGAGAAATTAGTTGTTTGCTTGGAGGAACTATTCTTTGCTTGGAGAAATTAGTTGTTTGCTTGGAGGAACTATTCTTTGCTTGGAGAAATTAGTTGTTTGCTTGGAGGAACTATTCTTTGCTTGGAGAAATTAGTTGTTTGCTTGGAGGAACTATTCTTTGCTTGGAGAAATTAGTTGTTTGCTTGGAGGAACTATTCTTTGCTTGGAGAAATTAGTTGTTTGCTTGGAGGAACTATTCTTTGCTTGGAGAAATTAGTTGTTTGCTTGGAGGAACTATTCTTTGCTTGGAGAAATTAGTTGTTTGCTTGGAGGAACTATTCTTTGCTTGGAGAAATTAGTTGTTTGCTTGGAGGAACTATTCTTTGCTTGGAGAAATTAGTTGTTTGCTTGGAGGAACTATTCTTTGCTTGGAGAAATTAGTTGTTTGCTTGGAGGAACTATTCTTTGCTTGGAGAAATTAGTTGTTTGCTTGGAGGAACTATTCTTTGCTTGGAGAAATTAGTTGTTTGCTTGGAGGAACTATTCTTTGCTTGGAGAAATTAGTTGTTTGCTTGGAGGAACTATTCTTTGCTTGGAGAAATTAGTTGTTTGCTTGGAGGAACTATTCTTTGCTTGGAGAAATTAGTTGTTTGCTTGGAGGAACTATTCTTTGCTTGGAGAAATTAGTTGTTTGCTTGGAGGAACTATTCTTTGCTTGGAGAAATTAGTTGTTTGCTTGGAGGAACTATTCTTTGCTTGGAGAAATTAGTTGTTTGATTGGAGGAACTATTCTTTGCTTGGAGAAATTAGTTGTTTGCTTGGAGGAACTATTCTTTGCTTGGAGAAATTAGTTGTTTGCTTGGAGGAACTATTCTTTGCTTGGAGAAATTAGTTGTTTGCTTGGAGGAACTATTCTTTGCTTGGAGAAATTAGTTGTTTGCTTGGAGGAACTATTCTTTGCTTGGAGAAATTAGTTGTTTGCTTGGAGGAACTATTCTTTGCTTGGAGAAATTAGTTGTTTGCTTGGAGGAACTATTCTTTGCTTGGAGAAATTAGTTGTTTGCTTGGAGGAACTATTCTTTGCTTGGAGAAATTAGTTGTTTGCTTGGAGGAACTATTCTTTGCTTGGAGAAATTAGTTGTTTGCTTGGAGGAACTATTCTTTGCTTGGAGAAATTAGTTGTTTGCTTGGAGGAACTATTCTTTGCTTGGAGAAATTAGTTGTTTGCTTGGAGGAACTATTCTTTGCTTGGAGAAATTAGTTGTTTGCTTGGAGGAACTATTCTTTGCTTGGAGAAATTAGTTGTTTGCTTGGAGGAACTATTCTTTGCTTGGAGAAATTAGTTGTTTGCTTGGAGGAACTATTCTTTGCTTGGAGAAATTAGTTGTTTGCTTGGAGGAACTATTCTTTGCTTGGAGAAATTAGTTGTTTGCTTGGAGGAACTATTCTTTGCTTGGAGAAATTAGTTGTTTGCTTGGAGGAACTATTCTTTGCTTGGAGAAATTAGTTGTTTGCTTGGAGGAACTATTCTTTGCTTGGAGAAATTAGTTGTTTGCTTGGAGGAACTATTCTTTGCTTGGAGAAATTAGTTGTTTGCTTGGAGGAACTATTCTTTGCTTGGAGAAATTAGTTGTTTGCTTGGAGGAACTATTCTTTGCTTGGAGAAATTAGTTGTTTGCTTGGAGGAACTATTCTTTGCTTGGAGAAATTAGTTGTTTGCTTGGAGGAACTATTCTTTGCTTGGAGAAATTAGTTGTTTGCTTGGAGGAACTATTCTTTGCTTGGAGAAATTAGTTGTTTGCTTGGAGGAACTATTCTTTGCTTGGAGAAATTAGTTGTTTGCTTGGAGGAACTATTCTTTGCTTGGAGAAATTAGTTGTTTGCTTGGAGGAACTATTCTTTGCTTGGAGAAATTAGTTGTTTGCTTGGAGGAACTATTCTTTGCTTGGAGAAATTAGTTGTTTGCTTGGAGGAACTATTCTTTGCTTGGAGAAATTAGTTGTTTGCTTGGAGGAACTATTCTTTGCTTGGAGAAATTAGTTGTTTGCTTGGAGGAACTATTCTTTGCTTGGAGAAATTAGTTGTTTGCTTGGAGGAACTATTCTTTGCTTGGAGAAATTAGTTGTTTGCTTGGAGGAACTATTCTTTGCTTGGAGAAATTAGTTGTTTGCTTGGAGGAACTATTCTTTACTTGGAGAAATTAGTTGTTTGCTTGGAGGAACTATTCTTTGCTTGGAGAAATTAGTTGTTTGCTTGGAGGAACTATTCTTTACTTGGAGAAATTAGTTGTTTGCTTGGAGGAACTATTCTTTGCTTGGAGAAATTAGTTGTTTGCTTGGAGGAACTTTTCTTGGCTTGGAGAAATTAGTTGTTTGCTTGGAGGAACTATTCTTTGCTTGGAGAAATTAGTTGTTTGCTTGGAGGAACTATTCTTTGCTTGGAGAAATTAGTTGTTTGCTTGGAGGAACTATTCTTTGCTTGGAGAAATTAGTTGTTTGCTTGGAGGAACTATTCTTTGCTTGGAGAAATTAGTTGTTTGCTTGGAGGAACTATTCTTTGCTTGGAGAAATTAGTTGTTTGCTTGGAGGAACTATTCTTTGCTTGGAGAAATTAGTTGTTTGCTTGGAGGAACTATTCTTTGCTTGGAGAAATTAGTTGTTTGCTTGGAGGAACTATTCTTTGCTTGGAGAAATTAGTTGTTTGCTTGGAGGAACTATTCTTTGCTTGGAGAAATTAGTTGTTTGCTTGGAGGAACTATTCTTTGCTTGGAGAAATTAGTTGTTTGCTTGGAGGAACTATTCTTTACTTGGAGAAATTAGTTGTTTGCTTGGAGGAACTATTCTTTGCTTGGAGAAATTAGTTGTTTGCTTGGAGGAACTATTCTTTACTTGGAGAAATTAGTTGTTTGCTTGGAGGAACTATTCTTTGCTTGGAGAAATTAGTTGTTTGCTTGGAGGAACTTTTCTTGGCTTGGAGAAATTAGTTGTTTGCTTGGAGGAACTATTCTTTGCTTGGAGAAATTAGTTGTTTGCTTGGAGGAACTATTCTTTGCTTGGAGAAATTAGTTGTTTGCTTGGAGGAACTATTCTTTGCTTGGAGAAATTAGTTGTTTGCTTGGAGGAACTATTCTTTGCTTGGAGAAATTAGTTGTTTGCTTGGAGGAACTATTCTTTGCTTGGAGAAATTAGTTGTTTGCTTGGAGGAACTATTCTTTGCTTGGAGAAATTAGTTGTTTGCTTGCAGGAACTATTCTTTGCTTGGAGAAATTAGTTGTTTGCTTGGAGGAACTATTCTTTGCTTGGAGAAATTAGTTGTTTGCTTGGAGGAACTATTCTTTGCTTGGAGAAATAAGTTGTTTGCTTGGAGGAACTATTCTTTGCTTGGAGAAATTAGTTGTTTGCTTGGAGGAACTATTCTTTGCTTGGAGAAATAAGTTGTTTGCTTGGAGGAACTATTCTTTGCTTGGAGAAATTAGTTGTTTGCTTGGAGGAACTATTCTTTGCTTGGAGAAATTAGTTGTTTGCTTGGAGGAACTATTCTTTGCTTGGAGAAATTAGTTGTTTGCTTGGAGGAACTATTCTTTGCTTGGAGAAATTAGTTGTTTGCTTGGAGGAACTATTCTTTGCTTGGAGAAATTAGTTGTTTGCTAGGAGGAACTATTCTTTGCTTGGAGAAATTAGTTGTTTGCTTGGAGGAACTATTCTTTGCTTGGAGAAATTAGTTGTTTGCTTGGAGGAACTATTCTTTGCTTGGAGAAATTAGTTGTTTGCTTGGAGGAACTATGCTTTGCTTGGAGAAATTAGTTGTTTGCTTGGAGGAACTATTCTTTGCTTGGAGAAATTAGTTGTTTGCTTGGAGGAACTATTCTTTGCTTGGAGAAATTAGTTGTTTGCTTGGAGGAACTATTCTTTGCTTGGAGAAATTAGTTGTTTGCTTGGAGGAACTATTCTTTGCTTGGAGAAATTAGTTGTTTGCTTGGAGGAACTATTCTTTGCTTGGAGAAATTAGTTGTTTGCTTGGAGGAACTATTCTTTGCTTGGAGAAATTAGTTGTTTGCTTGGAGGAACTATTCTTTGCTTGGAGAAATTAGTTGTTTGCTTGGAGGAACTATTCTTTGCTTGGAGAAATTAGTTGTTTGCTTGGAGGAACTATTCTTTGCTTGGAGAAATTAGTTGTTTGCTTGGAGGAACTATTCTTTACTTGGAGAAATTAGTTGTTTGCTTGGAGGAACTATTCTTTGCTTGGAGAAATTAGTTGTTTGCTTGGAGGAACTATTCTTTACTTGGAGAAATTAGTTGTTTGCTTGGAGGAACTATTCTTTGCTTGGAGAAATTAGTTGTTTGCTTGGAGGAACTTTTCTTGGCTTGGAGAAATTAGTTGTTTGCTTGGAGGAACTATTCATTGCTTGGAGAAATTAGTTGTTTGCTTGGAGGAACTATTCTTTGCTTGGAGAAATTAGTTGTTTGCTTGGAGGAACTATTCTTTGCTTGGAGAAATTAGTTGTTTGCTTGGAGGAACTATTCTTTGCTTGGAGAAATTAGTTGTTTGCTTGGAGGAACTATTCTTTGCTTGGAGAAATTAGTTGTTTGCTTGGAGGAACTATTCTTTGCTTGGAGAAATTAGTTGTTTGCTTGGAGGAACTATTCTTTGCTTGGAGAAATTAGTTGTTTGCTTGGAGGAACTATTCTTTGCTTGGAGAAATTAGTTGTTTGCTTGGAGGAACTATTCTTTGCTTGGAGAAATTAGTTGTTTGCTTGGAGGAACTATTCTTTGCTTGGAGAAATTAGTTGTTTGCTTGGAGGAACTATTCTTTGCTTGGAGAAATTAGTTGTTTGCTTGGAGGAACTATTCTTTGCTTGGAGAAATTAGTTGTTTGCTTGGAGGAACTATTCTTTGCTTGGAGAAATTAGTTGTTTGCTTGGAGGAACTATTCTTTGCTTGGAGAAATTAGTTGTTTGCTTGGAGGAACTATTCTTTGCTTGGAGAAATTAGTTGTTTGCTTGGAGGAACTATTCTTTGCTTGGAGAAATTAGTTGTTTGCTTGGAGGAACTATTCTTTGCTTGGAGAAATTAGTTGTTTGCTTGGAGGAACTATTCTTTGCTTGGAGAAATTAGTTGTTTGCTTGGAGGAACTATTCTTTACTTGGAGAAATTAGTTGTTTGCTTGGAGGAACTATTCTTTGCTTGGAGAAATTAGTTGTTTGCTTGGAGGAACTATTCTTTACTTGGAGAAATTAGTTGTTTGCTTGGAGGAACTATTCTTTGCTTGGAGAAATTAGTTGTTTGCTTGGAGGAACTTTTCTTGGCTTGGAGAAATTAGTTGTTTGCTTGGAGGAACTATTCTTTGCTTGGAGAAATTAGTTGTTTGCTTGGAGGAACTATTCTTTGCTTGGAGAAATTAGTTGTTTGCTTGGAGGAACTATTCTTTGCTTGGAGAAATTAGTTGTTTGCTTGGAGGAACTATTCTTTGCTTGGAGAAATTAGTTGTTTGCTTGGAGGAACTATTCTTTGCTTGGAGAAATTAGTTGTTTGCTTGGAGGAACTATTCTTTGCTTGGAGAAATTAGTTGTTTGCTTGGAGGAACTATTCTTTGCTTGGAGAAATTAGTTGTTTGCTTGGAGGAACTATTCTTTGCTTGGAGAAATTAGTTGTTTGCTTGGAGGAACTATTCTTTGCTTGGAGAAATTAGTTGTTTGCTTGGAGGAACTATTCTTTGCTTGGAGAAATTAGTTGTTTGCTTGGAGGAACTATTCTTTGCTTGGAGAAATTAGTTGTTTGCTTGGAGGAACTATTCTTTGCTTGGAGAAATTAGTTGTTTGCTTGGAGGAACTATTCTTTACTTGGAGAAATTAGTTGTTTGCTTGGAGGAACTATTCTTTGCTTGGAGAAATTAGTTGTTTGCTTGGAGGAACTATTCTTTACTTGGAGAAATTAGTTGTTTGCTTGGAGGAACTATTCTTTGCTTGGAGAAATTAGTTGTTTGCTTGGAGGAACTTTTCTTTGCTTGGAGAAATTAGTTGTTTGCTTGGAGGAACTATTCTTTGCTTGGAGAAATTAGTTGTTTGCTTGGAGGAACTATTCTTTGCTTGGAGAAATTAGTTGTTTGCTTGGAGGAACTATTCTTTGCTTGGAGAAATTAGTTGTTTGCTTGGAGGAACTATTCTTTGCTTGGAGAAATTAGTTGTTTGCTTGGAGGAACTATTCTTTGCTTGGAGAAATTAGTTGTTTGCTTGGAGGAACTATTCTTTGCTTGGAGAAATTAGTTGTTTGCTTGGAGGAACTATTCTTTGCTTGGAGAAATTAGTTGTTTGCTTGGAGGAACTATTCTTTGCTTGGAGAAATTAGTTGTTTGCTTGGAGGAACTATTCTTTACTTGGAGAAATTAGTTGTTTGCTTGGAGGAACTATTCTTTGCTTGGAGAAATTAGTTGTTTGCTTGGAGGAACTATTCTTTACTTGGAGAAATTAGTTGTTTGCTTGGAGGAACTATTCTTTGCTTGGAGAAATTAGTTGTTTGCTTGGAGGAACTTTTCTTGGCTTGGAGAAATTAGTTGTTTGCTTGGAGGAACTATTCTTTGCTTGGAGAAATTAGTTGTTTGCTTGGAGGAACTATTCTTTGCTTGGAGAAATTAGTTGTTTGCTTGGAG
Organism: Desoria tigrina; assembly: GCA_906901685.1. NCBI lineage: Eukaryota > Metazoa > Arthropoda > Collembola > Entomobryomorpha > Isotomidae > Desoria > Desoria tigrina. The sequence continues at coordinate 15,967 of CAJQTU010000117.1, forward strand.
GAACTATTCTTTGCTTGGAGAAATTAGTTGTTTGCTTGGAGGAACTATTCTTTGCTTGGAGAAATTAGTTGTTTGCTTGGAGGAACTATTCTTTGCTTGGAGAAATTAGTTGTTTGCTTGGAGGAACTATTCTTTGCTTGGAGAAATTAGTTGTTTGCTTGCAGGAACTATTCTTTGCTTGGAGAAATTAGTTGTTTGCTTGGAGGAACTATTCTTTGCTTGGAGAAATTAGTTGTTTGCTTGGAGGAACTATTCTTTGCTTGGAGAAATAAGTTGTTTGCTTGGAGGAACTATTCTTTGCTTGGAGAAATTAGTTGTTTGCTTGGAGGAACTATTCTTTGCTTGGAGAAATAAGTTGTTTGCTTGGAGGAACTATTCTTTGCTTGGAGAAATTAGTTGTTTGCTTGGAGGAACTATTCTTTGCTTGGAGAAATTAGTTGTTTGCTTGGAGGAACTATTCTTTGCTTGGAGAAATTAGTTGTTTGCTTGGAGGAACTATTCTTTGCTTGGAGAAATTAGTTGTTTGCTTGGAGGAACTATTCTTTGCTTGGAGAAATTAGTTGTTTGCTAGGAGGAACTATTCTTTGCTTGGAGAAATTAGTTGTTTGCTTGGAGGAACTATTCTTTGCTTGGAGAAATTAGTTGTTTGCTTGGAGGAACTATTCTTTGCTTGGAGAAATTAGTTGTTTGCTTGGAGGAACTATGCTTTGCTTGGAGAAATTAGTTGTTTGCTTGGAGGAACTATTCTTTGCTTGGAGAAATTAGTTGTTTGCTTGGAGGAACTATTCTTTGCTTGGAGAAATTAGTTGTTTGCTTGGAGGAACTATTCTTTGCTTGGAGAAATTAGTTGTTTGCTTGGAGGAACTATTCTTTGCTTGGAGAAATTAGTTGTTTGCTTGGAGGAACTATTCTTTGCTTGGAGAAATTAGTTGTTTGCTTGGAGGAACTATTCTTTGCTTGGAGAAATTAGTTGTTTGCTTGGAGGAACTATTCTTTGCTTGGAGAAATTAGTTGTTTGCTTGGAGGAACTATTCTGTGCTTGGAGAAATTAGTTGTTTGCTTGGAGGAACTATTCTTTGCTTGGAGAAATTAATTGTTTGCTTGGAGGAACTATTCTTTGCTTGGAGAAATTAGTTGTTTGCTTGGAGGAACTATTCTTTGCTTGGAGAAATTAGTCGTTTGCTTGGAGGAACTATTCTTTGCTTGGAGAAATTAGTTGTTTGCTTGGAGGAACTATTCTTTGCTTGGAGAAATTAGTTGCTTGCTTGGAGGAACTATTCTTTGCTTGGAGAAATTAGTTGTTTGCTTGGAGGAACTATTCTTTGCTTGGAGAAATTAGTTGTTTGCTTGGAGGAACTATTCTTTGCTTGGAGAAATTAATTGTTTGCTTGGAGGAACTATTCTTTGCTTGGAGAAATTAGTTGTTTGCTTGGAGGAACTATTCTTTGCTTGGAGAAATTAGTCGTTTGCTTGGAGGAACTATTCTTTGCTTGGAGAAATTAGTTGTTTGCTTGGAGGAACTATTCTTTGCTTGGAGAAATTAGTTGTTTGCTTGGAGGAACTATTCTTTGCTTGGAGAAATAAGTTGTTTGCTTGGAGGAACTATTCTTTGCTTGGAGAAATTAGTTGTTTGCTTGGAGGAACTATTCTTTGCTTGGAGAAATTAGTTGTTTGTTTGGAGGAACTATTCTTTGCTTGGAGAAATTAGTTGTTTGCTTGGAGGAACTATTCTTTGCTTGGAGAAATTAGTTGTTTGCTTGGAGGAACTATTCTTTGCTTGGAGAAATTAGTTGTTTGCTTGGAGGAACTATTTTTTGCTTGGAGAAATTAGTTGTTTGCTTGGAGGAACTATTCTTTGCTTGGAGAAATTAGTTGTTTGCTTGGAGGAACTATTCTTTGCTTGGAGAAATTAGTTGTTTGCTTGGAGGAACTATTTTTTGCTTGGAGAAATTAGTTGTTTGCTTGGAGGAACTATTTTTTGCTTGGAGAAATTAGTTGTTTGCTTGGAGGAACTATTCTTTGCTTGGAGAAATTAGTTGTTTGCTTGGAGGAACTATTCTTTGCTTGGAGAAATTAGTTGTTTGCTTGGAGGAACTATTCTTTGCTTGGAGAAATAAGTTGTTTGCTTGGAGGAACTATTCTTTGCTTGGAAAAATTAGTTGTTTGCTTGGAGGAACTATTCTTTGCTTGGAGAAATTAGTTGTTTGTTTGGAGGAACTATTCTTTGCTTGGAGAAATTAGTTGTTTGTTTGGAGGAACTATTCTTTGCTTGGAGAAATTAGTTGTTTGTTTGGAGGAACTATTCTTTGCTTGGAGAAATTAGTTGTTTGTTTGGAGGAACTATTCTTTGCTTGGAGAAATTAGTTGTTTGCTTGGAGGAACTATTCTTTGCTTGGAGAAATTAGTTGTTTGCTTGGAGGAACTATTCTTTGCTTGGAGAAATTAGTTGTTTGCTTGGAGGAACTATTTTTTGCTTGGAGAAATTAGTTGTTTGCTTGGAGGAACTATTCTTTGCTTGGAGAAATTAGTTGTTTGCTTGTAGGAACTATTCTTTGCTTGGAGAAATTAGTTGTTTGCTTGGAGGAACTATTCTTTGCTTGGAGAAATTAGTTGTTTGCTTGGAGGAACTATTCTTTGCTTGGAGAAATTAATTGTTTGCTTGGAGGAACTATTCTTTGCTTGGAGAAATTAGTTGTTTGCTTGGAGGAACTATTCTTTGCTTGGAGAAATTAGTCGTTTGCTTGGAGGAACTATTCTTTGCTTGGAGAAATTAGTTGTTTGCTTGGAGGAACTATTCTTTGCTTGGAGAAATTAGTTGTTTGCTTGGAGGAACTATTCTTTGCTTGGAGAAATAAGTTGTTTGCTTGGAGGAACTATTCTTTGCTTGGAGAAATTAGTTGTTTGCTTGGAGGAACTATTCTTTGCTTGGAGAAATTAGTTGTTTGTTTGGAGGAACTATTCTTTGCTTGGAGAAATTAGTTGTTTGCTTGGAGAAACTATTCTTTGCTTGGAGAAATTAGTTGTTTGCTTGGAGGAACTATTCTTTGCTTGGAGAAATTAGTTGTTTGCTTGGAGGAACTATTTTTTGCTTGGAGAAATTAGTTGTTTGCTTGGAGGAACTATTCTTTGCTTGGAGAAATTAGTTGTTTGCTTGGAGGAACTATTCTTTGCTTCGAGAAATTAGTTGTTTGCTTGGAGGAACTATTTTTTGCTTGGAGAAATTAGTTGTTTGCTTGGAGGAACTATTTTTTGCTTGGAGAAATTAGTTGTTTGCTTGGAGGAACTATTCTTTGCTTGGAGAAATTAGTTGTTTGCTTGGAGGAACTATTCTTTGCTTGGAGAAATTAGTTGTTTGCTTGGAGGAACTATTCTTTGCTTGGAGAAATAAGTTGTTTGCTTGGAGGAACTATTCTTTGCTTGGAGAAATTAGTTGTTTGCTTGGAGGAACTATTCTTTGCTTGGAGAAATTAGTTGTTTGTTTGGAGGAACTATTCTTTGCTTGGAGAAATTAGTTGTTTGTTTGGAGGAACTATTCTTTGCTTGGAGAAATTAGTTGTTTGCTTGGAGGAACTATTCTTTGCTTGGAGAAATTAGTTGTTTGCTTGGAGGAACTATTCTTTGCTTGGAGAAATTAGTTGTTTGCTTGGAGGAACTATTTTTTGCTTGGAGAAATTAGTTGTTTGCTTGGAGGAACTATTCTTTGCTTGGAGAAATTAGTTGTTTGCTTGGAGGAACTATTCTTTGCTTGGAGAAATTAGTTGTTTGCTTGGAGGAACTATTCTTTGCTTGGAGAAATTAGTTGTTTGTTTGGAGGAACTATTCTTTGCTTGGAGAAATTAGTTGTTTGTTTGGAGGAACTATTCTTTGCTTGGAGAAATTAGTTGTTTGCTTGGAGGAACTATTCTTTGCTTGGAGAAATTAGTTGTTTGCTTGGAGGAACTATTCTTTGCTTGGAGAAATTAGTTGTTTGCTTGGAGGAACTATTCTTTGCTTGGAGAAATTAGTTGTTTGCTTGGAGGAACTATTCTTTGCTTGGAGAAATTAGTTGTTTGCTTGGAGGAACTATTCTTTGCTTGGAGAAATTAGTTGTTTGCTAGGAGGAACTATTCTTTGCTTGGAGTAATTAGTTGTTTGCTTGGAGGAACTATTCTTTGCTTGGAGAAATTAGTTGTTTGCTTGGAGGAACTATTCTTTGCTTGGAGAAATTAGTTGTTTGCTTGGAGGAACTATGCTTTGCTTGGAGAAATTAGTTGTTTGCTTGGAGGAACTATTCTTTGCTTGGAGAAATTAGTTGTTTGCTTGGAGGAACTATTCTTTGCTTGGAGAAATTAGTTGTTTGCTTGGAGGAACTATTCTTTGCTTGGAGAAATTAGTTGTTTGCTTGGAGGAACTATTCTTTGCTTGGAGAAATTAGTTGTTTGCTTGGAGGAACTATTCTTTGCTTGGAGAAATTAGTTGTTTGCTTGGAGGAACTATTCTTTGCTTGGAGAAATTAGTTGTTTGCTTGGAGGAACTATTCTTTGCTTGGAGAAATTAGTTGTTTGCTTGGAGGAACTATTCTGTGCTTGGAGAAATTAGTTGTTTGCTTGGAGGAACTATTCTTTGCTTGGAGAAATTAATTGTTTGCTTGGAGGAACTATTCTTTGCTTGGAGAAATTAGTTGTTTGCTTGGAGGAACTATTCTTTGCTTGGAGAAATTAGTCGTTTGCTTGGAGGAACTATTCTTTGCTTGGAGAAATTAGTTGTTTGCTTGGAGGAACTATTCTTTGCTTGGAGAAATTAGTTGCTTGCTTGGAGGAACTATTCTTTGCTTGGAGAAATTAGTTGTTTGCTTGGAGGAACTATTCTTTGCTTGGAGAAATTAGTTGTTTGCTTGGAGGAACTATTCTTTGCTTGGAGAAATTAATTGTTTGCTTGGAGGAACTATTCTTTGCTTGGAGAAATTAGTTGTTTGCTTGGAGGAACTATTCTTTGCTTGGAGAAATTAGTCGTTTGCTTGGAGGAACTATTCTTTGCTTGGAGAAATTAGTTGTTTGCTTGGAGGAACTATTCTTTGCTTGGAGAAATTAGTTGTTTGCTTGGAGGAACTATTCTTTGCTTGGAGAAATAAGTTGTTTGCTTGGAGGAACTATTCTTTGCTTGGAGAAATTAGTTGTTTGCTTGGAGGAACTATTCTTTGCTTGGAGAAATTAGTTGTTTGCTTGGAGGAACTATTCTTTGCTTGGAGAAATTAGTTGTTTGTTTGGAGGAACTATTCTTTGCTTGGAGAAATTAGTTGTTTGCTTGGAGGAACTATTCTTTGCTTGGAGAAATTAGTTGTTTGCTTGGAGGAACTATTCTTTGCTTGGAGAAATTAGTTGTTTGCTTGGAGGAACTATTTTTTGCTTGGAGAAATTAGTTGTTTGCTTGGAGGAACTATTCTTTGCTTGGAGAAATTAGTTGTTTGCTTGGAGGAACTATTCTTTGCTTGGAGAAATTAGTTGTTTGCTTGGAGGAACTATTTTTTGCTTGGAGAAATTAGTTGTTTGCTTGGAGGAACTATTTTTTGCTTGGAGAAATTAGTTGTTTGCTTGGAGGAACTATTCTTTGCTTGGAGAAATTAGTTGTTTGCTTGGAGGAACTATTCTTTGCTTGGAGAAATTAGTTGTTTGCTTGGAGGAACTATTCTTTGCTTGGAGAAATAAGTTGTTTGCTTGGAGGAACTATTCTTTGCTTGGAAAAATTAGTTGTTTGCTTGGAGGAACTATTCTTTGCTTGGAGAAATTAGTTGTTTGTTTGGAGGAACTATTCTTTGCTTGGAGAAATTAGTTGTTTGTTTGGAGGAACTATTCTTTGCTTGGAGAAATTAGTTGTTTGTTTGGAGGAACTATTCTTTGCTTGGAGAAATTAGTTGTTTGCTTGGAGGAACTATTCTTTGCTTGGAGAAATTAGTTGTTTGCTTGGAGGAACTATTCTTTGCTTGGAGAAATTAGTTGTTTGCTTGGAGGAACTATTTTTTGCTTGGAGAAATTAGTTGTTTGCTTGGAGGAACTATTCTTTGCTTGGAGAAATTAGTTGTTTGCTTGGAGGAACTATTCTTTGCTTGGAGAAATTAGTTGTTTGCTTGGAGGAACTATTCTTTGCTTGGAGAAATTAGTTGTTTGCTTGGAGGAACTATTCTTTGCTTGGAGAAATTAATTGTTTGCTTGGAGGAACTATTCTTTGCTTGGAGAAATTAGTTGTTTGCTTGGAGGAACTATTCTTTGCTTGGAGAAATTAGTCGTTTGCTTGGAGGAACTATTCTTTGCTTGGAGAAATTAGTTGTTTGCTTGGAGGAACTATTCTTTGCTTGGAGAAATTAGTTGTTTGCTTGGAGGAACTATTCTTTGCTTGGAGAAATAAGTTGTTTGCTTGGAGGAACTATTCTTTGCTTGGAGAAATTAGTTGTTTGCTTGGAGGAACTATTCTTTGCTTGGAGAAATTAGTTGTTTGTTTGGAGGAACTATTCTTTGCTTGGAGAAATTAGTTGTTTGCTTGGAGAAACTATTCTTTGCTTGGAGAAATTAGTTGTTTGCTTGGAGGAACTATTCTTTGCTTGGAGAAATTAGTTGTTTGCTTGGAGGAACTATTTTTTGCTTGGAGAAATTAGTTGTTTGCTTGGAGGAACTATTCTTTGCTTGGAGAAATTAGTTGTTTGCTTGGAGGAACTATTCTTTGCTTCGAGAAATTAGTTGTTTGCTTGGAGGAACTATTTTTTGCTTGGAGAAATTAGTTGTTTGCTTGGAGGAACTATTTTTTGCTTGGAGAAATTAGTTGTTTGCTTGGAGGAACTATTCTTTGCTTGGAGAAATTAGTTGTTTGCTTGGAGGAACTATTCTTTGCTTGGAGAAATTAGTTGTTTGCTTGGAGGAACTATTCTTTGCTTGGAGAAATTAGTTGTTTGCTTGGAGGAACTATTCTTTGCTTGGAGAAATAAGTTGTTTGCTTGGAGGAACTATTCTTTGCTTGGAGAAATTAGTTGTTTGCTTGGAGGAACTATTCTTTGCTTGGAGAAATTAGTTGTTTGTTTGGAGGAACTATTCTTTGCTTGGAGAAATTAGTTGTTTGTTTGGAGGAACTATTCTTTGCTTGGAGAAATTAGTTGTTTGCTTGGAGGAACTATTCTTTGCTTGGAGAAATTAGTTGTTTGCTTGGAGGAACTATTCTTTGCTTGGAGAAATTAGTTGTTTGCTTGGAGGAACTATTTTTTGCTTGGAGAAATTAGTTGTTTGCTTGGAGGAACTATTCTTTGCTTGGAGAAATTAGTTGTTTGCTTGGAGGAACTATTCTTTGCTTGGAGAAATTAGTTGTTTGCTTGGAGGAACTATTCTTTGCTTGGAGAAATTAGTTGTTTGTTTGGAGGAACTATTCTTTGCTTGGAGAAATTAGTTGTTTGTTTGGAGGAACTATTCTTTGCTTGGAGAAATTAGTTGTTTGCTTGGAGGAACTATTCTTTGCTTGGAGAAATTAGTTGTTTGCTTGGAGGAACTATTCTTTGCTTGGAGAAATTAGTTGTTTGCTTGGAGGAACTATTCTTTGCTTGGAGAAATTAGTTGTTTGCTTGGAGGAACTATTCTTCGCTTGGAGAAATTAGTTGTTTGCTTGGAGGAACTATTCTTTGCTTGGAGAAATTAATTGTTTGCTTGGAGGAACTAATCTTTGCTTGGAGAAATTAATTGTTTGCTTGGAGGAACTAATCTTTGCTTGGAGAAATTAGTTGTTTGCTTGGAGGAACTATTCTTTGCTTGGAGAAATTAGTTGTTTGCTTGGAGGAACTATTCTTTGCTTGGAGAAATTAATTGTTTGCTTGGAGGAACTAATCTTTGCTTGGAGAAATTAGTTGTTTGCTTGGAGGAACTATTCTTTGCTTGGAGAAATTAGTTGTTTGCTTGGAGGAACTATTCTTTGCTTGGAGAAATTAGTTGTTTGCTTGGAGGAACTATTCTTTGCTTGGAGAAATTAGTTGTTTGCTTGGAGGAACTATTCTTTGCTTGGAGAAATTAGTTGTTTGTTTGGAGGAACTATTCTTTGCTTGGAGAAATTAGTTGTTTGCTTGGAGGAACTATTCTTTGCTTGGAGAAATTAGTTGTTTGCTTGGAGGAACTATTCTTTGCTTGGAGAAATTAGTTGTTTGCTTGGAGGAACTATTTTTTGCTTGGAGAAATTAGTTGTTTGCTTGGAGGAACTATTCTTTGCTTGGAGAAATTAGTTGTTTGCTTGGAGGAACTATTCTTTGCTTGGAGAAATTAGTTGTTTGCTTGGAGGAACTATTTTTTGCTTGGAGAAATTAGTTGTTTGCTTGGAGGAACTATTTTTTGCTTGGAGAAATTAGTTGTTTGCTTGGAGGAACTACTCTTTGCTTGGAGAAATTAGTTGTTTGCTTGGAGGAACTATTCTTTGCTTGGAGAAATTAGTTGTTTGCTTGGAGGAACTATTCTTTGCTTGGAGAAATAAGTTGTTTGCTTGGAGGAACTATTCTTTGCTTGGAAAAATTAGTTGTTTGCTTGGAGGAACTATTCTTTGCTTGGAGAAATTAGTTGTTTGTTTGGAGGAACTATTCTTTGCTTGGAGAAATTAGTTGTTTGTTTGGAGGAACTATTCTTTGCTTGGAGAAATTAGTTGTTTGTTTGGAGGAACTATTCTTTGCTTGGAGAAATTAGTTGTTTGCTTGGAGGAACTATTCTTTGCTTGGAGAAATTAGTTGTTTGCTTGGAGGAACTATTCTTTGCTTGGAGAAATTAGTTGTTTGCTTGGAGGAACTATTTTTTGCTTGGAGAAATTAGTTGTTTGCTTGGAGGAACTATTCTTTGCTTGGAGAAATTAGTTGTTTGCTTGGAGGAACTATTCTTTGCTTGGAGAAATTAGTTGTTTGCTTGGAGGAACTATTCTTTGCTTGGAGAAATTAGTTGTTTGCTTGGAGGAACTATTCTTTGCTTGGAGAAATTAATTGTTTGCTTGGAGGAACTATTCTTTGCTTGGAGAAATTAGTTGTTTGCTTGGAGGAACTATTCTTTGCTTGGAGAAATTAGTCGTTTGCTTGGAGGAACTATTCTTTGCTTGGAGAAATTAGTTGTTTGCTTGGAGGAACTATTCTTTGCTTGGAGAAATTAGTTGTTTGCTTGGAGGAACTATTCTTTGCTTGGAGAAATAAGTTGTTTGCTTGGAGGAACTATTCTTTGCTTGGAGAAATTAGTTGTTTGCTTGGAGGAACTATTCTTTGCTTGGAGAAATTAGTTGTTTGTTTGGAGGAACTATTCTTTGCTTGGAGAAATTAGTTGTTTGCTTGGAGAAACTATTCTTTGCTTGGAGAAATTAGTTGTTTGCTTGGAGGAACTATTCTTTGCTTGGAGAAATTAGTTGTTTGCTTGGAGGAACTATTTTTTGCTTGGAGAAATTAGTTGTTTGCTTGGAGGAACTATTCTTTGCTTGGAGAAATTAGTTGTTTGCTTGGAGGAACTATTCTTTGCTTCGAGAAATTAGTTGTTTGCTTGGAGGAACTATTTTTTGCTTGGAGAAATTAGTTGTTTGCTTGGAGGAACTATTTTTTGCTTGGAGAAATTAGTTGTTTGCTTGGAGGAACTATTCTTTGCTTGGAGAAATTAGTTGTTTGCTTGGAGGAACTATTCTTTGCTTGGAGAAATTAGTTGTTTGCTTGGAGGAACTATTCTTTGCTTGGAGAAATAAGTTGTTTGCTTGGAGGAACTATTCTTTGCTTGGAGAAATTAGTTGTTTGCTTGGAGGAACTATTCTTTGCTTGGAGAAATTAGTTGTTTGTTTGGAGGAACTATTCTTTGCTTGGAGAAATTAGTTGTTTGTTTGGAGGAACTATTCTTTGCTTGGAGAAATTAGTTGTTTGCTTGGAGGAACTATTCTTTGCTTGGAGAAATTAGTTGTTTGCTTGGAGGAACTATTCTTTGCTTGGAGAAATTAGTTGTTTGCTTGGAGGAACTATTTTTTGCTTGGAGAAATTAGTTGTTTGCTTGGAGGAACTATTCTTTGCTTGGAGAAATTAGTTGTTTGCTTGGAGGAACTATTCTTTGCTTGGAGAAATTAGTTGTTTGCTTGGAGGAACTATTCTTTGCTTGGAGAAATTAGTTGTTTGTTTGGAGGAACTATTCTTTGCTTGGAGAAATTAGTTGTTTGTTTGGAGGAACTATTCTTTGCTTGGAGAAATTAGTTGTTTGCTTGGAGGAACTATTCTTTGCTTGGAGAAATTAGTTGTTTGCTTGGAGGAACTATTCTTTGCTTGGAGAAATTAGTTGTTTGCTTGGAGGAACTATTCTTTGCTTGGAGAAATTAGTTGTTTGCTTGGAGGAACTATTCTTCGCTTGGAGAAATTAGTTGTTTGCTTGGCGGAACTATTTTTTGCTTGGAGAAATTAGTTGTTTGCTTGGAGGAACTATTCTTTGCTTGGAGAAATTAGTTGTTTGCTTGGAGGAACTATTCTTTGCTTGGAGAAATTAGTTGTTTGCTTGGAGGAACTATTTTTTGCTTGGAGAAATTAGTTGTTTGCTTGGAGGAACTATTTTTTGCTTGGAGAAATTAGTTGTTTGCTTGGAGGAACTACTCTTTGCTTGGAGAAATTAGTTGTTTGCTTGGAGGAACTATTCTTTGCTTGGAGAAATTAGTTGTTTGCTTGGAGGAACTATTCTTTGCTTGGAGAAATAAGTTGTTTGCTTGGAGGAACTATTCTTTGCTTGGAAAAATTAGTTGTTTGCTTGGAGGAACTATTCTTTGCTTGGAGAAATTAGTTGTTTGTTTGGAGGAACTATTCTTTGCTTGGAGAAATTAGTTGTTTGTTTGGAGGAACTATTCTTTGCTTGGAGAAATTAGTTGTTTGTTTGGAGGAACTATTCTTTGCTTGGAGAAATTAGTTGTTTGCTTGGAGGAACTATTCTTTGCTTGGAGAAATTAGTTGTTTGCTTGGAGGAACTATTCTTTGCTTGGAGAAATTAGTTGTTTGCTTGGAGGAACTATTTTTTGCTTGGAGAAATTAGTTGTTTGCTTGGAGGAACTATTCTTTGCTTGGAGAAATTAGTTGTTTGCTTGGAGGAACTATTCTTTGCTTGGAGAAATTAGTTGTTTGCTTGGAGGAACTATTCTTTGCTTGGAGAAATTAGTTGTTTGCTTGGAGGAACTATTCTTTGCTTGGAGAAATTAATTGTTTGCTTGGAGGAACTATTCTTTGCTTGGAGAAATTAGTTGTTTGCTTGGAGGAACTATTCTTTGCTTGGAGAAATTAGTCGTTTGCTTGGAGGAACTATTCTTTGCTTGGAGAAATTAGTTGTTTGCTTGGAGGAACTATTCTTTGCTTGGAGAAATTAGTTGTTTGCTTGGAGGAACTATTCTTTGCTTGGAGAAATAAGTTGTTTGCTTGGAGGAACTATTCTTTGCTTGGAGAAATTAGTTGTTTGCTTGGAGGAACTATTCTTTGCTTGGAGAAATTAGTTGTTTGTTTGGAGGAACTATTCTTTGCTTGGAGAAATTAGTTGTTTGCTTGGAGAAACTATTCTTTGCTTGGAGAAATTAGTTGTTTGCTTGGAGGAACTATTCTTTGCTTGGAGAAATTAGTTGTTTGCTTGGAGGAACTATTTTTTGCTTGGAGAAATTAGTTGTTTGCTTGGAGGAACTATTCTTTGCTTGGAGAAATTAGTTGTTTGCTTGGAGGAACTATTCTTTGCTTCGAGAAATTAGTTGTTTGCTTGGAGGAACTATTTTTTGCTTGGAGAAATTAGTTGTTTGCTTGGAGGAACTATTTTTTGCTTGGAGAAATTAGTTGTTTGCTTGGAGGAACTATTCTTTGCTTGGAGAAATTAGTTGTTTGCTTGGAGGAACTATTCTTTGCTTGGAGAAATTAGTTGTTTGCTTGGAGGAACTATTCTTTGCTTGGAGAAATAAGTTGTTTGCTTGGAGGAACTATTCTTTGCTTGGAGAAATTAGTTGTTTGCTTGGAGGAACTATTCTTTGCTTGGAGAAATTAGTTGTTTGTTTGGAGGAACTATTCTTTGCTTGGAGAAATTAGTTGTTTGTTTGGAGGAACTATTCTTTGCTTGGAGAAATTAGTTGTTTGCTTGGAGGAACTATTCTTTGCTTGGAGAAATTAGTTGTTTGCTTGGAGGAACTATTCTTTGCTTGGAGAAATTAGTTGTTTGCTTGGAGGAACTATTTTTTGCTTGGAGAAATTAGTTGTTTGCTTGGAGGAACTATTCTTTGCTTGGAGAAATTAGTTGTTTGCTTGGAGGAACTATTCTTTGCTTGGAGAAATTAGTTGTTTGCTTGGAGGAACTATTCTTTGCTTGGAGAAATTAGTTGTTTGTTTGGAGGAACTATTCTTTGCTTGGAGAAATTAGTTGTTTGTTTGGAGGAACTATTCTTTGCTTGGAGAAATTAGTTGTTTGCTTGGAGGAACTATTCTTTGCTTGGAGAAATTAGTTGTTTGCTTGGAGGAACTATTCTTTGCTTGGAGAAATTAGTTGTTTGCTTGGAGGAACTATTCTTTGCTTGGAGAAATTAGTTGTTTGCTTGGAGGAACTATTCTTCGCTTGGAGAAATTAGTTGTTTGCTTGGCGGAACTATTCTTTGCTTGGAGAAATTAATTGTTTGCTTGGAGGAACTAATCTTTGCTTGGAGAAATTAATTGTTTGCTTGGAGGAACTAATCTTTGCTTGGAGAAATTAGTTGTTTGCTTGGAGGAACTATTCTTTGCTTGGAGAAATTAGTTGTTTGCTTGGAGGAACTATTCTTTGCTTGGAGAAATTAATTGTTTGCTTGGAGGAACTAATCTTTGCTTGGAGAAATTAGTTGTTTGCTTGGAGGAACTATTCTTTGCTTGGAGAAATTAGTTGTTTGCTTGGAGGAACTATTCTTTGCTTGGAGAAATTAGTTGTTTGCTTGGAGGAACTATTCTTTGCTTGGAGAAATTAGTTGTTTGCTTGGAGGAACTATTCTTTGCTTGGAGAAATTAGTTGTTTGCTTGGAGGAACTATTCTTTGCTTGGAGAAATTAGTTGTTTGCTTGGAGGAACTATTCTTTGCTTGGAGAAATTAGTTGTTTGCTTGGAGGAACTATTCTTTGCTTGGAGAAATTAGTTGTTTGCTTGGAGGAACTATTCTTTGCTTGGAGAAATTAGTTGTTTGCTTGGAGGAACTATTCTTTGCTTGGAGAAATTAGTTGTTTGCTTGGAGGAACTATTCTTTGCTTGGAGAAATTAGTTGTTTGCTTGGAGGAACTATTCTTTGCTTGGAGAAATTAGTTGTTTGCTTGGAGGAACTATTCTTTGCTTGGAGAAATTAGTTGTTTGCTTGGAGGAACTATTCTTTGCTTGGAGAAATTAGTTGTTTGCTTGGAGGAACTATTCTTTGCTTGGAGAAATTAGTTGTTTGCTTGGAGGAACTATTCTTTGCTTGGAGAAATTAGTTGTTTGCTTGGAGGAACTATTCTTTGCTTGGAGAAATTAGTTGTTTGCTTGGAGGAACTATTCTTTGCTTGGAGAAATTAGTTGTTTGCTTGGAGGAACTATTCTTTGCTTGGAGAAATTAGTTGTTTGCTTGGAGGAACTATTCTTTGCTTGGAGAAATTAGTTGTTTGCTTGGAGGAACTATTCTTTGCTTGGAGGAATTAGTTGTTTGCTTGGAGGAACTATTCTTTGCTTGGAGAAATTAGTTGTTTGCTTGGAGGAACTATTCTTTGCTTGGAGAAGATAGTTGTTTGCTTGGAGGAACTATTCTTTGCTTGGAGAAATTAGTTGTTTGCTTGGAGGAACTATTCTTTGCTTGGAGAAATTAGTTGTTTGCTTGGAGGAACTATTTTTTGCTTGGAGAAATTAGTTGTTTGCTTGGAGGAACTATTCTTTGCTTGGAGAAATTAGTTGTTTGCTTGGAGGAACTATTCTTTGCTTGGAGAAATTAGTTGTTTGCTTGGAGGAACTATTCTTTGCTTGGAGAAATTAGTTGTTTGTTTGGAGGAACTATTCTTTGCTTGGAGAAATTAGTTGTTTGTTTGGAGGAACTATTCTTTGCTTGGAGAAATTAGTTGTTTGCTTGGAGGAACTATTCTTTGCTTGGAGAAATTAGTTGTTTGCTTGGAGGAACTATTCTTTGCTTGGAGAAATTAGTTGTTTGCTTGGAGGAACTATTCTTTGCTTGGAGAAATTAGTTGTTTGCTTGGAGGAACTATTCTTCGCTTGGAGAAATTAGTTGTTTGCTTGGAGGAACTATTCTTTGCTTGGAGAAATTAATTGTTTGCTTGGAGGAACTAATCTTTGCTTGGAGAAATTAATTGTTTGCTTGGAGGAACTAATCTTTGCTTGGAGAAATTAGTTGTTTGCTTGGAGGAACTATTCTTTGCTTGGAGAAATTAGTTGTTTGCTTGGAGGAACTATTCTTTGCTTGGAGAAATTAATTGTTTGCTTGGAGGAACTAATCTTTGCTTGGAGAAATTAGTTGTTTGCTTGGAGGAACTATTCTTTGCTTGGAGAAATTAGTTGTTTGCTTGGAGGAACTATTCTTTGCTTGGAGAAATTAGTTGTTTGCTTGGAGGAACTATTCTTTGCTTGGAGAAATTAGTTGTTTGCTTGGAGGAACTATTCTTTGCTTGGAGAAATTAGTTGTTTGCTTGGAGGAACTATTCTTTGCTTGGAGAAATTAGTTGTTTGCTTGGAGGAACTATTCTTTGCTTGGAGAAATTAGTTGTTTGCTTGGAGGAACTATTCTTTGCTTGGAGAAATTAGTTGTTTGCTTGGAGGAACTATTCTTTGCTTGGAGGAATTAGTTGTTTGCTTGGAGGAACTATTCTTTGCTTGGAGAAATTAGTTGTTTGCTTGGAGGAACTATTCTTTGCTTGGAGAAGATAGTTGTTTGCTTGGAGGAACTATTCTTTGCTTGGAGAAATTAGTTGTTTGCTTGGAGGAACTATTCTTTGCTTGGAGAAATTAGTTGTTTGCTTGGAGGAACTATTCTTTGCTTGGAGAAATTAGTTGTTTGCTTGGAGGAACTATTCTTTGCTTGGAGAAATTAGTTGTTTGCTTGGAGGAACTATTCTTTGCTTGGAGAAATTAGTGGTTTGCTTGGAGGAACTATTCTTTGCTTGGAGAAATTAGTTGTTTGCTTGGAGGAACTATTCTTTGCTTGGAGAAATTAGTTGTTTGCTTGGAGGAACTATTCTTTGCTTGGAGAAATTAGTTGTTTGCTTGGAGGAACTATTCTTTGCTTGGAGAAATTAGTTGTTTGCTTGGAGGAACTATTCTTTGCTTGGAGAAATTAGTTGTTTGCTTGAAGGAACTATTCTTTGCTTGGAGAAATTAGTTGCTTGCTTGGAGGAACTATTCTTTGCTTGGAGAAATTAGTTGTTTGCTTGGAGGAACTATTCTTTGCTTGGAGAAATTAGTTGTTTGCTTGGAGGAGCTATTATTTGCTTGGAGGAGCTATTATTTGCTTGGAGAAATTAGTTGTTTGCTTGGAGGAACTATTCTTTGCTTGGAGAAATTAGTTGTTTGCTTGGAGGAACTATTCTTTGCTTGGAGAAATTAGTTGTTTGCTTGGAGGAACTATTCTTTGCTTGGAGAAATTAGTTGTTTGCTTGGAGGAACTATTCTTTGCTTGGAGAAATTAGTTGTTTGCTTGGAGGAACTATTCTTTGCTTGGAGAAATTAGTTGTTTGCTTGGAGGAACTATTCTTCGCTTGGAGAAATTAGTTGTTTGCTTGGAGGAACTATTCTTTGCTTGGAGAAATTAATTGTTTGCTTGGAGGAACTAATCTTTGCTTGGAGAAATTAATTGTTTGCTTGGAGGAACTAATCTTTGCTTGGAGAAATTAGTTGTTTGCTTGGAGGAACTATTCTTTGCTTGGAGAAATTAGTTGTTTGCTTGGAGGAACTATTCTTTGCTTGGAGAAATTAATTGTTTGCTTGGAGGAACTAATCTTTGCTTGGAGAAATTAGTTGTTTGCTTGGAGGAACTATTCTTTGCTTGGAGAAATTAGTTGTTTGCTTGGAGGAACTATTCTTTGCTTGGAGAAATTAGTTGTTTGCTTGGAGGAACTATTCTTTGCTTGGAGAAATTAGTTGTTTGCTTGGAGGAACTATTCTTTGCTTGGAGAAATTAGTTGTTTGCTTGGAGGAACTATTCTTTGCTTGGAGAAATTAGTTGTTTGCTTGGAGGAACTATTCTTTGCTTGGAGAAATTAGTTGTTTGCTTGGAGGAACTATTCTTTGCTTGGAGAAGATGGTTGTTTGCTTGGAGGAACTATTCTTTGCTTGGAGAAATTAGTTGTTTGCTTGGAGGAACTATTCTTTGCTTGGAGAAATTAGTTGTTTGCTTGGAGGAACTATTCTTTGCTTGGAGAAATTAGTTGTTTACTTGGAGGAACTATTCTTTGCTTGGAGAAATTAGTTGTTTGCTTGGAGGAACTATTCTTTGCTTGGAGAAATTAGTTGTTTGCTTGGAGGAACTATTCTTTGCTTGGAGAAATTAGTTGTTTGCCTGGGAGAACTATTCTTTGCTTGGAGAAATTAGTTGTTTGCTTGGAGGAACAATTCTTTGCTTGGAGAAATTAGTTGTTTGCTTGGAGGAACTATTCTTTGCTTGGAGAAATTAGTTGTTTGCTTGGAGGAACTATTCTTTGCTTGGAGAAATTAGTTGTTTGCTTGGAGGAACTATTCTTTGCTTGGAGAAATTAATTGTTTGCTTGGAGGAACTATTCTTTGCTTGGAGAAATTAGTTGTTTGCTTGGAGGAACTATTCTTTGCTTGGAGAAATTAGTTGTTTGTTTGGAGGAACTATTCTTTGCTTGGAGAAATTAGTTGTTTGTTTGGAGGAACTATTCTTTGCTTGGAGAAATTAGTTGTTTGCTTGGAGGAACTATTCTTTGCTTGGAGAAATTAGTTGTTTGCTTGGAGGAACTATTCTTTGCTTGGAGAAATTAGTTGTTTGCTTGGAGGAACTATTCTTTGCTTGGAGAAATTAGTTGTTTGCTTGGAGAAACTATTCTTTGCTTGGAGAAATTAGTTGTTTGCTTGGAGGAACTATTCTTTGCTTGGAGAAATTAGTTGTTTGCTTGGAGGAACTATTCTTTGCTTGGAGAAATTAGTTGTTTGCTTGGAGGAACTATTCTTTGCTTGGAGAAATTAGTTGTTTGCTTGGAGGAACTATTCTTTGCTTGGAGAAATTAGTTGTTTGCTTGGAGGAACTATTCTTTGCTTGGAGAAATTAGTTGTTTGCTTGGAGGAACTATTCTTTGCTTGGAGAAATTAGTTGTTTGCTTGGAGGAACTATTCTTTGCTTGGAGAAATTAGTTGTTTGCTTGGAGGAACTATTCTTTGCTTGGAGAAATTAGTTGTTTGCTTGGAGGAACTATTCTTTGCTTGGAGAAATTAGTTGTTTGCTTGGAGGAACTATTCTTTGCTTGGAGAAATTAGTTGTTTGCTTGGAGGAACTATTCTTTGCTTGGAGAAATTAGTTGTTTGCTTGGAGGAACTATTCTTTGCTTGGATAAATTAGTTGTTTGCTTGGAGGAACTATTCTTTGCTTGGAGAAATTAGTTGTTTGCTTGGAGGAACTATTCTTTGCTTGGAGAAATTAGTTGTTTGCTTGGAGGAACTATTCTTTGCTTGGAGAAATTAGTTGTTTGCTTGGAGGAACTATTCTTTGCTTGGAGAAATTAGTTGTTTGCTTGGAGGAACTATTCTTTGCTTGGAGAAATTAGTTGTTTGCTTGGAGGAACTATTCTTTGCTTGGAGAAATTAGTTGTTTGCTTGGAGGAACTATTCTTTGCTTGGAGAAATTAGTTGTTTGCTTGGAGGAACTATTCTTTGCTTGGAGAAATTAGTTGTTTGCTTGGAGGAACTATTCTTTGCTTGGAGAAATTAGTTGTTTGCCTGGGAGAACTATTCTTTGCTTGGAGAAATTAGTTGTTTGCTTGGAGGAACAATTCTTTGCTTGGAGAAATTAGTTGTTTGCTTGGAGGAACTATTCTTTGCTTGGATAAATTAGTTGTTTGCTTGGAGGAACTATTCTTTGCTTGGAGAAATTAGTTGTTTGCTTGGAGGAACTATTCTTTGCTTGGAGAAATTAGTTGTTTGCTTGGAGGAACTATTCTTTGCTTGGAGAAATTAGTTGTTTGCTTGGAGGAACTATTCTTTGCTTGGAGAAATTAGTTGTTTGCTTGGAGGAACTATTCTTTGCTTGGAGAAATTAGTTGTTTGCTTGGAGGAACTATTCTTTGCTTGGAGAAATTAGTTGTTTGCTTGGAGGAACTATTCTTTGCTTGGAGAAATTAGTTGTTTGCTTGGAGGAACTATTCTTTGCTTGGAGAAATTAGTTGTTTGCTTGGAGGAACTATTCTTTGCTTGGAGAAATTAGTTGTTTGCTTGGAGGAACTATTCTTTGCTTGGAGAAATTAGTTGTTTGCTTTGAGGAACTATTCTTTGCTTGGAGAAATTAGTTGTTTGCTTGGAGGAACTATTCTTTGCCTGGAGAAATTAGTTGTTTGCTTGGAGGAACTACTCTTTGCTTGGAGAAATTAGTTGTTTGCTTGGAGGAACTATTCTTTGCTTGGAGAAATTAGTTGTTTGCTTGGAGGAACTATTCTTTGCTTGGAGAAATTAGTTGTTTGCTTGGAGGAACTATTCTTTGCTTGGAGAAATTAGTTGTTTGCTTGGAGGAACTATTCTTTGCTTGGAGAAATTAATTGTTTGCTTGGAGGAACTATTCTTTGCTTGGAGAAATTAATTGTTTGCTTGGAGGAACTATTCTTTGCTTGGAGAAATTAGTTGTTTGCTTGGAGGAACTATTCTTTGCTTGGAGAAATTAGTTGTTTGCTTGGAGGAACTATTCTTTGCTTGGAGAAATTAGTTGTTTGCTTGGAGGAACTATTCTTTGCTTGGAGAAATTAGTTGTTTGCTTGGAGGAACTATTCTTTGCTTGGAGAAATTAGTTGTTTGCTTGGAGGAACTATTCTTTGCTTGGAGAAATTAGTTGTTTGCTTGGAGGAACTATTCTTTGCTTGGAGAAATTAGTTGTTTGCTTGGAGGAACTATTCTTTGCTTGGAGAAATTAGTTGTTTGCTTGGAGGAACTATTCTTTGCTTGGAGAAATTAGCTGTTTGCTTGGAGGAACTATTCTTTGCTTGGAGAAATTAGTTGTTTGCTTGGAGGAACTATTCTTTGCTTGGAGAAATTAGTTGTTTGCTTGGAGGAACTATTCTTTGCTTGGAGAAATTAGTTGTTTGCTTGGAGGAACTATTCTTTGCTTGGAGAAATTAGTTGTTTGCTTGGAGGAACTATTCTTTGCTTGGAGAAATTAGTTGTTTGCTTGGAGGAACTATTCTTTGCTTGGAGAAATTAGTTGTTTGCTTGGAGGAACTATTCTTTGCTTGGAGAAATTAGTTGTTTGCTTGGAGGAACTATTCTTTGCTTGGAGAAATTAATTGTTTGCTTGGAGGAACTATTGTTTGCTTGGAGAAATTAGTTGTTTGCTTGGAAGAACTATTCTTTGCTTGGAGAAATTAGTTGTTTGCTTGGAGGAACTATTCTTTGCTTGGAGAAATTAGTTGTTTGCTTGGAGGAACTATTCTTTGCTTGGAGAAATTAGTTGTTTGCTTGGAGGAACTATTCTTTGCTTGGAGAAATTAGTTGTTTGCTTGCAGGAACTATTCTTTGCTTGGAGAAATTAGTTGTTTGCTTTGAGGAACTATTCTTTGCTTGGAGAAATTAGTTGTTTGCTTGGAGGAACTATTCTTTGCTTGGAGAAATTAGTTGTTTGCTTGGAGGAACTATTCTTTGCTTGGAGAAATTAGTTGTTTGCTTGGAGGAACTATTCTTTGCTTGGAGAAATTAGTTGTTTGCTTGGAGGAACTATTCTTTGCTTGGAGAAATTAGTTGTTTGCTTGGAGGAACTATTCTTTGCTTGGAGAAATTAGTTGTTTGCTTGGAGGAACTATTCTTTGCTTGGAGAAATTAGTTGTTTGCTTGGAGGAACTATTCTTTGCTTGGAGAAATTAGTTGTTTGCTTGGAGGAACTATTCTTTGCTTGGAGAAATTAATTGTTTGCTTGGAGGAACTATTCTTTGCTTGGAGAAATTAGTTGTTTGCTTGGAGGAACTATTCTTTGCTTGGAGAAATTAGTTGTTTGCTTGGAGGAACTATTCTTTGCTTGGAGAAATTAGTTGTTTGCTTGGAGGAACTATTCTTTGCTTGGAGAAATTAGTTGTTTGCTTGGAGGAACTATTCTTTGCTTGGAGAAATTAGTTGTTTGCTTGGAGGAACTATTCTTTGCTTGGAGAAATTAGTTGTTTGCTTGGAGGAACTATTCTTTGCTTGGAGAAATTAGTTGTTTGCTTGGAGGAACTATTCTTTGCTTGGAGAAATTAGTTGTTCGCTTGGAGGAACTATTCTTTGCTTGGAGAAATTAGTTGTTTGCTTGGAGGAACTATTCTTTGCTTGGAGAAATTAGTTGTTTGCTTGGAGGAACTATTCTTTGCTTGGAGAAATTAGTTGTTTGCTTGGAGGAACTACTCTTTGCTTGGAGAAATTAGTTGTTTGCTTGGAGGAACTATTCTTTGCTTGGAGAAATTAGTTGTTTGCTTGGAGGAACTATTCTTTGCTTGGAGAAATTAGTTGTTTGCTTGGAGGAACTATTCTTTGCTTGGAGAAATTAGTTGTTTGCTTGGAGGAACTATTCTTTGCTTGGAGAAATTAATTGTTTGCTTGGAGGAACTATTCTTTGCTTGGAGAAATTAATTGTTTGCTTGGAGGAACTATTCTTTGCTTGGAGAAATTAGTTGTTTGCTTGGAGGAACTATTCTTTGCTTGGAGAAATTAGTTGTTTGCTTGGAGGAACTATTCTTTGCTTGGAGAAATTAGTTGTTTGCTTGGAGGAACTATTCTTTGCTTGGAGAAATTAGTTGTTTGCTTGGAGGAACTATTCTTTGCTTGGAGAAATTAGTTGTTTGCTTGGAGGAACTATTCTTTGCTTGGAGAAATTAGTTGTTTGCTTGGAGGAACTATTCTTTGCTTGGAGAAATTAGTTGTTTGCTTGGAGGAACTATTCTTTGCTTGGAGAAATTAGTTGTTTGCTTGGAGGAACTATTCTTTGCTTGGAGAAATTAGCTGTTTGCTTGGAGGAACTATTCTTTGCTTGGAGAAATTAGTTGTTTGCTTGGAGGAACTATTCTTTGCTTGGAGAAATTAGTTGTTTGCTTGGAGGAACTATTCTTTGCTTGGAGAAATTAGTTGTTTGCTTGGAGGAACTATTCTTTGCTTGGAGAAATTAGTTGTTTGCTTGGAGGAACTATTCTTTGCTTGGAGAAATTAGTTGTTTGCTTGGAGGAACTATTCTTTGCTTGGAGAAATTAATTGTTTGCTTGGAGGAACTATTGTTTGCTTGGAGAAATTAGTTGTTTGCTTGGAAGAACTATTCTTTGCTTGGAGAAATTAGTTGTTTGCTTGGAGGAACTATTCTTTGCTTGGAGAAATTAGTTGTTTGCTTGGAGGAACTATTCTTTGCTTGGAGAAATTAGTTGTTTGCTTGGAGGAACTATTCTTTGCTTGGAGAAATTAGTTGTTTGCTTGGAGGAACTATTCTTTGCTTGGAGAAATTAGTTGTTTGCTTTGAGGAACTATTCTTTGCTTGGAGAAATTAGTTGTTTGCTTGGAGGAACTATTCTTTGCTTGGAGAAATTAGTTGTTTGCTTGGAGGAACTATTCTTTGCTTGGAGAAATTAGTTGTTTGCTTGGAGGAACTATTCTTTGCTTGGAGAAATTAGTTGTTTGCTTGGAGGAACTATTCTTTGCTTGGAGAAATTAGTTGTTTGCTTGGAGGAACTATTCTTTGCTTGGAGAAATTAGTTGTTTGCTTGGAGGAACTATTCTTTGCTTGGAGAAATTAGTTGTTTGCTTGGAGGAACTATTCTTTGCTTGGAGAAATTAGTTGTTTGCTTGGAGGAACTATTCTTTGCTTGGAGAAATTAATTGTTTGCTTGGAGGAACTATTCTTTGCTTGGAGAAATTAGTTGTTTGCTTGGAGGAACTATTCTTTGCTTGGAGAAATTAGTTGTTTGCTTGGAGGAACTATTCTTTGCTTGGAGAAATTAGTTGTTTGCTTGGAGGAACTATTCTTTGCTTGGAGAAATTAGTTGTTTGCTTGGAGGAACTATTCTTTGCTTGGAGAAATTAGTTGTTTGCTTGGAGGAACTATTCTTTGCTTGGAGAAATTAGTTGTTTGCTTGGAGGAACTATTCTTTGCTTGGAGAAATTAGTTGTTTGCTTGGAGGAACTATTCTTTGCTTGGAGAAATTAGTTGTTTGCTTGGAGGAACTATTCTTTGCTTGGAGAAATTAGTTGTTTGCTTGGAGGAACTATTCTTTGCTTGGAGAAATTAGTTGTTTGCTTGGAGGAACTATTCTTTGCTTGGAGAAATTAGTTGTTTGCTTGGAGGAACTATTCTTTGCTTGGAGAAATTAGTTGTTTGCTTGGAGGAACTATTCTTTGCTTGGAGAAATTAGTTGTTTGCTTGGAGGAACTATTCTTTGCTTGGAGAAATTAGTTGTTTGCTTGGAGGAACTATTCTTTGCTTGGAGAAATTAGTTGTTTGCTTGGAGGAACTATTCTTTGCTTGGAGAAATTAGTTGTTTGCTTGGAGGAACTATTCTTTGCTTGGAGAAATTAGTTGTTTGCTTGGAGGAACTATTCTTTGCTTGGAGAAATTAGTTGTTTGCTTGGAGGAACTATTCTTTGCTTGGAGAAATTAGTTGTTTGCTTGGAGGAACTATTCTTTGCTTGGAGAAATTAGTTGTTTGCTTGGAGGAACTATTCTTTGCTTGGAGAAATTAGTTGTTTGCTTGGAGGAACTATTCTTTGCTTGGAGAAATTAGTTGTTTGCTTGGAGGAACTATTCTTTGCTTGGAGAAATTAGTTGTTTGCTTGGAGGAACTATTCTTTGCTTGGAGAAATTAGTTGTTTGCTTGGAGGAACTATTCTTTGCTTGGAGAAATTAGTTGTTTGCTTGGAGGAACTATTCTTTGCTTGGAGAAATTAGTTGTTTGCTTTGAGGAACTATTCTTTGCTTGGAGAAATTAGTTGTTTGCTTGGAGGAACTATTCTTTGCTTGGAGAAATTAGTTGTTTGCTTGGAGGAACTATTCTTTGCTTGGAGAAATTAGTTGTTTGCTTGGAGGAACTATTCTTTGCTTGGAGAAATTAGTTGTTTGCTTGGAGGAACTATTCTTTGCTTGGAAAAATTAGTTGTTTGCTTGGAGGAACTATTCTTTGCTTGGAGAAATTAGTTGTTTGCTTGGAGGAACTATTCTTTGCTTGGAGAAATTAATTGTTTGATTGGAGGAACTATTCTTTGCTTGGAGAAATTAGTTGTTTGCTTGGAGGAACTATTCTTTGCTTGGAGAAATTAGTTGTTTGCTTGGAGGAACTATTCTTTGCTTGGAGAAATTAGTTGTTTGCTTGGAGGAACTATTCTTTGCTTGGAGAAATTAGTTGTTTGCTTGGAGGAACTATTCTTTGCTTGGAGAAATTAGTTGTTTGCTTGGAGGAACTATTCTTTGCTTGGAGAAATTAGTTGTTTGCTTGGAGGAACTATTCTTTGCTTGGAGAAATTAGTTGTTTGCTTTGAGGAACTATTCTTTGCTTGGAGAAATTAGTTGTTTGCTTGGAGGAACTATTCTTTGCTTGGAGAAATTAGTTGTTTGCTTGGAGGAACTATTCTTTGCTTGGAGAAATTAGTTGTTTGCTTGGAGGAACTATTCTTTGCTTGGAGAAATTAGTTGTTTGCTTGGAGGAACTATTCTTTGCTTGGAGAAATTAGTTGTTTGCTTGGAGGAACTATTCTTTGCTTGGAGAAATTAGTTGTTTGCTTTGAGGAACTATTCTTTGCTTGGAGAAATTAGTTGTTTGCTTGGAGGAACTATTCTTTGCTTGGAGAAATTAGTTGTTTGCTTGGAGGAACTATTCTTTGCTTGGAGAAATTATTTGTTTGCTTGGAGGAACTATTCTTTGCTTGGAGAAATTAGTTGTTTGCTTGGAGGAACTATTCTTTGCTTGGAGAAATTAGTTGTTTGCTTGGAGGAACTATTCTTTGCTTGGAGAAATTAGTTGTTTGCTTGGAGGAACTATTCTTTGCTTGGAGAAATTAGTTGTTTGCTTGGAGGAACTATTCTTTGCTTGGAGAAATTAGTTGTTTGCTTTGAGGAACTATTCTTTGCTTGGAGAAATTAGTTGTTTGCTTGGAGGAACTATTCTTTGCTTGGAGAAATTAGTTGTTTGCTTGGAGGAACTATTCTTTGCTTGGAGAAATTAGTTGTTTGCTTGGAGGAACTATTCTTTGCTTGGAGAAATTAGTTGTTTGCTTGGAGGAACTATTCTTTGCTTGGAGAAATTAGTTGTTTGCTTGGAGGAACTATTCTTTTTCGGATTTTTATCGGAGAAAAATTTTCGGCGAGACTGACTACGCTAACTGCCCACTCCGCCATGTTTCTACTGAGGGCGTCAATCGCTACCCCGCGCCTCATATACTTCCTTCGCTGTGCCCCTTCGTACAAGAAAAGAGGCCTTCTTTCTGATTACGATGCAGTTCTGAAACTGGCGGTAGAGGGCTCGCTAAACTGTCGGCTATCTCCAGAGGCGTGGCTACAATCGTCTCTCCCAGTCAAGATGGGAGGCCTAGGGATCCGGCATGCTGTGGAAACGGCGCTTCCGTGTTTTATCGCGTCGTTCCAAAGTGTGTCGCCCCTGGTCGCCCAGCTCGCGCCGCCACAAATATTGGCCGCCGACTTGTCTCTTACAGAAGCAGTGGAAAACTGGAGTCTCCAGACTATGTGTGACCTCCCTGACCCTACCGTAAGGGGCATTCAAAAGTGTTGGGAGGGGCCGCTTGTTCAGCGAACCGTGGAGTCTCTGAACTTAGCCGCTATAAATCTGGAAGACAAAGCACGCCTGCTAGCAATCGCCAAACCTCACGCTGGCGATTGGCTTAATGCTCTTCCCTCCCCCCAGCTTGGGACCCACCTTCCCAATGAATCCTTCAGGATTGCCTGTGCCCTCCGACTCGGGGCAGATATATGTGAGCCCCATAAGTGCCCATGTGGGGCACAGGTTACGTCAAGGGGCTATCATGGCCTATCCTGCAAGAAAAGCGCAGGCCGTTGGTCCCGTCACGAAGGGGCCAATGATGTAATCGCACGGGCTCTCCGTTCGGCTGAGGTGCCGTGTATTCGTGAGCCGGCCGGCTGTTCGAGGTCGGATGGAAAAAGGCCCGACGGCCAGACCCTCATCCCATGGGCACGAGGAAAGTCCCTTGTCTGGGATTTCACTTGCGTCGATACGTTTGCCCCCTCCTACGTTGCCCAATCCGCCATCCGTTCCGGTTCTGCTGCCGAAACTGCTGAGGAAAATAAGAGGAGAAAGTATGACTTTCTCCTCGATAGGTTTATTTTTGTCCCTGTGGCCATGGAGACTGTTGGGATTTGGGGTCAGGAGGGACTTCGCCTCATCTCGTCTATTGGACAGAGGATATCGCAGGTAACTGGGGAACCTAGATCATCCTCGTTCCTCATTCAGCGTTTGGGAATCGCTGTTCAACGGGGCAACGTGGCCTCCATTTTGGGTACTCTTCCAGCAGGCAAAGAGCTGGAGGAGATTTTTTTATTATGAGTTGTCATTTTTGGGATTTTTGTGCCTTTTTGTGAAGTGATTTTTTTTAGATATGGAAGATTGCAAATGTGTTTCCGTGATTTTTTATATTGATACTATGTTAGGGATTAATATTGTGCGACGATCAAATGTCAGTATTTTTTATATATATTATAATGTGAATTGCAATATCAAATTTCATACACAAACTCTGTGGTACATTCCTTTACTCCTTGAATAAATATAGATATTTCTTTGCTTGGAGAAATTAGTTGTTTGCTTTGAGGAACTATTCTTTGCTTGGAGAAATTAGTTGTTTGCTTGGAGGAACTATTCTTTGCTTGGAGAAATTAGTTGTTTGCTTGGAGGAACTATTCTTTGCTTGGAGAAATTAGTTGTTTGCTTGGAGGAACTATTCTTTGCTTGGAGAAATTAGTTGTTTGCTTGGAGGAACTATTCTTTGCTTGGAGAAATTAGTTGTTTGCTTGGAGGAACTATTCTTTGCTTGGAGAAATTAGTTGTTTGCTTGGAGGAACTATTCTTTGCTTGGAGAAATTAGTTGTTTGCTTGGAGGAACTATTCTTTGCTTGGAGAAATTAGTTGTTTGCTTGGAGGAACTATTCTTTGCTTGGAGAAATTAGTTGTTTGCTTGGAGGAACTATTCTTTGCTTGGAGAAATTAGTTGTTTGCTTGGAGGAACTATTCTTTGCTTGGAGAAATTAGTTGTTTGCTTGGAGGAACTATTCTTTGCTTGGAGAAATTAGTTGTTTGCTTGGAGGAACTATTCTTTGCTTGGAGAAATTAGTTGTTTGCTTGGAGGAACTATTCTTTGCTTGGAGAAATTAGTTGTTTGCTTGGAGGAACTATTCTTTGCTTGGAGAAATTAGTTGTTTGCTTGGAGGAACTATTCTTTGCTTGGAGAAATTAGTTGTTTGCTTGGAGGAACTATTCTTTGCTTGGAGAAATTAGTTGTTTGCTTGGAGGAACTATTCTTTGCTTGGAGAAATTAGTTGTTTGCTTGGAGGAACTATTCTTTGCTTGGAGAAATTAGTTGTTTGATTGGAGGAACTATTCTTTGCTTGGAGAAATTAGTTGTTTGCTTGGAGGAACTATTCTTTGCTTGGAGAAATTAGTTGTTTGCTTGGAGGAACTATTCTTTGCTTGGAGAAATTAGTTGTTTGCTTGGAGGAACTATTCTTTGCTTGGAGAAATTAGTTGTTTGCTTGGAGGAACTATTCTTTGCTTGGAGAAATTAGTTGTTTGCTTGGAGGAACTATTCTTTGCTTGGAGAAATTAGTTGTTTGCTTTGAGGAACTATTCTTTGCTTGGAGAAATTAGTTGTTTGCTTGGAGGAACTATTCTTTGCTTGGAGAAATTAGTTGTTTGCTTGGAGGAACTATTCTTTGCTTGGAGAAATTAGTTGTTTGCTTGGAGGAACTATTCTTTGCTTGGAGAAATTAGTTGTTTGCTTTGAGGAACTATTCTTTGCTTGGAGAAATTAGTTGTTTGCTTGGAGGAACTATTCTTTGCTTGGAGAAATTAGTTGTTTGCTTGGAGGAACTATTCTTTGCTTGGAGAAATTAGTTGTTTGCTTGGAGGAACTATTCTTTGCTTGGAGAAATTAGTTGTTTGCTTGGAGGAACTATTCTTTGCTTGGAGAAATTAGTTGTTTGCTTGGAGGAACTATTCTTTGCTTGGAGAAATTAGTTGTTTGCTTGGAGGAACTATTCTTTGCTTGGAGAAATTAGTTGTTTGCTTGGAGGAACTATTCTTTGCTTGGAGAAATTAGTTGTTTGCTTGGAGGAACTATTCTTTGCTTGGAGAAATTAGTTGTTTGCTTGGAGGAACTATTCTTTGCTTGGAGAAATTAGTTGTTTGCTTGGAGGAACTATTCTTTGCTTGGAGAAATTAGTTGTTTGCTTGGAGGAACTATTCTTTGCTTGGAGAAATTAGTTGTTTGCTTGGAGGAACTATTCTTTGCTTGGAGAAATTAGTTGTTTGCTTTGAGGAACTATTCTTTGCTTGGAGAAATTAGTTGTTTGCTTGGAGGAACTATTCTTTGCTTGGAGAAATTAGTTGTTTGCTTGGAGGAACTATTCTTTGCTTGGAGAAATTAGTTGTTTGCTTGGAGGAACTATTCTTTGCTTGGAGAAATTAGTTGTTTGCTTGGAGGAACTATTCTTTGCTTGGAGAAATTAGTTGTTTGCTTGGAGGAACTATTCTTTGCTTGGAGAAATTAGTTGTTTGCTTGGAGGAACTATTCTTTGCTTGGAGAAATTAGTTGTTTGCTTTGAGGAACTATTCTTTGCTTGGAGAAATTAGTTGTTTGCTTGGAGGAACTATTCTTTGCTTGGAGAAATTAGTTGTTTGCTTGGAGGAACTATTCTTTGCTTGGAGAAATTAGTTGTTTGCTTGGAGGAACTATTCTTTGCTTGGAGAAATTAGTTGTTTGCTTGGAGGAACTATTCTTTGCTTGGAGAAATTAGTTGTTTGCTTGGAGGAACTATTCTTTGCTTGGAGAAATTAGTTGTTTGCTTTGAGGAACTATTCTTTGCTTGGAGAAATTAGTTGTTTGCTTGGAGGAACTATTCTTTGCTTGGAGAAATTAGTTGTTTGCTTGGAGGAACTATTCTTTGCTTGGAGAAATTATTTGTTTGCTTGGAGGAACTATTCTTTGCTTGGAGAAATTAGTTGTTTGCTTGGAGGAACTATTCTTTGCTTGGAGAAATTAGTTGTTTGCTTGGAGGAACTATTCTTTGCTTGGAGAAATTAGTTGTTTGCTTGGAGGAACTATTCTTTGCTTGGAGAAATTAGTTGTTTGCTTGGAGGAACTATTCTTTGCTTGGAGAAATTAGTTGTTTGCTTTGAGGAACTATTCTTTGCTTGGAGAAATTAGTTGTTTGCTTGGAGGAACTATTCTTTGCTTGGAGAAATTAGTTGTTTGCTTGGAGGAACTATTCTTTGCTTGGAGAAATTAGTTGTTTGCTTGGAGGAACTATTCTTTGCTTGGAGAAATTAGTTGTTTGCTTGGAGGAACTATTCTTTGCTTGGAGAAATTAGTTGTTTGCTTGGAGGAACTATTCTTTTTCGGATTTTTATCGGAGAAAAATTTTCGGCGAGACTGACTACGCTAACTGCCCACTCCGCCATGTTTCTACTGAGGGCGTCAATCGCTACCCCGCGCCTCATATACTTCCTTCGCTGTGCCCCTTCGTACAAGAAAAGAGGCCTTCTTTCTGATTACGATGCAGTTCTGAAACTGGCGGTAGAGGGCTCGCTAAACTGTCGGCTATCTCCAGAGGCGTGGCTACAATCGTCTCTCCCAGTCAAGATGGGAGGCCTAGGGATCCGGCATGCTGTGGAAACGGCGCTTCCGTGTTTTATCGCGTCGTTCCAAAGTGTGTCGCCCCTGGTCGCCCAGCTCGCGCCGCCACAAATATTGGCCGCCGACTTGTCTCTTACAGAAGCAGTGGAAAACTGGAGTCTCCAGACTATGTGTGACCTCCCTGACCCTACCGTAAGGGGCATTCAAAAGTGTTGGGAGGGGCCGCTTGTTCAGCGAACCGTGGAGTCTCTGAACTTAGCCGCTATAAATCTGGAAGACAAAGCACGCCTGCTAGCAATCGCCAAACCTCACGCTGGCGATTGGCTTAATGCTCTTCCCTCCCCCCAGCTTGGGACCCACCTTCCCAATGAATCCTTCAGGATTGCCTGTGCCCTCCGACTCGGGGCAGATATATGTGAGCCCCATAAGTGCCCATGTGGGGCACAGGTTACGTCAAGGGGCTATCATGGCCTATCCTGCAAGAAAAGCGCAGGCCGTTGGTCCCGTCACGAAGGGGCCAATGATGTAATCGCACGGGCTCTCCGTTCGGCTGAGGTGCCGTGTATTCGTGAGCCGGCCGGCTGTTCGAGGTCGGATGGAAAAAGGCCCGACGGCCAGACCCTCATCCCATGGGCACGAGGAAAGTCCCTTGTCTGGGATTTCACTTGCGTCGATACGTTTGCCCCCTCCTACGTTGCCCAATCCGCCATCCGTTCCGGTTCTGCTGCCGAAACTGCTGAGGAAAATAAGAGGAGAAAGTATGACTTTCTCCTCGATAGGTTTATTTTTGTCCCTGTGGCCATGGAGACTGTTGGGATTTGGGGTCAGGAGGGACTTCGCCTCATCTCGTCTATTGGACAGAGGATATCGCAGGTAACTGGGGAACCTAGATCATCCTCGTTCCTCATTCAGCGTTTGGGAATCGCTGTTCAACGGGGCAACGTGGCCTCCATTTTGGGTACTCTTCCAGCAGGCAAAGAGCTGGAGGAGATTTTTTTATTATGAGTTGTCATTTTTGGGATTTTTGTGCCTTTTTGTGAAGTGATTTTTTTTAGATATGGAAGATTGCAAATGTGTTTCCGTGATTTTTTATATTGATACTATGTTAGGGATTAATATTGTGCGACGATCAAATGTCAGTATTTTTTATATATATTATAATGTGAATTGCAATATCAAATTTCATACACAAACTCTGTGGTACATTCCTTTACTCCTTGAATAAATATAGATATTTCTTTGCTTGGAGAAATTAGTTGTTTGCTTTGAGGAACTATTCTTTGCTTGGAGAAATTAGTTGTTTGCTTGGAGGAACTATTCTTTGCTTGGAGAAATTAGTTGTTTGCTTGGAGGAACTATTCTTTGCTTGGAGAAATTAGTTGTTTGCTTGGAGGAACTATTCTTTGCTTGGAGAAATTAGTTGTTTGCTTGGAGGAACTATTCTTTGCTTGGAGAAATTAGTTGTTTGCTTGGAGGAACTATTCTTTGCTTGGAGAAATTAGTTGTTTGCTTGGAGGAACTATTCTTTGCTTGGAGAAATTAGTTGTTTGCTTGGAGGAACTATTCTTTGCTTGGAGAAATTAGTTGTTTGCTTGGAGGAACTATTCTTTGCTTGGAGAAATTAGTTGTTTGCTTGGAGGAACTATTCTTTGCTTGGAGAAATTAGTTGTTTGCTTGGAGGAACTATTCTTTGCTTGGAAAAATTAGTTGTTTGCTTGGAGGAACTATTCTTTGCTTGGAGAAATTAGTTGTTTGCTTGGAGGAACTATTCTTTGCTTGGAGAAATTAATTGTTTGATTGGAGGAACTATTCTTTGCTTGGAGAAATTAGTTGTTTGCTTGGAGGAACTATTCTTTGCTTGGAGAAATTAGTTGTTTGCTTGGAGGAACTATTCTTTGCTTGGAGAAATTAGTTGTTTGCTTGGAGGAACTATTCTTTGCTTGGAGAAATTAGTTGTTTGCTTGGAGGAACTATTCTTTGCTTGGAGAAATTAGTTGTTTGCTTGGAGGAACTATTCTTTGCTTGGAGAAATTAGTTGTTTGCTTGGAGGAACTATTCTTTGCTTGGAGAAATTAGTTGTTTGCTTTGAGGAACTATTCTTTGCTTGGAGAAATTAGTTGTTTGCTTGGAGGAACTATTCTTTGCTTGGAGAAATTAGTTGTTTGCTTGGAGGAACTATTCTTTGCTTGGAGAAATTAGTTGTTTGCTTGGAGGAACTATTCTTTGCTTGGAGAAATTAGTTGTTTGCTTGGAGGAACTATTCTTTGCTTGGAGAAATTAGTTGTTTGCTTGGAGGAACTATTCTTTGCTTGGAGAAATTAGTTGTTTGCTTTGAGGAACTATTCTTTGCTTGGAGAAATTAGTTGTTTGCTTGGAGGAACTATTCTTTGCTTGGAGAAATTAGTTGTTTGCTTGGAGGAACTATTCTTTGCTTGGAGAAATTATTTGTTTGCTTGGAGGAACTATTCTTTGCTTGGAGAAATTAGTTGTTTGCTTGGAGGAACTATTCTTTGCTTGGAGAAATTAGTTGTTTGCTTGGAGGAACTATTCTTTGCTTGGAGAAATTAGTTGTTTGCTTGGAGGAACTATTCTTTGCTTGGAGAAATTAGTTGTTTGCTTGGAGGAACTATTCTTTGCTTGGAGAAATTAGTTGTTTGCTTGGAGGAACTATTCTTTTTCGGATTTTTATCGGAGAAAAATTTTCGGCGAGACTGACTACGCTAACTGCCCACTCCGCCATGTTTCTACTGAGGGCGTCAATCGCTACCCCGCGCCTCATATACTTCCTTCGCTGTGCCCCTTCGTACAAGAAAAGAGGCCTTCTTTCTGATTACGATGCAGTTCTGAAACTGGCGGTAGAGGGCTCGCTAAACTGTCGGCTATCTCCAGAGGCGTGGCTACAATCGTCTCTCCCAGTCAAGATGGGAGGCCTAGGGATCCGGCATGCTGTGGAAACGGCGCTTCCGTGTTTTATCGCGTCGTTCCAAAGTGTGTCGCCCCTGGTCGCCCAGCTCGCGCCGCCACAAATATTGGCCGCCGACTTGTCTCTTACAGAAGCAGTGGAAAACTGGAGTCTCCAGACTATGTGTGACCTCCCTGACCCTACCGTAAGGGGCATTCAAAAGTGTTGGGAGGGGCCGCTTGTTCAGCGAACCGTGGAGTCTCTGAACTTAGCCGCTATAAATCTGGAAGACAAAGCACGCCTGCTAGCAATCGCCAAACCTCACGCTGGCGATTGGCTTAATGCTCTTCCCTCCCCCCAGCTTGGGACCCACCTTCCCAATGAATCCTTCAGGATTGCCTGTGCCCTCCGACTCGGGGCAGATATATGTGAGCCCCATAAGTGCCCATGTGGGGCACAGGTTACGTCAAGGGGCTATCATGGCCTATCCTGCAAGAAAAGCGCAGGCCGTTGGTCCCGTCACGAAGGGGCCAATGATGTAATCGCACGGGCTCTCCGTTCGGCTGAGGTGCCGTGTATTCGTGAGCCGGCCGGCTGTTCGAGGTCGGATGGAAAAAGGCCCGACGGCCAGACCCTCATCCCATGGGCACGAGGAAAGTCCCTTGTCTGGGATTTCACTTGCGTCGATACGTTTGCCC
>CAJQTU010000118.1:0-42377 GCA_906901685.1 Desoria tigrina
AAGTGGCTTTAGTATTTCCCAGTTCTTGAGGGCTGAAGGCAAAAGCTGGTCGATAACGGGATAAAAGAGAATAGAGGGAAAGTTTTTGGTCGGGGGTTAAATGGTCACCAAGTTCAAATTTGGCAATATCGGGGTCAATATTAGTATTGGAGGCGGTTGTGAGACTGTTTAGGTTGGGAGAAACAGAATTGGAAGTGGATTCGGTGACTTGGGTTTTGATATCGTAAGGATTTAGAGGAGTGGCGATACAAACTTCACTTCGAGCTTTAATATTTATAGGGAATGAATGGGGATTTGTAACAAAAGTGTAGGTCTCACCACTTTTCAAAGATACAATATTATTAGCAAATGCGAGAGGGTATTTGGTTTGAAAGATGGGGGAAGATTGTAATGAAACGTCTATATTCTCAGACTTCTTTGAGTGGACAACTACTCGGGAGATACTTTTGGGAGGAATTGTGGTATTAGATTTAGAGTAGAGACTGAATGGTAGTGTGGGAATTTGGGGGTCATCGGGGAATTGAAGAGAGCCAGATTTTGTGTCAAGAATAATACAATAATCCCTTAAGAAATCTAGGCCTAGTAAAATGGGGTTATTGGAGTTCGGGAGGACATAAAAACGGTGAATGAATTTGCGATCGTTTAAAAAGAAAATAATTTCCGCCAACTGATTAACAGCACAGGATGGGGAATTCGCTGCTAACGAGATGGGGCGGGGATGGCAAGATATAAGTTTATGAACTGACTTGTGAGGTAAAGTGTGTAGGAGTTTTGGACAAATTGTGGAAATTGTTGCACCAGAATCGATTATAACATTTACGTATGTATTATCGAATTGTAAGGGAATAGTAATGAGGGACGTAGATTTTTCTTTTCGAAAAGGACATGGTAATTTTGTACCTGGGTATATAAAGAAGGAGTTTTAGAAGTATGGTCGCTGAAAGAATGACGTGAACTTAGGGTGGGAGAGGGGGATCGTGAAATTTCTGATTTCAAAGGGGAATGGGGGACTTGTTTGGAAGGAGTAATCTCAAAATTCAGTTGCGGGACTACTGATTTGATATTATTTTTAGGATTTTGGGATTTGGGTTGTTTTTTATAGGGGACTGGGCTTCCTGGGGAATTGAGTGGAGATAAAGATAAGTCAAATTGAGTTGATGCTTCTTTTGTTAAAGTAATTGAAGAAAGAGGAATTGGGGAGAAAAGTTTTTTAAAATTACTAGAAGTTGGGATTTTGGTGGAATTTAAAATATATAATTGACATTTTAAAATGGAATCGATGAAGGGACATAAAGATAGAAGTGTTGGGAGAGATAGAGGGGGTGGGGGAGAGAGGAGAGAGAGAGAGGGGTTTGAACTTTGGGCCTGTCGTTCCCGCAACAACAGGCTTTCTAGTTTTCCGACGGCTGGGGTTTCCAGGGGGTGGTATTATTTATTTGTGGGTTTCGTGTGGTTTTGGAGGGAACAACACGACCTTCCTCTCGAGCTTTGATGTAGCATTCTGCCTCGGTATGGTGTAATTTAAGACAGTAAGTGCAAGTTACAGGGGTCTTTGAAGAAGTTATTCCGGGTGGAATGAGGGGTGGAATGTTGGTGGGTAAAATAGGATTTGGGAGAAGTGTGGAATTTTGTAAAGTGGGACGAGGATTAAAGTATGATTGTTGGGATCGTGGGAAGGAAGATTGGGTTTGAGGAAAAGAAAGTGATTGGGACAGAGTGGGCTGAGAAGTTTTTAATGATTTCAATTCTTTATAGGCACGGAGGCGTGAAAGAAATTGAGTAGGAGTAGTGTCAGGGTCAAGAGCTAGGGTCATTTGGCATGCCAAATCAGAGGGTAGACCTTCGATAAGGTGTTTCAATTTCTTGTGATTCTGCATATTGGGGTTTATTTGGGATAACAGGGCAAGTTTGCGCATAACGTATGTGTGGGGATCGGACTTTAGATCAAACGTTAGGGCTTTATTGGCTACTTTTGCGGCTGATGCTAAATCGTCATCGCTAAAAGATGTAAGGAGGAGATCTTTGATGGTGTTCCATCTACTTTCATCAGTTTCAGGAGAAACTAAGGGGGAATCTATGAGAGATTGGTGACCTTTGTACCATAATTGGGCTTTATCAGTGAGGACCCGGTCAAGATTTAGACGGGCCCATTCATGGCTAAGACTATGGTCAGCACAATCTGATTCAAATTTAATTAGCCAAGACCGAGCAGAACTAGTTCCGTCATAAGTCCGAAAGCCAGCAACAATTTGACTGATAGGGAATGAAAAACGGTTGAATTGTGTTGGAGGAGCATTATAATAAATAGGTAGTGGTGGTGGATGAGAAACCTGGGGTTGAGGGTCAGGAAGGAAAAAGGAATTTTCAAAATTAAAATTTGAAGGAGTAGCCTGGAATTGGAAAGGCTCTGGTGGTGGAATTTGTCGAGGGGTAGGTAGGGATATGAGTACTGATGTTATACTACTCGACTCTGATCCTCATCTCCGTTTTGGAGAACGAGCCAGAGTCGAGTAATAATATTGAGGTCACCATCACCTCATCTCCGTTTTTGCAAAAAAAAATGCCCGAGGCTCAGACTCGAACTCGGGTAATTAAAAAAAACTGTCCTCCTCTTTCTCCACTCTGCCACTAGTAATATTTATGATATTACTATAAATTAATGATATGACATGACATGACATGATTGCAAATTGTTAATAAAATATGAAAATATGAAATGACATGATTGCAAATTGTTAATAAAAATATGAAATATGACATGATAATCTGTAAATAAATAAAAAAATATATTAAAAAACGAATGTTCATGATAATTGGCACAAAATTTATTTAATCTAAGAAAAAAACGGGCATGACCCGTAGCGTTTTTTCATATTTTTTGAGGTGACTTTGTCACCTTACACCTCCTCCTCCTCTTCGAGGATAACCTCCTTTGGAGGTTCAATCTTGACCCCTTGGTCAAGAGTACGGCTCCTTCCCTGTGGGAAGCAGAGCCTGCTCGGGGCTGTTGTTGCCCTCCTCTTCCTCGCCCAATCCATGGGCCTTCTCGCCTCTCCCAACTCACCAAACGGACCATGTCCATTTTGTGAGGAACCTGGTGCTGGGGCCGGGGGGCTGCTGCGGGATGGTTGTTGTGGTGATACGGGGGGGCTGTTGCTGGGGGGTTGTGGTGGTGCTGGTGCGGAACAGAGTGTCGTCAGCATTTGCCATGCTTCCCAAAAACGCAACAATACGGTACAAACGTATCGTAATTTGTAGGGCAGGTGACGAATTCTTCTCATTCGGGCCGGTCTTTCCGCAACAATATCGGGGCCCACCAGATCGTCCCAAAACACTCCCCACATTGTCGCCGATCCACCAACAATTCCTAAAAATACAAAATACATTTCACATTTGACATTACACATTACACCATACACACACTTACCTATAATCCAAGTCCAATAATCTGGCCCTATTTCTTCCTTGGGCTTCCGAGGGGAGGGATACGGGCACAACTCTTTCATTCCGGGTTCGGTGATCTGGATAGCCTCTTCCTGTCTTATTTTGTCGAATTTTTCGACACATTCCGACTCGCCATTCTCGTACAAAACAAAAATGCACTGATTAGTGACACACAGCAGACACGTCAATAACAATGAGCAGTCCATTTTTAAATGTTTATAAACAAAAGTGAAATGCCGCTTCTTACCTTACTTAACCCTTTTAGTTTGTTAAGCTTAAAAAATGTAAAAACAGGCAACAAAAAACAACTCCAAAATTAATGCAATGAAATTTAATGAAAAAAAAAATTAAACAAGAGTAACATTGGAATCAACAACAAAATTATGGGTATTTTGACGAAACATATTTGAATTATATGTAAGGGTAGCTTCCATTTGGATTATCGGGTCATCCGAGGGGGAACCAAGCTGCACGTCCCTACGGGTTCGGCTCAAGCAAGCAGTTATATTTTTCCAAGCTTTAGATCTTGGAATTCTGGACCAAAATTGACAAAATGTTGTCCAATGCTTATTGGCCGAAGCCTTGATTTCTTTGCGGTTTAGCCAACAGAAAAGCAAAAATACCAAGGCAAGAATGATATAAATCATGATAAATCCTATAATAAAGCCAAAAATTAGTATAAAATATATTTAATTATAAAATTTAATGTAAACATACCATAATCTGCTGGACCATACACATTTTGGTAAATGTTATGCACAATTATGGGGGGCGGTGTCGAGGTTGCAGGACAATAAACATGCCCATATCGGACAAGTACCTTGTCAACGTAACCCAATATCTCCGACCGATTTCCCGTACAAAATTCCCCACCATTTCGTAAAACTACAAAACTGCAGTTAAATTTCGAATTGACACAGTCAAAACAATTTAATTTGTAACAATCCATGATGAAAACGTGGAATATATTTTAAAGTACCCGGATCAAACCTATCACCCCTTTCTTGTCGTATTTGACGCCTAGCGGGCAAAGGTAAATAAAAAAATGAAATTAGCTCCCGGAATACATGAAATTGTTTTACTACATGTATTTGACATGCTCCCACTATATGCAGGCAATAAATCAACACAAACAACATTGGTAATGTGAAAAATAATAGTTTTTATGCAAATAAAATATTACATTTTTGCTTTTTTTTTTAATGGTTCCCCCGTTGCACTGAAAATCTTCATATTTGCATTAAAGTTTTCCGATGCATTCCAATGCATCAGAACGTCATGTGTCACTGTGGAAATGGTGTGACCGCTCATAAACCACATATCCAATATTGTCAATCTCTCTCTCATTATTGTCAGTGTAGTCGAGGATGCCAGCCAGCTCGTAAGTATATATGGTATGCGATGAGTATAAATGACATATTGCACCAGCGGAATCCAATTTGTTTCTGTGGCTTGCGATAAAAGACACAATGTCTTTTTTATATCTAGCCAAAACAAATCTTTCCTCTTATTTCCATATGGTGGTTTGTCTTCATCATCAATGCCATCAATATATTCATTAGCTTCCTTCACTATATCCTCTATTCGAAGTTTGATTGTATTGAATGCTTCATGTATATTGGACATTTGACATCCATCTTCGCATATGGACGACAATAATGTATCTCTTTCAAAGTTTAACAATTCGTGCACATCTTGAACAATGTCCCTTATAACTTTTAAATCAATAATATGTTCATCAAACTTTTTCTTCTCTGCCTCAGCAAATAACGGAAGTTTATCTGGGTCCGGAAATAAAATTGGCACACCAGTAAATGGAGCTGGTACATGCAGCGGAATTTTCAATAACTCATAAAAATTTTCCTTCATGTGCCGACTATTTAGCCAAAAGTCAAGCAGTTCACAGTCTGACATTAGCTTCTTATTTCGAACTTTTTATTTGTTTCTGTAATATCTGATCCATTCCTTCAAACAATAAATTTGTTTGTTTTGAATCTTGTTCCGATTCATCGTCCCCATCATACCCAGCCTCTGACATGTTTCAGACAAATCTGGGATTAATTGCGTAAAACTCGGTCAGCTTCACAAAGCAGTCAACAGTCAAACTTGTCTTCTTGATATCCAACTGGTCAAAGATATAACACAGCGTTCTTATTGTTTCTTCTGGTATTTCTCGGTAGTAATGGTCCAAATTCTGCAGTTTTGTAAACTCGGGAACGACTGTAGAAAATGAAGCTAGAGTGTATGGTCTTTTGCAATTATAGCAAATCCAACACACTGTACTGCACAATTGCTTAATTTGTTTTCGATTTAATACAATATCAATTGCCATCAACCGAGATAATATTTCACAATGAGTGCCAACAATTCAACGCTTAAAACAGGACGGTGGCATTTAATTGATCGAATTACGGTCCTTATTACTGGAAGGGCGTGGTCAGGCAAGGGCTTGGAATACTTGCACAAGGATTCAAACCCTGGAACAATTTCAGCAATGCGAGATGTGGTTATATCCTGAGCCAAAATATCAAATAACTTTCCAAGTTGTTTGACTTGACTTCGGGTCAACAAAAGCCCGTCCGGATTGATTAAAAGATCGTTTTCGATAATCTGTTGTTGAGCCATATAGTTGCTTGTGTGAGAGCCGCTTGTGGAATGAACGAAATGAACGAGTACGAACCAGTATATATACAAAGATTTCATGGTGACCCCAATTAGAGAACGTTTATAAAGTAGGTAAGTAGAGTTGAACGGTCAAAGCACGGTTTACCTACTTACCCACGTAGAGGTGGTCAAAAAACGTGTCTCTATTTTCTAGAAAGAGAACTTTTAACATAACGAATAACAAATCCTTGTTCAATACTGGTTGGTGCAAGGTACCTTCTATGATATCGCAAAGAAGTGAAATTCCATGCTCGTTCAACCCATCGGGTCTTTTATTTTCAAGTGGCTCTGTGAGGTGAATGTTTAGAAACTCGTTAAAGTGTTTTCGGAGAAGAGGATGAACAATTCTTCGACTGCAGTAAAAAAGGAGATGAGCCACCTTTGTAATGGTGTCATTATCCACATACTCGTCTTTATCCAATTTTGCTTTGGCATAGAGTGGATTGACATCTTTATCCCAGTGAGCTTCGCCGTATTTCATCAGTAAAAAAACGGTATAATGAATAAAGACCCTCGTTTGCAGTGTGTTGGGTATTACAGCCGATTTTAGTATCAACGCGAGTGGCTTAAAATCCCATGGTTGCATTTGATCGTATTCAGGGACTTGAAAAGCAGGCACGATTTTTTGAATCCGCCGACAAACGTCAAGATTTTTCTGTTCGATGAATTCCGAAACTTCTTTGTAGAGTTCATCAATCTGCTCTTCTGATAGATATGTATTGTTTTCAACCGCAGTAGTCTGCCAGCGTGCCATTTGCTCAAGAGCCATGGTAAATGTAAACTGAATGAATTTATGCAATGTCAAAGTATTTATATGAAAAATAATGAGGTCACAACACTTGTTTTAATGTTATAGACTGTCTTGAAAGACTTTTATTCACAGAAAAAATATATACAATTTATGCCACTCCTTCACAAGGATGTGTGGAAATATTGGTGTATTTTATTTTGGTCTTGGCACCCAACGTCAGTTTCACGTCAAAATTTGCGCAGCATAGAATGACAATCAGCGTAAGGTAGAGAGACATTTGAGCCAGAAATGTCATCCATGGCAAGACTGGAATTGTTTCAGGTTCTTGATCCAAACATTCAAAATGATCGGGTATGTAGCTTGAAGTTGACACGTCATGTAGTCCATTGCAGTCAATTTCGTTACAAAATACGCCATTAACAATTAAATAAGGCGAGATGTGTTTTGTTGATTGTCGGCAAAAGTATAGGGTTGAACTTTTATCAAACCACGCATGATATGCCTTGATATAAACGTGAGTTTCATTCTTCACACACAATTTACAAGCCAAAAGTTGTCGTTGTCTAAAGGGAACGTATTTTGTTGACTCTGTGTCATTTTGAGCAACGACGATTCTTAAGAGGACCAAAATTATGTATATCTTCATCATTGAAATGATTCCAGTTGGTTTTTGCAGCAAATTTGTCCCCCCTTTTTTCCTTTGATAAACTTTAAATTGTTGTAAAATGCTCGAACAAAATTGTCATTGGCTATGGTGTCTCGTGTAAAGTAGTTTGCAATATCTTTTGGTTTTTTATTCCTTGCAAAAAGGTAGATGGCAAACAATGAATAGAGGCCACAGAGATTTGAGTTCAAATCTTGGATATGATGACGATTCTTGAGATAAGTCAGTGAAAGTGGAAAATCGAGATGATATTTTTTTGGGTCAAGCATAAAGCTATCAAAAAAATACGCGTGAGTATCGTCTACTACGATGCTTAACCAGTGACTGCCACTCTTTGCTCTTGGGTCCGTGTTTATAATGATGGCTAGTGGCTTGTAATTGAAATTAACTAGATGAATTTCATCAATCGCTATTACATAGTATTTTCGAATCCGAGTGTTTGCCAATATTGTTTTTAAACAGCAAAATAACGTGTTGGCATCCATCATGTCAATCTTCGATCCATGCACTTGAGACGTCGATTCAACTCTGTTCTTGCCAACTGTTTTCTTGTCCAGGCACTTTTCCCGTGCGTTTTGTGATGTTGCACGTAGAGAGACGTCGCACTGTCCTTTATCAACTTGTAAATCCCCAAGACCACTTGATCATTTAACAAGGGAAGTGGTGTAAATCGATCTGCAATCCAGCGTAAACTTTTGCCCCTTGCAAAGTGGTAGATAAAAAAGAATGAATACAGGGTGCACAAATGCCCAGGTTTATCCCGAATCACGCGGCAGCTCAAAGAGGTAATTGGGAATGGAACATTAATACCGTAATCTCCCGGGTGGATCATCCGCGGGTCAAAGAAGAATGACCTAATGTTCCCATTTACAGATGTTATATACAAGGCCAAGCAATGTTTGGCATATATCTCTGGTTCATATGGATCATTATTGAAAATGATTGCGATTGGTAATGTGGTTAGATCCAATTCTTCTAAACAAAGGGTTGGCATAACATAAAAACGAACAACAGGTGTTTGTTTAATTAGATTATAAAAATTAATCCAGATATGTATGTCATCCATTTATACAATGTTGGCGTCGCTGTATACTTCGCGTTCTTTGCCAATCTCCAATAAAGCCTGATGGCTCCCAAAAATGAGGCAAGATAGTGGCTCTGTTGTAGCCTTTTCGAATCGAATTTCAAGTTGAACCTGACCCACTTTAGGTGGGTAATATCGATTCTCCGAAAATGTTTCCTGTGTTTTTACGCAAATAAAGAACTTGTTTTTCATGAACGAATCCCGCGTAATGTCATTCCCCTTGGGTAGTAATGATTTTAACATGTGGTAGGAAATCAAAAAATTGTCTGGTGTATAGTTGATTGTCTTGAATAATCCTTCACCTTCAAAATTCAAGTTTAAGCTTGCCAGTTCATGACGACTAAACGTAAACGGAGACTTGTCAAGCTGTCCATTCATTACCAACGAAGGTACAAATGCAATGATGATAAAGTTGGGAATGGTGCCATTGTAGATTGAAGTATTAGTAACCGTTACTGACCCAGTAGCAATTTGGAACTGCTTAACCATTAAATTCTTCATTGGGTACAAGAGCCGGTTTGTTGCAGTCAACGATCCAAGCAGTTTTTTTTCTACAAGTGGGTTAATGGTATACCTCTTTACGTAATATACCAAATCTTGAATGTCAATTTTAAAAGGGAAAGGTTCAAGAGAAGAGGCTGTCCCACATAAACTAAATGCAGGTTGTGCACGACGGAGTTGGAGCTTAATTTCCACGTTATTTGGGAGGAATCTTTTTTGCATACATATCCCCGAGGCTATGTTTCCAATCATCTCAACGCTTTTGCTTTCTGCAGTCAAGGCTCGTCTCTTTTCCCATCCCGTATTGGTACTGTTCCAAGTATTTATGCTAGAGTCTTCATAAGCCAACTGCATGTTTAACATATTATCACGAGTTACAGCATCTGATGTCAACAAAGTGTTCATGTAATGTATATAGGGGTACATGGTAGACATTGAATTTTTTGTTACAGCCACCCCGTTAATTAAAATGTCAATGTCTTCAAAGAGAGCTCCAAAAAACAGTTCGGTTCCAGCAACTTTATCAGAAGATAGAATGTTGTCTCCGTTATGGCTTTTTATTGCCAATTTAACGTAAATAAAGGAATTGGATAAATCTGTCCACATTGTTTCTGATCGTGGCACAGTAATAGTGATTGCCGAATTAATATCTTTGTAGCCTTCATTGGGATAGAACATATAGTATTCGGAATTTACGGCCGAAATGTCTATAGGATACATGGAATGCAAGTCCAATGCACTGGTAAAGGCTTGCTGGGCCTTCTTTGTCCTTTCCATGTTTAGTTTTTTCGTTTGCGTTTAACAACCTTTTTCACTTTTTTCTTGGAGGTGGTTTTCTTCTTACGTCCACCCGTCTGGGGTCTCTTCTTGTGTTTGATGGCCTTCTTGCCGTTACCTGTGAATTTACGTGGCTTTGATGATTTCCTTCTCCGTTTTACATTGGGTGATGACGTCAATGGTACCAAATAATCATCATTCTCGTAGTTCCTTCCTCCACCAGTTTGTATCTCTCTCTGCACTTCTTCCGTGGATGGTTTGGCTTCTAAATAACATTCCTCACTCTCATTCTCACAAATCACTTTTCTTATTCCTTCTCCTTCCATTATGATTTACGTTTGAAATGCAAAATTGCATAGGTTGGAGAATCTGATAGGGGTAATAGATGAAAGTGTTCGTCTGTAAGCTTGAGCTGGATAGAGTGGATGTGTTGACTCTTGAGTCGTGAATATTGAACTGATTCAAATTGTAGATGCTGAAGACTATTTGAACTGTTTCGAAGAAACCTACGTATCACATGACGTAAACTTGATCCACAGAGTTGGGCTTCTGCTGCATTACAATGAACAAGTACTTGCTGACCCAATTCATAATATGCAGGCGGAGGAGGTGGTAATTCTCTTACGGGTATAGTTACTTCATCTATAGATGTAGGATAATCGATAGAAGTGATTGGGTCTATAAATTCATAGTTGGGAGCCAAGCCCAAAGCCACATTGAATGCAGATGGAAACTGAATCTTTACGTGACTTACGTCTAAATGAACAGTCAACTGCATTCTCTCAAACTTTAAATCCGCAGGATGGTGTAGAACTGACATTCGAATTTTTATATCCGTGTTGTATAATGCATGTTCACAGTTTTCTACAAGTTCGTCCAGGTCATAGTGACTCGGTTCTATTACGCTGTATGTACTTTTGAACCACTTTCTCATCTCCATTACAAACGTGGCATTTAAAGGTATAGCGGCGAAATCAGCATCCGACTGCAGATTTGTAGAAATGTGCTTTCCGGGTTCAAATTCAATATTGGTAAAGCCAAGAGCTTTTGCCCATTCTTCAGTTATATGAAGTTTATACTCACCAGACTCATCTATAAATTCAATTTCAGTAAAGGGTCCCGTAAATGTGGTGTAATACGTACTTACAAGTACTCGTACCGCTCTATCAGTTATTAATTCTAACGAATCGTGAAGGCCAGACAAAAAATTCGAAAGTACTGAATCTTTTTTCATGAATTTCAAAGTACTAATTCTTTTTTGTGATACTCGAATAAGATTATCGTGAGGTATATTTTTGAAAAATGTCTTTTTCTCAACAACTGGAACTTCATCTTCAGTTTCTGCTAATGCTGTTTCTTGTTTAGGTTTTTGTGGTTCATTTCTGAAAATTAATTCGGCAATTCCAACTTCATAATCGCTTAGGTTGAGTGGATGGTTTAACATATTTAAAAAGCTGGAAGAGTTATTAAATGGAAAGTGGTCCAATGACTCGTTGGATATCATAGTGACGTAGAAATCATCCCGTGCATCGGGAATCATGTTTAAACCTTCCATGATCAAGTTTCGTCGTTTTTGGTAGATTTTACGCGCTGCAGCTCCCGTTCGTAGTATGAGTTTTGTAAGATATTACCTTGCTGATCGGCGATTTTATAGGACACGACTGGTCTCGTCAACTG
Source organism: Desoria tigrina (assembly GCA_906901685.1). Classification (NCBI taxonomy): domain Eukaryota; kingdom Metazoa; phylum Arthropoda; class Collembola; order Entomobryomorpha; family Isotomidae; genus Desoria; species Desoria tigrina. The sequence goes on from CAJQTU010000118.1 coordinate 11,563, forward strand.
CACAGAGTATACAACGAAGATTTCTGAACTCCACTGCGATGTATAGCTCTTATCAAATATAGCCTTTTCAGATGATAGGCGGACTAAATCATTAACCTCATATTTGGCTTTTGGCGGGGTCATTTCTACAATTTTGCTATACCTCCTAAACCAGACTTGTCCTTGATTTGAAACGGAAACTTGAGCAGGTGTCATTCCTAGTACTTTACTATATGTGTTGTTGATTGCGTTCGTCATTGGTTGTAAAACAGAGAGCCATTCCTTCTTCCCAGTATGGCTAAAGTATTTATAGATGCGTTGTTTTAATCCTTTTAATTTAACCTCCACGACTACCGCTTTTTTCTTCGAGAACGTCGAATATAACACGATGTGTTCCTTCTGGAAAAGTTTTAGAACAGTAGAAGAGTAGAAAGCCCTATCCCGGTCTCCCCACATTTTTTCACAGCGTCGTTTTGTGGAGGCAAAGATAGACTTCATTGCCTCTGCTACCGAATTGGCATCCTTTTTCTTCATAGGGGCGTTAAACATATAGAGACTAAACACGTCTACGACCACTAAAATATACGCATAGTTTCGATTTGCATGACGATAGTTTTGAATGATTAAAATATCGAAAGTCCAATAGATGTCCATGAATGAATTCATAACTTTACGAGACTTTATCTTCCTATGGACGGGGCGATGAATTGAAAAGGACCGAAGCTCTGTAAGCGAGTTTTTCACTTGTTCTGCATTCTTGTATTTGCTATTACGAAGAAAGCCGGTGAGGGAAGAAAATGAGGCCGGATGTCCAATGTTCTTGTAATTTTCCTTGATTAATTTATTGTGGTCCATTTTTCCAAGTGAATCTTTCTTCGAAATCTATCCAATTCCGCGTAGAGTCAAAGAAAAAGTCACTCTGATAGTCACAGAGACAGAGAAAGGCTTCTTCGAGTATCTTATGCAGCATATAAGCAATCAGGCTAGTCAGAATAGAACGATGCACTTTAAATAGGTCAACAATATCTCTATAGGATTGTATATGACCCCTTAAAAAGTAATCCGATAGTTCCTTGAACGTATCCACTAGTATTTCTTCTTCTTGATTGATGGAAACGTTTTTAACGTTTAGAATTAATTCAATAATGCATGAGACGTGTTTTTGATTGTTTTTATTCTTCAAAAAATCGTTTGCTTGCTTTGCCGACAATTTAATGAAACTCAAAAGTGTGTCCTGACAATCCTCTATTGCTTTGAGAGTCATAATGTGTTTTCACCGACTCATAAATGCATACTAAAATAAATTGACACAAACAATAGGCTTTTATATATTTTTAAATTTTTATTAAACCGCAAACTCGTTTAAAATATCATATACATCATAATTAAATAAATCCATCATTTCAGCAGTCATCTTGATTTGAAAGTGGCCATGAGGTAAGGTAGAGCCGTCAGGTAGTTGATATCTTAATGGATTCAAGGATTCAAATCCCACTTTGCTTGTAGATACCAGAGTCAACTCGTGATTTTTGGATGATACTTTGGGAAGTGAAATTTCCAACTGTTCCTGAGTACCCAACACTGCATTCTTGAAGTATTCGTGGGGAATCCTTTTGAGAATTGGAGCTGAAACTGAGCTTGCTTTTTTATTCCATGTGCATATACAGTCCAAGTCAGCTTGATGGCCACAAACCTGACATAGCGTTTTTAAACTGTAGTGTTTAGGGGCAACTATGACCATTTCCAATCCGTTGATAGTTATAACCTTTAAAAACCCCAACTTTCCCTGATTCACGATTGAATAGAGAACATGATTTTGAGGTAATGTTGATAGGTCCAAGTATGGTGAAAGAGTTCTCAATCGATCGATCAGGTCATTCGAGTCGTCAGCGAGTTCGTAAATAAGAGAATCCGTGTCTGATAAGCCTAATTTAGCTCCAGGAAATGTCCTACAAATCATTTCATGTGCACGATAAAGTTGTTGTTTTGACACATCGAGAACAACTACAGACGGTGCTATTGGATACTTGTAGCTCACTGTATTTCTTTTGAATTGGAATATAGTAATTTCTAATTCAGGATTAATTATTGTGTAATCCACAAAATTGTGTTTAGACAAATAGTGTATTGCATCACATCGAGTTAAACATACTTTAGTGTCGGTATACTTCTCAGTGTCTGTCATCATTACCCCAAACAGGCTGTTAATCATGAGCTTTAAAAACGATTCAGATAGTAAATCGCCTCTTTTTTTACTCTCAATTCTCAAATCCGAAACTTTGTTTACAAATTCCCTTAAAAATGGTTTCTGTACAAAGCGCAAACCTCTGTGTCGTTTGGTGATAATTAATCCCCTGCGTAAGTAAAAGGCTAATGTCGCTCCATATAGGGTGTAGTTATATTTATTGTTGACATCTAAAACGATGCGTTCCGATGTAGTACATGTTGAAAATCCAGCTTTATCCCACTGTTGCTGTTGAATTTCCGACAATTCGTCTCGATTTATTCGTCTTTTGGTTGGTGCATATGGTAATTCTGAATGTGGAATGTGAAGATAGTCTGGATAAGTCAGGTCCACACAGAATAAATAGCCAAAGCCGTCATCTTCTTGAATTTTTTCAATGTCGAGTAGTTGCAATTGTTGGTCAGATATAAATTCGAAATTTGAAAACGGTAAGTTGTTAGTTAAACAATTTGCGTAGCTCCCGTTAATATCTAATCCCAAAATATAGCTCCGTTTGTCCGTCATGGGGTTAAAATAAGGTGTTTGTTCATTTTTGGCAGATAGAATTCGATGTGCCCCACCCATTAAACCCCCCCGAATTGCAGATTTAAACATCAAAATAATTTCAACGTCTTTGATGTAAGTATATCCTTCCTTTAAACTGCTAAAACACGAATCGAAGCTGTAGCCACTCATGCTATACGAATGAAGTGGTGACAATCTGAATTGGCTCATTAAAGTGTCAACAAATGTTTTGACGATATCCGTGAGCATATAGAGCATAGAACCCGAGACAAATTCGTTATAATGCTGCATGTTCTGCAGACCCAATATATAGTATATATCCTTAGCTTCTCCGTATTCAGCAACATTGCCAGGGTTAATTGAATCTTGCATGTCTTCAAAGGTAGGAAATTCTGTTTTGTTCTCGCTATATTTTACTTTTGGAAAGTAGATACCATTCATAAAGAAGGCCAACAGCCATTCATGTTCCGGTTTAAATTTTCCTCTTCTATAGCTATTATAAAGATTTGGGAAAACTGTATGGTAGTTTGCAACGGTTGTTTCTCCGCGGTGTCTCAAAATCAGACTTTGAAGGTCCGATTTAAAAAAGTTCTTCGAGTCCCAAAAGCGACAACCGTTAATGGTCAATGAAATTATTTCTTCGCTGGTTTTGAGTAAAATCTTGGCTCTTTTTATAACATCAGGTTTCAAGTTCTTTAAAATCGAATGCAACTCTAATTCAGTGATCCCGTGGCCAATGATGATTGGCAGAGATTCCAAGCGGATACCAGAATTACATTCGGAGCACAGGGTTCTCCTAAATTTCCCTGTTGCGTGCTCATGGTCACATACACGAACACGGTACCCGTCACCAAGTCGAGCATTGCACAATTGACAGTTTGAAGTCAAAAAGTGTCGGGTTTTTTCAAGTTCTGTCATAAAAACTGGGACATTTGTAGCTCTCACCATCTCTTGAATTTCCACCGACAATGCAGTAATACTTGCAATAAAGTTATCAACTGGATCGGGTCCGGAATAAAATTGATGTTGTAGTACTTGGTCCAATTTTCGTTGATGAGGCCCAATTAGAATTAAATTAAACGATTGGACTTGTAGTTTCAAGGAGGTCTTATCAGTAAAGTATTGGAATGAAAAAAATATTTTATATAAATAGTTCTCGTACATTTTGAGCTTTTTAAATGAGTATTGATCTTCAGTTGGAAAAGAGTAAGTTTTGCCTGCATGTAATCCACATATAGACATGTGTGAGGCAAGTTGAGATTTTGGCATTGCAGCCAAGCAAAAATGGCAAATTTCTCGTCTTTTATATCCTTTTTTGCCCAAAAGACCTGACAAGTTGGTAATTGCAACCAAATGCCACTGAAATTGTACATCAGAAAAGTCCTCGGGTAGATATTCATTCACACTTTGCTTTAGTAAAAGTAAATCCACATGAAGGTTACTTTGCTTTGTGGTAATTCTAAATGGTGCGATTTTACTAGTTGCTGGAACAAATACTGACACAGAAATATCAGGATTTTGAGCTTCAAAAATGTCCAAGTCATCAAGACAAAAGTCTGTAGTGATTCCATCGAAATTAATTTCCTTGGATTGTGAGACATGCATCAATAGATCCTGATATCCTTTTTCAGATTCCCAAAGTCGTTTTAATCTTCTTTTTTGATTATCCGTTGCCGATTTCCAACAAACGGATGGTGAATCGGGGAGCCGTATTTCATCTCGTTTGAGTGCAGCCAAAATACTGTATACAAAGCAATTCTGCTTGCATTTGACATTAACCATATAACGGTTACTGAGTCCACGTGGGGTTGGAATATAAGCCTGCGGTCGAATCGCTTTATATTTTGTAGCTCTGAGTTCAAAAAAGTTGATGGCAACTATAGTATAACCACTTTCTTCATTACTATACTCATTGGTTGTCTTTATTAGATAGTCTCCCATTGCCAGAATAGTAGGTTCAATGTGTGTAGGGTTCAACATTGTCATAAAGGGCGTATATAATGATGTCTCCCTTCTTCTAGTTTTTTTCATATTCTCCATGGTAACATTTATTGTTATGGAGCTTTTCACGCCGTTCATTAGTGCCAGACATTGCTGCAGTAATTGTTCCAAGTCGTTAAAAACGTGATTCATGGTGTCTGTGATTGTTAGGAGGACAGTGTCATCAAACGACTTGTGAAAGGTTTGCATTACTCCTCCGTACAATGATGTTTTCAACCCAAACATTCCCAGATTTCTGATTGCACCCCCGGTTTGCACAGTAGGTTTACAGTCATGGCTTCCACATGGCTTAAATAACGCCAATTGACATATATTACAAACATGTTTCAAGAAGACGTGCCTTTGAAACTCTCTATGCATGTACATTCTCTCTTGACAATGAGAAAGAGGACAGATGAACGATCGTGTAATCTTAAACGACTCTCCAACCTTGGATCTCGTAGTTTCAATCCTTGGTCTCAAAGGTGACCAGTCCTCATTGGATCGGAGATTCTTTGATTGAATGTCGGTTTCCATTGATATTATGAATATGTATGTACACTTGCTGTTTACAATTCAAACAATGTACAGTTGTTACATCTGTTTTTCCATGAACTCCTGGTGTATATCCGTCAGATTTGATTTGGAATTTTGGCTTCCACTCAGATTGACACCGAATACACACTCTGAATGGAAATTTATTCCGCTTTACTTTGTCGTGAAATGGATTTAAGGAAGGCCTTGAAATTTGATTTAGAAATATTTCAAGTATTCTTTTTATCTTCATTAGAATGCTTTAAAAATTGTGGGGGAAGTCTGTTTCCTCGATGTCTATTGGTGGATGGGCCCAAAAACTGACTAATTTTCAGACGTTCAAATTCTCGCTGAATATCGTCAAATCCCCGAAAAAAAGATGGTGAATTGAACCGATCTGAAGTAATTTCTTGATCCAGAATTAATAATTGATCCAACGAAGAACATCGACTGAGTGAAACATAAGTAGCGTTCTCGAATATATCACGCTCTCCCAATAGCACACTTAGGGATTTATGGGTCAACCCTTGGTTTATGTGAACCGATCCAGCATACGCTAATCGGATCGGAAATACGACAAGTTTGAATGTTTTTGATAAATGTTTATCGTAGTAGTAGTCCGTAACAGTGGGGATGGGAACAATTCCTGAATTCAGCAACGTTGGCCCAGAATACTTCTCAAACTTGGCCAATAGCACAGCTGGTAGTTTGGAAAATGGACTGTCCGGATCATAAACAAAATCAACCAATTCCCCAAAAGTACCAGTTGAAAGTCCACGGTAAAGATCTAAATTCTTTTGTAGTCGTATCCGTGCGTGGACTGCAATCAAATTTTCTTCTAATCCGATTATTTCAGGAAATGGAGGATCTTGTACCGGTCTGAGTGTAATCACTTTTGTCCCGAGCTGAGACACCTTTAACGCATTGTATTCAAAAGAGTCAGAATTGCGTTGATAAATTCTCACTGAGTCTTTAAATTTGCTTCGTTCTTCGGGGCTTAGTACCGATTCCCTTCGGCTTCTCAACAGTTCCAAATCCTGAGCACTCACAATTTTATTTCGCACTCGAAATAAAAGACTGGAATACACAGGGTCTTGCGCTCTCAGTGACTCTTTCAAGTAAAAAACCGTATCAAACTCGCGGTATCGCAGTATACCATCCCTTGCATACCCTTTAAGCCCTTCAATTGATTGAGTTAAGCTAACTGAAGCCACTGATTTCAACTGACAAAAGTCATCGGTTACGATAACGACGGGTACGGCACCCAGGGTACGGGGAGAAGGAAATAGTCTTGACAAGACTATGTGTATGTAATTAAACAATGAGCTTCCAGCGGCATACACCTCATCAATGCAAAACAAGTCACATCCAGCAAATGTTGCTTGAACACGTTCTGGTACTGTTTTTTTCTGTGCCTGTTGTTCCAATGTCCGTCCTCTTTGTAGACCAAAGCAACTGTGAATTGTCCTTCCACCAATTAATTTAGCGCTAGCGCCCCAGGGACTGCATACGACAACCTTTCTTCCTGTAGCTCTAGTACGATTGAAAATGACCTTTAGGACTTCGGACTTGCCTGATCCCGCCACCCCCAGAAGGATGATTCTAGCAAAGGTTCGTTTTTCAAAACAAGCGTCAACAAATTCAACAACTTCCCTTTGTGCGGCAGTCAGCTTAGCCAAGTCGAGAGTCCCGAGGGAAATGGGAACGGGATCAGCAGCCTTATTTTTCTCGATAAACGTACTTAATTGTTTAATGGTGTATTTCCCGAGTATGGATTTAACCAATTCAGAAGGTGTCTCCATTACGAGCCAACTAAATCAACTAAGAACCAAAGAGACGAAAAAGTTCTTTTATATCGGTATATAATACCGTTAGAACAGAGATGAACGTTCTTGAGAGCACAATGGACGTTTCCTAACTAGGTTACCTACTGAACCGGCTTGTCCTACTTGGCCACCAGTATAAAAGAAACAAAGTACCTTTTCATTCTGCTTAGTCTAGAAAAACCTGTTTTCCAATGAACAACATACGAGGCTTTCTTGAAGAAAACAACAAGAATATGTCTACTGAAGACAGAGGATTTATAATTGAACAATCGGGTTCTGCTAAAGCTGGATCAAATAACATGGTAAGCTTGAAGCGAAAGCGTGTAGAATTATTGCAAGAAAAATTTGGAACGGATGATACCATACCAGTTGAGAGGGAGAGTACCTTCTTTATTAGTGATTTGGCAAGGAAATGTGGAAACATAATATCTCGTGTTTACAAAGACACTGATTCCGATTGCTGGTATGTCCATTGGATAACTCTGCACTATTCAGAGTCAGATAGAGAGCATTCTTTTTTAAAGGTGAGCTACTATGAGCTTCAGGAATTGATTGATATTATCAACAAACTCCTTGATGAGATTGCAAACACAAAGCACGGACATCGCCTGGAGCGATTGGCAAATGATATGGGATCATGCTTGGACCCTCAATCGGTTGACTTTTGGAACGAGCAAATATGTGAGTACATTTCTTCCGGTCGATTAGCACTTCGACCATGTCAAGATTATGATGGCTTTTCAATTCGTATATTGGCTCCTCGGAATAGCGCAAAATTTGCACAATGGTTGGGAAAATCGCAACGTTGGAGCATCGGCAATGCAAAGAAGTTTGTCAAACAACTACAAGAATTTAAAACTTATATTGAACAACAGGAAGAAATTGTATCCGATACTGTTGAATAAATATTTGTATAATCACATAAAATCTTCCGTGTTTGTCTGTTTTTTTATATAAAAAGGCTTGCATAAAACTGCATATTCATACTATTCTCTATTGCTTCATCATGAAGGTTCTTTCATTTTTCACTTTTTGTATTCTGTTTGGTCTGACATTTGGAGATTCGTGTAGTTATCACGAATCATGCAGAAATTGCATTGCCGTAAGAGGCTGTTTATGGTCGATATTAGTCAATAATACTCAGCAATGTGTAGGCCCGAGGCAATCTCACATGCTCAAAATCCGTTTAACATATCGTACCCCAATGTCCTGCATTCGAGCTGAAAAACACGCAAAAATCATTGTTTCTCCCGACGAAGTAGCCATCGAACCACCAAGAGGTACGTGTAGTTCACCAAGATCTGAGAGGTACCTAAACATATTTTTTTTGTAACTTGCAGTGGCGTTCATAATGGAACGAACTACGACTTCAACCTCCACCACCACAACGACTCCAACAAGTAAGCGTTATTCAAGTAATTTGTGATTGAGTATTGTAAGATTGTTTGTTATTGCAGCTCACATATCAATCGTGGTTCCGTTCCGACCAGTTCATCATATAAGACAACGAGGTAAATAATCTCTTATCGTACAACCAATAGGACAACCATTCCAACGTTTTTTGTTGTGTCATTCTGTAGTATCAGCATCTCCGCAATGGATCTTACCTAGTACAAGACCAACTACTGCCCTTAGGCCTAGTACCACTACGCAACCACCAGCCACCTCACAAAAAACGACAGTCTGGCGAGTCCCGATTTCTCAGTCACGACGACCACTTTTCAACGCTGAGGGGTTTAGTCAACCAACGACACATAAACCTGTTCGGATTACAAGCGTCGAGGCAATTTATACCTCCAAACTACCCTCATCGACTTCCAAGACATGTAAAAAAGGCTTAATTTTTTCTATATGAGCAAGCATACAAAAAAAACAATTATTTCATAACATTTTTATAGTTAACGCACCAGCAGACAAAACATCGACCTCTTCAGCAATTACCGTTAGACATACCACACCACAACAACCAGCAGTCCCTAAAAAAACGTCTACGACCAGAAGGCCAGTTCCTAGGTATCAGACTGTGAAAATTCCTTTCAACGCTGAAGACACTGCCGAACCAACAACAAGAAAACGTTTTCAGAGCAGCTCAACAAGTCGACCTGTCAAACCAATCGTTGGAATTAATGCCTCTAGTATCAAACATAATTTGAACAAGACTAGACACAACGATGCATTGCCAGCCGTCACCCCAACTTTAAAACCCGTATGCAGTTATATTTTTTGCATACATTCTAATCATGACTTGACTTTTTGATTATTTGCAAACAGATAAACGAGGAATCTCGACGAGATAAGCTTCTCCGTTCAGTTTGTAGGTCACACAGGCTGGCAATAAACTACATTAAAAGTCAGCCCCATAATGAAAATGTGCAAGCCCTTATTGACTGGCTCAAAAAAAGTCCCGTTAGGCACTCTGAGATGTTATGTGTCCATCTCAAAACAAAACGGACCTTTTACGGTCCAAGAGATGGGTACCTGAATGACGGCACAAATTCGGATGAAGATGAAGATTAATTTAATACTTGTATTTACCGTTATGACCTTAATAAATCAGTATATATACAACTGCAGCGTGTATTTTGAAATCATTCTCATAAACTACATCCTAGAAAATATTTAGCTCCAAGTCCAAAATAAATTTCAAACATGAAGCCCGAACCAGATTCTACCGAGAACTCTACGGATATCACAAATAATCAACCGGAACGAGACGAGAACGGCTACACCATTGTAACTCCACCATATTCTCCAATTACCCCAGAACCCACAAGTGCCGATGACTGCTCGGATATGGAGGACATTCGAGACAATGTAAGTACGTTATTTATTGTTTCACAAAACATGTCTTGATCATTTTCTGTTTTTTTAGATTCCGTCTCCAACTCCAACCATCCCAAGAGGTTACGAAGAAAAAGAAGCAGAGGTGCAGTTTCTGGTGGAGAAGCCGCTTCAGCTCTCCACACGTGAGAAATTGATGATGTCAAATCTCAATTTCCACAGAGTAAAGCTGGAGGAACTTCAAACTACCATTGCCGGCCTTACCAACGATGTACGACGGGAGTCGGACAGAACGCGTTCATACCGCAATATGCTTGAATCCGTGGAAGCAGAAATGGAAAAGGAAGTCCACTCTCTCAAGGAGATGTTGACGTGCTCCAAATCCTCAAGAGAGGAGCAGGCAAAAGAGATATCCCGGCTCCAGGATGTTATCAACAACTTGGAACGAAGACTTGCGACTCTCACCACTACCGGGAACGAGGACGTCTACAATTCAATGCATCGCCACTATTCGGATGGATTCTATCTACTAAATGCATTGGCAGCTGCCAATGTGGAGCTGGAACGTTTGAAATGGTAAGTATTTGAGTAAGTTTATTTATGCCTTATTTAACTTGTTTAATTTTATTTTCCAGGGAACTGTACAACAAGTCCCAGACCTGCCGATGTTTTGCCAGCACCAAGCCCTATAGCCGGAAATAAAGACACTAACACATTCAATTACAAGTTTGTAATAATTTAATTTTATTAATGTTGTAAATGTAACATTTTTTGGAAATATTTGAAATAAAAGTAAAAACCCAAAATGTGATTTGGTTAATTATTACTGAAGTTCTTCGAGAAACGCCTTGAAAATTTCAAGCATAGTGTTGATATCTTGTTGCCGGTAGACATTTACGGGAACAAAATCAGCTTCGGGTTCCCAATCGTCAGAAGATTCATTGTTTGATTCTTCATTGCTCTCCTATTCACTATTGCTGTCAGATTCCTCACTGCTGTCATCAGCAATGTCATCGTTGCCGCAGCTCTCCCCGCTGGAATCCTCGAGTCTTGTCTCTGGCGAAAACTCTCCCAGAAATTCCACTTCCGATGAAGATTCCTCCGTAATAGGGATGCATTGTTGAGGTTGGGCAGACGTGAACTCTCCCAGAAACACAACGTCCGGAGAAGATTCAGCTTCAGAAGCTGAACGATATCCCAAAAACTCGACTTCGTCGTCCATTGGTTCAGGAACAAAGTCGTACACGATATTATTTTGGTCGTTCGGTAAATTCGGTAAATTAATTCCCAAGAATTCAACTTCAGGGACTCGATTTGACACAGGCGGTTGCACTAAAACTCCGGAATGACGATAATGTCCGTATTCGTACACAACAGGTAACATGGCTGGAGGAATGTAATTTTCCAACAAACTTGGAGACGCTGCTCTTGACATTGTATTGATGTTGATTATTTGAACGTAAAAGGCGAAATGAAGAAACATTTGCAGTTGGGATATTGAAAACTTGAGAGTTTATTGAACTGGAGTTTTAAAGTGGCATAACGAGAGAGAAAAGGCTTGTGTAACGGCTGCAAACAAAATATAGAGATGAGAAAGTAAAAAGATTGAAAGCAAGCGAGAGAGAACGAGAGAGAGAACATTGTCTGGGATTGAGAGTGGATTTTTTATCGATGAGGGAAAGTAAATGGTTTCTCCTTAGTCCAAACTTGAACTGTGCATACGTATAGCAACATTGAACTTGGGTTTAGGTGTACGCCAGGCCTCTTGTCTATTTCCCTGACTGTGTACAGAGGAAGCCGTTCATCATTAATCATTCTTCATTTAATGCTGAGTAATACAAAACTGATAAGAATTGTACTTGCAAATAAACTTCAATTTGTACTGAGTGAGTATGACTTATGTTACCGAACAATTTGTTTTTAAATAGCAGATATGTTTTTGAGCACAATGCATTGTAGAAATTTCAATTTGTTTCAACTGGACTAGAACATTCGAGGCAATATATTAAAATCATGAACTTGTTTTGTTTTGCAAGGACTACAGTGTATAAATTTAACGTTATGCAAGACATTGACACAAAAACGAAATTAATCGGATGACATGTTGAATGCAAATTAATACACAGACGAAAAATCATAAATTTAAACCATTTCATATTATTACGTTTCAGTTATTACAAGCGACTTTTGTTTTTTTTTTATTTCTTTTTGTTCGTCCCCTAGTCACCTTTCGTGGCGGCTTGTCGATCTTGGGAAGGTCCACCCAGCCTCCTACTGGTTTCTTGCCCATTTTCTCCCTTAAATATCGAGACACCATCGTTCGATACTTTTGACGAGCTGTATGTGCAAACCATCTTGGTCGCTTGATATTTGCCCTTTCCATCAGCATAATGTCAAATAAAAACATGACTGCTGGTGCACAATCTTCGGATGGTTTGGATCCAGGGTTTGGACTTTTGATAAATTCAATTTCGCCCAGCCTTGTTGTTGGAAATCTGTGTTCGATATGCAATTTAATTGCATGTGCGATGTCATACCCAAACCATTGATGTATCTTGAGCGGGTCGTGGTCATATTGTTTGGTCTGCCTTTCCTTGTCATACTCGTTATTTCCTTCCCTAATTTTGATCGTGCATTGCTCCAAGTCCGCAACTATCAATATGCAGTGGCCTTCAAGGAAGGGAAACATATCCCTCGGGCGTTGTCTTGCCGTGTCCCATCTTTTATAATCGGAAGCAACGTTTATCAAAAAAACGAGGTTCCGAGGAAAGGGATTATATGACTTTTCTCTTCTATAGAAGTGATAGTCGCAGACAAATGCCGAATAACTTTCCCATGTTGGCAAAATCACGGAAGTCCATGGAATGAACTGTAATAAAAAAATAACGAATGTAAGATATCAACTTTTGTCAGACATTTAAAATAAACCGTCGAACGTTGTAGTAATGCATCGTAAACTTGATACGTAAAAAACGTTTAAAACGAATAAAGGTTTTTATAACTTTTTATGCACATCGAAACTGTGTTTGAAATTGTGAAACGTAAAAACCGTGTTTTGAAATGTTGAAATAAATTAATATAAAGTAGTATAAATTATTGAAAATCTCACATGACCCCAATCATAGAGTGAAGTTACCTACGTATTTCAAAAGCTTTCGAATGACGTTTCACACACGTGTTTGTAATTTGACCTATTTGACCACTCCACACCGGTCAGTGACACTAAAGTTTCTGGGCTGGGCTAAATTTTTTTCCTCCCGCTTCGCTTAAAAACTTGAAGTGCTCAGATCGACCCCAAACTTCGGATTTACATCGATCAAGTGGGTGTGGTCATTTTTCGGCTCGGCCGCCGAAATAGCCGACTTGCGCCGAATTCATCAGGTGTTACCGCCGACATGGGAATGCCGTTTACCACGCTGAAATTGTCACAAAGGCAAAAAAAAAGATGAGGTAATTGAGGATGGAGTATTTCCAGTGTCGGCGGGAACACCTGATGACTTTGGCGATTTCGGCGCGAGTCGGCTATTTCGGCGGCGGCGCCGAAAAATGACCACACCCACCTGATCGATGTAAATCCGAAGTTTGGGGTCGATCTGAGCACTTCAAGTTTTTTACGCGGGAGGAAAAAACAGAAAAATTTAGCCTAGCAACGGAAACGGTAATGTCACCCCACGGGTCAAAGGGGACTCCACCCCCAAATTTATATACATAATTGCATAGCCCTTGATAATACTTTTCCATTTATGTGTCACCATGGGGTGTTACTATTTGAAAAAATGTTGACCTTTGACCTTCCACCTTGAGCTTTGACATACTGCCCCTCCCCTCGAACGAACTTGATCTCGTTTAAACGTTAGTAATGAGTTCCCGAAAGAAATATTTCAAAATATTGAGCCGTTACCCCGTAATCGTGCTAACATACGTGCAGACAGACGGACAGACAGACGGACACTAGCTCATTCGCATAATGTTTCTACTATACATAATAAACATCTCACCAGATACTCTCCCGCCAAGCCTTCGTCTTCCACCCGTAAGTTCATGTAATATTGAACAAGGCTGAATGGTGGATTGTTGTTGGGATACTCAAAATCAATGCATTCCTGTTCGGTTGGAATCGTTTTGTAATATTCCAGGAAACTCATTGTCAGCAGCCGTTTCATGCTGCTTATGGTGTAGGGTTGTTCATCCCGGTCATATTTTTCAAAAAAGGCTTGCACATTTGAATTTTTGAACAAAACATACAAGATATGTTCAAACGGCCAACCGTTAAATATGAGACATTCTAACAGTTCACGCCACAGTTTATAATTACCAATCACACTCTGAAGTCTTTTCTCATATTCAAGGGCCTTACTTGATTGAGATTTAATGACATGAATTTTATACCACGCTTTATTGTCTGTCAAGTCAAAAAAACTGTACACTTTTCCATGCCTGTCCCTCGGCGTTCCGGATTTAACAGCTTTGCAATACGATTCGATTTTATCAAAGGCACGTTCAATCACTTTTTTTTCGTGAGGAAATTCGTACATTATGCGTTTTTAAACCACTTTTAATAATTTTCAGACACTTTAGATATTTGTGAGATGCTTTGTTTACTTTCACAATTTAAAAACTTTTATTTGCCGGCTTTTACAAGGTTGAAGATTTTTGAAGCGAAAGTTCGGGGCAAAGTGAGACGTAGTTTTATCACAAAATGCAAGTTTTTGACCCGTTTCCTGACGATTCAAAAACGGGTTGGGGAGTAGAAAATACCAAACACTATATAGAAACTGTTTTCAACATTCTACGTAGGACTTTATTTCATTTTTATTATGTGTCCCAACAACCTCATATTATTTTTCAAAGTTGTCTGTTCTATGGAGATTTAAATGGAAAAAATTGAAAATGATATACTGTGTTTAAATATTTTTTAATCTATTAACTTTATAAAAATAAAACTGTCGTACATGTATCCATGAAAACATGTAGGTACTTTAAAAAAATCCCTCAGTTACCCCAAGGGCTTTAAAATGTAAAGTTAATTGAGGAGATGAGACTTTTCAACTTGTATACATTTCAGTAATATGCAGTGTAATGGCTTTGTATTTTTACCTCTGTAGGTCTCTCTGTATGGCCTCTACTATTGAGGAGACGTTTCCGTATCAAGAATTTCATATTTTAATATTTCATATTTTTTTAACAATTTGCAATCATGTCATTTCATAACAGCATTAATTTCAGTAATATTATAAGTAGTACAAGTGGCGGAGTGGGAAAGAGGAGGACTGATTGTTTTTATTACCCTAGTTCGAGTCTGAGCCTCGGGCTATTTTTTTGCATCATGCAAAAAAACGGAGATGAGGTGATGGTGACCTCAATATTATTACTCGACTCTGGCTCGTTCTCCAAAACGGAGATGAGGATCAGAGTCGAGTAGTATAACATCAGTACTGATATGGGAGTGCGATGAGGGGTTACTGGGGTACTGGGTATTATATTTACTGAATTAGGTATATCTTCAGGGGTTGGAGGATTTTGGTTAAGTGTTTGATCGGGGTTAGGAGGATTAGGTGCATTTCGATTACGTGTATTGTAATAAATATATGGATCGGGTTGGTGTCTTTTTCTGGCAATACGTTTAGGGCGATCCATAATAATTTCTATTGTGCTTGCTTTGATATGAAGGGGGTATTTTGCTAAGTTTTACTTAGAAGGTGTTGGGCGTTGTATTGATGCAGATGGGATGTTAACCTATTGCTATAGTGTAAGGAGACGCTAGGTGTTGTAACCACAATGCGCTAGGTGCTAACTTTAGCGTTCAAAAAATTTCGGGGTCAAAAGAGAAAATTTGGGATTTGTGGAGAAAATTTTGGGGTCAAAAGAGAAAATTTGGGATTAGTGGAGAAAATTTCGGGGTCAAAAGAGAAAATTTGGGGTCAGGAGAGAAAATTGGGGGTTAATGGGGAAAATTCGGGGTCAACGACCTAAAAAACGGCTTGGGGGGCTCGCTTTTTTAATGGGAGGTACAAGGGGTATCGCCGTAACTTCTCACGACATGGGGGGGGGGGGAAGTTTCAGCAATAATGAAAAAATAAAAGGACCCGCACCTTATAATGAGGGCTATATTTGGGGGAAAACGGAAGAGGCAAGCGGAAAATAACAATTTAGTGGCCTTCGGCCTTTTTACCTGGAGAGAGGTCGATGGTCACGAAGTTGAGGAAGGGCAGAGAATTCTGAACTGTAGTCCGAACTGATGAGGGGTCCGGAAAGTCTTCCGATAATTGGACGCTGGGAAGCGTAAGAGAAAAACGGAGGAGTAAATCCGGAGAGAAAATGAGAGTGATTCTCAAGGGAGCTCTTAACTTGAGGGATGTTGGGAGCGGAATGAGGGACTGGGCTTCCTGGGCAGAATAGAGAGAGAAAGGAAAGAGAGTGGTAACCTAGGAGATGTGGACCTAAGAGCGCCACATTTCAACGTTTAAACCCAAAAAACCGGTCAAGTCCCGTCACCCATCCAAAAAACCGATGGAAAACCTTTAAAAGCCTGTAAATTAATTGTGAAAAAACCGCATTAGCCAGATGCGGTTTTTTGCGGTTTTTTGCGGTTTTTTGCGGTTTTTGGATACTGCAGACCCTGTTCTTTACAACGCAGCAAGGTTTTTTTGGTTTTCTGTACGTTAAAACCCAAAAAACCGGTCAAGTCCCGTCACCCTTCAAAAAAACATATGGAAAACCTTTAAAAACCTGTAAATTAATTGTGAAAAAACCGCTTTAGCCAGATACGTTTTTTGCGGTTTTTTGCGGTTTTTGGATACTGCAGACCCTGTTCTTTACAACGCAGCAAGGTTTTTTTGGTTTTCTGTACGTTTAAACCCAAAAAACCGGTCAAGTCCCGTCACCCATCCAAAAAACCGATGGAAAACCTTTAAAAACCTGTAAATTAATTGTAAAAAAACCGCATTAGCCAGATGCGGTTTTTTGCGGTTTTTGGATACTACAGACCCTGTTCTTTACAACGCAGCAAGTTTTTTTGGTTTTCTGTACGTTTAAACCCAAAAAACCGGTCAAGTCCCGTCACCCATCCAAAAAACCGATGGAAAACCTTTAAAAACCTGTAAATTAATTGTGAAAAAACCGCTTTAGCCAGATACGTTTTTTGCGGTTTTTGGATACTACAGACCCTGTTCTTTACAACGCAGCAAGGTTTTTTGGTTTTCTGTACGTGTAAACTTTAAAAACCGGTCAAGTCCCGGTACTCATCCAAAAAACCGATGGAAAACCTTTAAAAACATGTAAATTAATTGTGAAAAAACCGCATTAGCTAGAAGCGGTTTTTTGCGGTTTTTAAATACTACTGACTCTGTTCTTTAAATCGCAGCAAGGTTTTGTGGTTTTCTGTACGTTTAAACTTTAAAAACCGGTCAAGTCCCGTCACCCATCCAAAAAACCGATGGAAAACCTTTAAAAACCTGTAAATTAATTGTGAAAAAACCGCTTTAGCCAGATACGTTTTTTGCGGTTTTTTGCGATTTTTGGATACTGCAGACCCTGTTCTTTACAACGCAGCAAGGTTTTTTTGGTTTTCTGTACGTTTAAACCCAAAAAACCGGTCAAGTCCCGTCACCCATCCAAAAAACCGATGGAAAACCTTTAAAAACCTGTAAATTAATTGTGAAAAAACCGCATTAGCTAGATGCGGTTTTTTGCGGTTTTTGGATACTACTGACCCTGTTCTTTAAAACGCAGCTAGGTTTTTTGGTTTTCTGTACGTTTAAACCCAAAAAACCGGTCAAGTCCCGTCACCCATCCAAAAAACCGATGGAAAACCTTTAAAAACCTGTAAATTAATTGTAAAAAAACCGCATTAGCCAGATGCGGTTTTTTGCGGTTTTTGGATACTACAGACCCTGTTCTTTACAACGCAGCAATTTTTTTTGGTTTTCTGTACGTTTAAACCAAAAAAACCGGTCAAGTCCCGTCACCCATCCAAAAAACCGATGGAAAACCTTTAAAAACCTGTAAATTAATTGTGAAAAAACCGTATTAGCTAGATGCGGTTTTTTGCGGTTTTTTGCGGTTTTTTGCGATTTTTGGATACTGCAGACCCTGTTCTTTACAACGCAGCAAAGTTTTTTTGGTTTTCTGTCCGTTTAAACCCAAAAAACCGGTCAAGTCCCGTCACCCATCCAAAAAACCGATGGAAAACCTTTAAAAACCTATAAATTAATTGTAAAAAAACCGCTTTAGCCAGATGCGGTTTTTTGCGGTTTTTGGATACTACAGACCTGTTCTTTACAAGGCAGCAAGTTTTTTTGGTTTTCTGTACGTTTAAACCCAAAAAACCGGTCAAGTCCCGTCACCCATCCAAAAAACCGATGGAAAACCTTTAAAAACCTGTAAATTAATTGTAAAAAAACCGCATTAGCCAGATGCGGTTTTTTGCGGTTTTTGGATACTACAGACCCTGTTCTTTACAACGCAGCAAGTTTTTTTGGTTTTCTGTACGTTTAAACCCAAAAAACCGGTCAAGTCCCGTCACCCATCCAAAAAACCGATGGAAAACCTTTAAAAACCTGTAAATTAATTGTGAAAAAACCGTATTAGCTAGATGCGGTTTTTTGCGGTTTTTGGATACTACAGACCCTGTTCTTTACAACGCAGCAAGTTTTTTGGTTTTCTGTACGTTTAAACCCAAAAAACCGGTCAAGTCCCGTCACCCATCCAAAAAACCGATGGAAAACCTTTAAAAACCTGTAAATTAATTGTGAAAAAACCGCATTAGCCAGATGCGGTTTTTTGCGGTTTTTGGATACTACAGACCCTGTTCTATACAACGCAGCAAGTTTTTTTGGTTTTCTGTACGTTTAAACCAAAAAAACCGGTCAAGTCCCGTCACCCATCCAAAAAACCGATGGAAAACCTTTAAAAACCTGTAAATTAATTGTGAAAAAACCGTATTAGCTAGATGCGGTTTTTTGCGGTTTTTGGATACTACAGACCCTGTTCTTTACAACGCAGCAAGTTTTTTTGGTTTTCTGTACGTTTAAACCCAAAAAACCGGTCAAGTCCCGTCACCCATCCAAAAAACCGATGGAAAACCTTTAAAAACCTGTAAATTAATTGTGAAAAAACCGCTTTAGCCAGATACGTTTTGTGCGGTTTTTTGCGGTTTTTTGCGGTTTTTGGATACTGCAGACCCTGTTCTTTACAACTCAGCAAGGTTTTTTTGGTTTTCTGTACGTTTAAACCCAAAAAACCGGTCAAGTCCCGTCACTCATCAAAAAAACCGATGGAAAACCTTTAAAAACCTGTAAATTAATTGTGAAAAAACCGTATTAGCTAGATGCGGTGTTTTGCGGTTTTTGGATACTACAGACCCTGTTCTTTACAAGGCAGCAAGTTTTTTTGGTTTTCTGTACGTTTAAACCCAAAAAACCGGTCAAGTCCCGTCACCCATCCAAAAAACCGATGGAAAACCTTTAAAAACCTGTAAATTAATTGTGAAAAAACCGTATTAGCTAGATGCGGTTTTTTGCGGTTTTTGGATACTACAGACCCTGTTCTTTACAACGCAGCAAGTTTTTTGGCTTTCTGTACGTTTAAACCCAAAAAACCGGTCAAGTCCCGTCACCCATCCAAAAAACCGATGGAAAACCTTTAAAAACCTGTGAATTAATTGTGAAAAAACCGCATTAGCCAGATGCGGTTTTTTGCGGTTTTTGGATACTACAGACCCTGTTCTATACAACGCAGCAAGTTTTTTTGGTTTTCTGTACGTTTAAACCAAAAAAACCGGTCAAGTCCCGTCACCCATCCAAAAAACCGATGGAAAACCTTTAAAAACCTGTAAATTAATTGTGAAAAAACCGTATTAGCTAGATGCGGTTTTTTGCGGTTTTTGGATACTACAGACCCTGTTCTTTACAACGCAGCAAGTTTTTTTGGTTTTCTGTACGTTTAAACCCAAAAAACCGGTCAAGTCCCGTCACCCATCCAAAAAACCGATGGAAAACCTTTAAAAACCTGTAAATTAATTGTGAAAAAACCGCTTTAGCCAGATACGTTTTGTGCGGTTTTTTGCGGTTTTTTGCGGTTTTTGGATACTGCAGACCCTGTTCTTTACAACACAGCAAGGTTTTTTTGGTTTTCTGTACGTTTAAACCAAAAAACCGGTCAAGTCCCGTCACTCATCAAAAAAACCGATGGAAAACCTTTAAAAACCTGTAAATTAATTGTGAAAAAACCGTATTAGCTAGATGCGGTTTTTTGCGGTTTTTGGATACTACAGACCCTGTTCTTTACAACGCAGCAAGGTTTTTTTGGTTTTCTGTACGTTTAAACCCAAAAAACCGGTCAAGTCCCGTCACCCATCCAAAAAACCGATGGAAAACCTTTAAAAACCTGTAAATTAATTGTGAAAAAACCGTATTAGCTAGATGCGGTTTTTTGCAGTTTTTGGATACTACAGACCCTGTTCTTTACAACGCAGCAAGTTTTTTTGGTTTTCTGTACGTTTAAACCCAAAAAACCGGTCAAGTCCCGTCACCTATCCAAAAAACCGATGGAAAACCTTTAAAAAACCTGTAAATTAATTGTAAAAAAACCGCATTAGCCAGATGCGGTTTTTTGCGGTTTTTTTGCGGTTTTTAGATACTACAGACCCTGTTCTTTATAACGCAGCAAGTTTTTTTTGGTTTTCTGTACGTTTAAACCAAAAAAACCGGTCAAGTTCCGTCACCCATCCAAAAAACCGATGGAAAACCTTTAAAAACCTGTAAATTAATTGTGAAAAAACCGTATTAGCTAGATGCGGTTTTTTGCGGTTTTTGGATACTACAGACCCTGTTCTTTACAACGCAGCAAGTTTTTTTGGTTTTATGTACGTTTAAACCCAAAAAACCGGTCAAGTCCCGTCACCCATCCAAAAAACCGATGGAAAACCTTTAAAAACCTATAAATTAATTGTAAAAAAACCGCATTAGCCAGATGCGGTTTTTTGCGGTTTTTGGATACTACAGACCCTGTTCTTTACAACGCAGCAAGTTTTTTTGGTTTTCTGTACGTTTAAACCCAAAAAACCGGTCAAGTCCCGTCACCCATCCAAAAAACCGATGGAAAACCTTTAAAAACCTGTAAATTAAATGTGAAAAAACCGCATTAGCCAGATGCGGTGTTTTGCGGTTTTTGGATACTACAGACCCTGTTCTTTACAACACAGCAAGTTTTTTTGGTTTTCTGTACGTTTAAACCAAAAAAACCGGTCAAGTCCCGTCACCCATCCAAAAAACCGATGGAAAACCTTTAAAAACCTGTAAATTAATTGTGAAAAAACCGTATTAGCTAGATGCGGTTTTTTGCGGTTTTTGGATACTACAGACCCTGTTCTTTACAACGCAGCAAGTTTTTTTGGTTTTCTGTACGTTTAAACCCAAAAAACCGGTCAAGTCCCGTCACCCATCCAAAAAACCGATGGAAAACCTTTAAAAACCTGTAAATTAATTGTGAAAAAACCGCTTTAGCCAGATACGTTTTTTGCGGTTTTTTGCGGTTTTTTGCGGTTTTTGGATACTACAGACCCTGTTCTTTACAACGCACCAAGTTTTTTTGGTTTTCTGTACGTTTAAACCAAAAAACCGGTCAAGTCCCGTCACCCATCCAAAAAACCGATGGAAAACCTTTAAAAACCTGTAAATTAATTGTGAAAAAACCGCTTTAGCCAGATACGTTTTTTGCGGTTTTTTTGCGGTTTTTTGCGGTTTTTGGATACTGCAGACCCTGTTCTTTACAACGCAGCAAGGTTTTTTGGTTTTCTGTACGTTTAAACCCAAAAAACCGGTCAAGTCCCGTCACCCATCCAAAAAACCGATGGAAAACCTTTAAAAACCTGTAAATTAATTGTGAAAAAACCGTATTAGCTAGATGCGGTTTTTTGCGGTTTTTGGATACTACAGACCCTGTTCTTTACAACGCAGCAAGTTTTTTTGGTTTTCTGTACGATTAAACCAAAAAACCGGTCAAGTCCCGTCACCCATCCAAAAAACCGATGGAAAACCTTTAAAAACCTGTAAATTAATTGTGAAAAAACCGCTTTAGCCAGATACGTTTTTTGCGGTTTTTTGCGGTTTTTGGATACTACAGACCCTGTTCTTTACAACGCACCAAGTTTTTTTGGTTTTCTGTACGTTTAAACCCAAAAAACCGGTCAAGTCCCGTCACCCATCCAAAAAACCGATGGAAAACCTTTAAAAACCTGTAAATTAATTGTGAAAAAACCGCTTTAGCCAGATACGTTTTTTGCGGTTTTTTGCGGTTTTTTTGCGGTTTTTGGATACTGCAGACCCTGTTCTTTACAACGCAGCAAGGTTTTTTTTGGTTTTCTGTACGTTTAAACCCAAAAAACCGGTCAAGTCCCGTCACTTATCCAAAAAACCGATGGAAAACCTTTAAAAACCTGTAAATTAATTGTGAAAAAACCGCATTAGCTAGATGCGGTTTTTTTGCGGTTTTTTGATACTACAGACCCTGTTCTTTACAACGCAGCAAGGTTTTTTTGGTTTTCTGTACGTTTAAACCCAAAAAAACCGGTCAAGTCCCGTCACCCATCCAAAAAACCGATGGAAAACCTTTAAAAACCTGTAAATTAATTGTGAAAAAACCGCTTTAGACAGATTCGTTTTTTGCGGTTTTTTGCGGTTTTTTGCGGTTTTTGGATACTGCAGACCCTGTTCTTTACAACGCAGCAAGGTTTTTTTTGGTTTTCTGTACGTTTAAACCCAAAAAACCGGTCAAGTCCCGTCACCCATCCAAAAAACCGATGGAAAACCTTTAAAAACCTGTAAATTAATTGTGAAAAAACCGCTTTAGCCAGATACGTTTTTTTGCGGTTTTTTGCGGTTTTTTGCGGTTTTTGGATACTACAGACCCTGTTCTTTACAACGCAGCAAGTTTTTTTGGTTTTCTGTACGTTTAAACCAAAAAAACCGGTCAAGTTCCGTCACCCATCCAAAAAACCGATGGAAAACCTTTAAAAACCTGTAAATTAATTGTGAAAAAACCGTATTAGCTAGATGCGGTTTTTTGCGGTTTTTGGATACTACAGACCCTGTTCTTTACAACGCAGCAAGTTTTTTTGGTTTTATGTACGTTTAAACCCAAAAAAACCGGTCAAGTCCCGTCACCCATCCAAAAAACCGATGGAAAACCTTTAAAAACCTATAAATTAATTGTAAAAAAAACCTCATTAGCCAGATGCGGTTTTTTGCAGTTTTTGGATACTACAGACCCTGTTCTTTACAACGCAGCAAGTTTTTTTGGTTTTCTGTACGTTTAAACCCAAAAAACCGGTCAAGTCCCGTCACCCATCCAAAAAACCGATGGAAAACCTTTAAAAACCTGTAAATTAAATGTGAAAAAACCGCATTAGCCAGATGCGGTTTTTTGCGGTTTTTGGATACTACAGACCCTGTTCTTTACAACACAGCAAGTTTTTTTGGTTTTCTGTACCTTTAAACCAAAAAAACCGGTCAAGTCCCGTCACCCATCCAAAAAACCGATGGAAAACCTTTAAAAACCTGTAAATTAATTGTGAAAAAACCGTATTAGCTAGATGCGGTTTTTTGCGGTTTTTGGATACTACAGACCCTGTTCTTTACAACGCAGCAAGTTTTTTTGGTTTTCTGTACGTTTAAACCCAAAAAACCGGTCAAGTCCGTCACCCATCCAAAAAACCGATGGAAAACCTTTAAAAACCTGTAAATTAATTGTGAAAAAACCGCTTTAGCCAGATACGTTTTTTGCGGTTTTTTGCGGTTTTTTGCGGTTTTTGGATACTACAGACCCTGTTCTTTACAACGCACCAAGTTTTTTTGGTTTTCTGTACGTTTAAACCCAAAAAACCGGTCAAGTCCCGTCACCCATCCAAAAAACCGATGGAAAACCTTTAAAAACCTGTAAATTAATTGTGAAAAAACCGCTTTAGCCAGATACGTTTTTTGCGGTTTTTTTGCGGTTTTTTGCGGTTTTTGGATACTGCAGACCCTGTTCTTTACAACGCAGCAAGGTTTTTTGGTTTTCTGTACGTTTAAACCCAAAAAAACCGGTCAAGTCCCGTCACCCATCCAAAAAACCGATGGAAAACCTTTAAAAACCTGTAAATTAATTGTGAAAAAACCGTATTAGCTAGATGCGGTTTTTTGCGGTTTTTGGATACTACAGACCCTGTTCTTTACAACGCAGCAAGTTTTTTTGGTTTTCTGTACGTTTAAACCAAAAAACCGGTCAAGTCCCGTCACCCATCCAAAAAACCGATGGAAAACCTTTAAAAACCTGTAAATTAATTGTGAAAAAACCGCTTTAGCCAGATACGTTTTTTGCGGGTTTTTGCGGTTTTTTGCGGTTTTTGGATACTACAGACCCTGTTCTTTACAACGCACCAAGTTTTTTTGGTTTTCTGTACGTTTAAACCCAAAAAACCGGTCAAGTCCCGTCACCCATCCAAAAAACCGATGGAAAACCTTTAAAAACCTGTAAATTAATTGTGAAAAAACCGCTTTAGCCAGATACGTTTTTTGCGGTTTTTTGCGGTTTTTGGATACTGCAGACCCTGTTCTTTACAACGCAGCAAGGTTTTTTTTGGTTTTCTGTACGTTTAAACCCAAAAAACCGGTCAAGTCCCGTCACTTATCCAAAAAACCGATGGAAAACCTTTAAAAACCTGTAAATTAATTGTGAAAAAACCGCTTTAGCCAGATACGTTTTTTGCGGTTTTTTGCGGTTTTTTGCGGTTTTTGGATACTACAGACCCTGTTCTTTACAACGCACCAAGTTTTTTTGGTTTTCTGTACGTTTAAACCCAAAAAACCGGTCAAGTCCCGTCACCCATCCAAAAAACCGATGGAAAACCTTTAAAAACCTGTAAATTAATTGTGAAAAAACCGCTTTAGCCAGATACGTTTTTTGCGGTTTTTTGCGGTTTTTTGCGGTTTTTGGATACTGCAGACCCTGTTCTTTACAACGCAGCAAGGTTTTTTTTGGTTTTCTGTACGTTTAAACCCAAAAAACCGGTCAAGTCCCGTCACTTATCCAAAAAACCGATGGAAAACCTTTAAAAACCTGTAAATTAATTGTGAAAAAACCGCATTAGCTAGATGCGGTTTTTTTGCGGTTTTTTGATACTACAGACCCTGTTCTTTACAACGCAGCAAGGTTTTTTTGGTTTTCTGTACGTTTAAACCCAAAAAACCGGTCAAGTCCCGTCACCCATCCAAAAAACCGATGGAAAACCTTTAAAAACCTGTAAATTAATTGTGAAAAAACCGCTTTAGACAGATTCGTTTTTTGCGGTTTTTTGCGGTTTTTTGCGGTTTTTTGGATACTGCAGACCCTGTTCTTTACAACGCAGCAAGGTTTTTTTGGTTTTCTGTACGTTTAAACCCAAAAAACCGGTCAAGTCCCGTCACCCATCCAAAAAACCGATGGAAAACCTTTAAAAACCTGTAAATTAATTGTGAAAAAACCGCTTTAGCCAGATACGTTTTTTTGCGGTTTTTTGCGGTTTTTGGATACTGCAGACCCTGTTCTTTACAACGCAGCAAGGTTTTTTTTTGGTTTTCTGTACGTTTAAACCCAAAAAACCGGTCAAGTCCCGTCACTTATCCAAAAAACCGATGGAAAACCTTTAAAAACCTGTAAATTAATTGTGAAAAAACCGCATTAGCTAGATGCGGTTTTTTGCGGTTTTTGGATACTACAGACCCTGTTCTTTACAACGCAGCAAGTTTTTTTGGTTTTATGTACGTTTAAACCCAAAAAACCGGTCAAGTCCCGTCACCCATCCAAAAACCGATGGAAAACCTTTAAAAACCTATAAATTAATTGTTAAAAAACCGCATTAGCCAGATGCGGTTTTTTGCGGTTTTTGGATACTACAGACCCTGTTCTTTACAACGCAGCAAGTTTTTTTGGTTTTCTGTACGTTTAAACCCAAAAAACCGGTCAAGTCCCGTCACCCATCCAAAAAACCGATGGAAAACCTTTAAAAACCTGTAAATTAAATGTGAAAAAACCGCATTAGCCAGATGCGGTTTTTTGCGGTTTTTGGATACTACAGACCCTGTTCTTTACAACACAGCAAGTTTTTTTGGTTTTCTGTACGTTTAAACCAAAAAAACCGGTCAAGTCCCGTCACCCATCCAAAAAACCGATGGAAAACCTTTAAAAACCTGTAAATTAATTGTGAAAAAACCGTATTAGCTAGATGCGGTTTTTTGCGGTTTTTGGATACTACAGACCCTGTTCTTTACAACGCAGCAAGTTTTTTTGGTTTTCTGTACGTTTAAACCCAAAAAACCGGTCAAGTCCCGTCACCCATCCAAAAAACCGATGGAAAACCTTTAAAAACCTGTAAATTAATTGTGAAAAAACCGCTTTAGCCAGATACGTTTTTTGCGGTTTTTTGCGGTTTTTTTGCGGTTTTTGGATACTACAGACCCTGTTCTTTACAACGCACCAAGTTTTTTTGGTTTTCTGTACGTTTAAACCCAAAAAACCGGTCAAGTCCCGTCACCCATCCAAAAAACCGATGGAAAACCTTTAAAAACCTGTAAATTAATTGTGAAAAAACCGCTTTAGCCAGATACGTTTTTTGCGGTTTTTTGCGGTTTTTTGCGGTTTTTGGATACTGCAGACCCTGTTCTTTACAACGCAGCAAGGTTTTTTGGTTTTCTGTACGTTTAAACCCAAAAAACCGGTCAAGTCCCGTCACCCATCCAAAAAACCGATGGAAAACCTTTAAAAACCTGTAAATTAATTGTGAAAAAACCGTATTAGCTAGATGCGGTTTTTTGCGGTTTTTGGATACTACAGACCCTGTTCTTTACAACGCAGCAAGTTTTTTTTGGTTTTCTGTACGTTTAAACCCAAAAAACCGGTCAAGTCCCGTCACCCATCCAAAAAACCGATGGAAAACCTTTAAAAACCTGTAAATTAATTGTGAAAAAACCGCTTTAGCCAGATACGTTTTTTGCGGTTTTTTGCGGTTTTTTGCGGTTTTTGGATACTGCAGACCCTGTTCTTTACAACGCAGCAAGGTTTTTTTTTGGTTTTCTGTACGTTTTAAACCCAAAAAACCGGTCAAGTCCCGTCACTTATCCAAAAAACCGATGGAAAACCTTTAAAAACCTGTAAATTAATTGTGAAAAAACCGTATTAGCTAGATGCGGTTTTTTTGCGGTTTTTGGATACTACAGACCCTGTTCTTTACAACGCAGCAAGTTTTTTTGGTTTTCTGTACGTTTAAACCCAAAAAACCGGTCAAGTCCCGTCACCCATCCAAAAAACCGATGGAAAACCTTTAAAAACCTGTAAATTAATTGTGAAAAAACCGCTTTAGCCAGATACGTTTTTGCGGTTTTTTTGCGGTTTTTTGCGGTTTTTGGATACTACAGACCCTGTTCTTTACAACGCACCAAGTTTTTTTGGTTTTTCTGTACGTTTAAACCCAAAAAAACCGGTCAAGTCCCGTCACCCATCCAAAAAACCGATGGAAAACCTTTAAAAACCTGTAAATTAATTGTGAAAAAAACCGCTTTAGCCAGATACGTTTTTTGCGGTTTTTTGCGGTTTTTTGCGGTTTTTGGATACTGCAGACCCTGTTCTTTACAACGCAGCAAGGTTTTTTTTGGTTTTCTGTACGTTTAAACCCAAAAAACCGGTCAAGTCCCGTCACCCATCCATAAAACCGATGGAAAACCTTTAAAAACCTGTAAATTAATTGTGAAAAAACCGCATTAGCTAGATGCGGTTTTTTGCGGTTTTTTGATACTACAGACCCTGTTCTTTACAACGCAGCAAGGTTTTTTTGGTTTTCTGTACGTTTAAACCCAAAAAACCGGTCAAGTCCCGTCACCCATCCAAAAAACCGATGGAAAACCTTTAAAAACCTGTAAATTAATTGTGAAAAAACCGCTTTAGACAGATTCGTTTTTTGCGGTTTTTTGCGGTTTTTTGCGGTTTTTGGATACTGCAGACCCTGTTCTTTACAACGCAGCAAGTTTTTTTTGGTTTTCTGTACGTTTAAACCCAAAAACCGGTCAAGTCCCGTCACCCATCCAAAAAACCGATGGAAAACCTTTAAAAACCTGTAAATTAATTGTGAAAAAACCGCTTTAGACAGATTCGTTTTTTGCGGTTTTTTGCGGTTTTTTGCGGTTTTTGGATACTGCAGACCCTGTTCTTTACAACGCAGCAAGTTTTTTTTGGTTTTCTGTACGTTTAAACCCAAAAACCGGTCAAGTCCCGTCACCCATCCAAAAAACCGATGGAAAACCTTTAAAAACCTGTAAATTAATTGTGAAAAAACCGCTTTAGACAGATTCGTTTTTTGCGGTTTTTTGC
Organism: Desoria tigrina; assembly: GCA_906901685.1. Classification (NCBI taxonomy): domain Eukaryota; kingdom Metazoa; phylum Arthropoda; class Collembola; order Entomobryomorpha; family Isotomidae; genus Desoria; species Desoria tigrina. The sequence continues at coordinate 39,790 of CAJQTU010000118.1, forward strand.
GGTTTTTTGCGGTTTTTGGATACTGCAGACCCTGTTCTTTACAACGCAGCAAGGTTTTTTTGGTTTTCTGTACGTTTAAACCCAAAAACCGGTCAAGTCCCGTCACCCATCCAAAAAACCGATGGAAAACCTTTAAAAACCTGTAAATTAATTGTGAAAAAACCGCATTAGCTAGATGCGGTTTTTTGCGGTTTTTGGATACTACAGACCCTGTTCTTTACAACGCAGCAAGTTTTTTTGGTTTTCTGTACGTTTAAACCAAAAAAACCGGTCAAGTCCCGTCACCCATCCAAAAAACCGATGGAAAACCTTTAAAAACCTGTAAATTAATTGTGAAAAAACCGTATTAGCTAGATGCGGTTTTTTGCGGTTTTTGGATAATACAGACCCTGTTCTTTACAACGCAGCAAGTTTTTTTTGGTTTTCTGTACGTTTAAACCAAAAAACCGGTCAAGTCCCGTCACCCATCCAAAAAACCGATGGAAAACCTTTAAAAACCTGTAAATTAATTGTGAAAAAACCGCTTTAGCCAGATACGTTTTTTGCGGTTTTTTGCGGTTTTTTGCGGTTTTTGGATACTGCAGACCCTGTTCTTTACAACGCAGCAAGGTTTTTTTTTGGTTTTCTGTACGTTTAAACCCAAAAAACCGGTCAAGTCCCGTCACCCATTCAAAAAGCCGATGGAAAACCTTTAAAAACCTGTAAATTAATTGTGAAAAAATCGCTTTAGCCCGATACGTTTTTTGCGGTTTTTTGCGGTTTTTTGCGGTTTTTGGATACTGCAGACCCTGTTCTTTACAACGCAGCAAGGTTTTTTTGGTTTTCTGTACGTTTAAACCCAAAAAACCGGTCAAGTCCCGTCACCCATCCAAAAAACCGATGGAAAACCTTTAAAAACCTGTAAATTAATTGTGAAAAAACCGCTTTAGACAGATTCGTTTTTTGCGGTTTTTTGCGGTTTTTTGCGGTTTTTGGATACTGCAGACCCTGTTCTTTACAACGCAGCAAGGTTTTTTTGGTTTTCTGTACGTTTAAACCCAAAAACCGGTCAAGTCCCGTCACCCATCCAAAAAACCGATGGAAAACCTTTAAAAACCTGTAAATTAATTGTGAAAAAACCGCTTTAGACAGATTCGTTTTTTGCGGTTTTTTGCGGTTTTTTGCGGTTTTTGGATACTGCAGACCCTGTTCTTTACAATGCAGCAAGGTTTTTTTGGTTTTCTGTACGTTTAAACCCAAAAACCGGTCAAGTCCCGTCACCCATCCAAAAAAACCGATGGAAAACCTTTAAAAACCTGTAAATTAATTGTGAAAAAACCGCATTAGCTAGATGCGGTTTTTTTGCGGTTTTTGGATACTACAGACCCTGTTCTTTACAACGCAGCAAGTTTTTTTGGTTTTCTGTACGTTTAAACCAAAAAAACCGGTCAAGTCCCGTCACCCATCCAAAAAACCGATGGAAAACCTTTAAAAACCTGTAAATTAATTGTGAAAAAACCGTATTAGCTAGATGCGGTTTTTTGCGGTTTTTGGATAATACAGACCCTGTTCTTTACAACGCAGCAAGTTTTTTTGGTTTTCTGTACGTTTAAACCAAAAAAACCGGTCAAGTCCCGTCACCCATCCAAAAAACCGATGGAAAACCTTTAAAAACCTGTAAATTAATTGTGAAAAAACCGCTTTAGCCAGATACGTTTTTTGCGGTTTTTTGCGGTTTTTTGCGGTTTTTGGATACTGCAGACCCTGTTCTTTACAACGCAGCAAGGTTTTTTTTTGGTTTTCTGTACGTTTAAACCCAAAAAACCGGTCAAGTCCCGTCACCCATCCAAAAAGCCGATGGAAAACCTTTAAAAACCTGTAAATTAATTGTGAAAAAACCGCTTTAGCCAGATACGTATTTTTTTTGCGGTTTTTTTGCGGTTTTTTGCGGTTTTTGGATACTGCAGACCCTGTTCTTTACAACGCAGCAAGGTTTTTTGGTTTTCTGTACGTTTAAACCCAAAAAACCGGTCAAGTCCCGTCACCCATCCAAAAAACCGATGGAAAACCTTTAAAAACCTGTAAATTAATTGTGAAAAAACCGTATTAGCTAGATGCGGTTTTTTGCGGTTTTTGGATACTGCAGACCCTGTTCTTTACAACGCAGCAAGGTTTTTTTTTGGTTTTCTGTACGTTTAAACCCAAAAAACCGGTCAAGTCCCGTCACCCATCCAAAAAACCGATGGAAAACCTTTAAAAACCTGTAAATTAATTGTGAAAAAACCGCTTTAGCCAGATACGTTTTTTGCGGTTTTTTGCGGTTTTTTGCGGTTTTTGGATACTGCAGACCCTGTTCTTTACAACGCAGCAAGGTTTTTTGGTTTTCTGTACGTTTAAACCCAAAAAACCGGTCAAGTCCCGTCACCCATCCAAAAACCGATGGAAAACCTTTAAAAACCTGTAAATTAATTGTGAAAAAACCGTATTAGCTAGATGCGGTTTTTTGCGGTTTTTGGATACTACAGACCCTGTTCTTTACAACGCAGCAAGTTTTTTTGGTTTTCTGTACGTTTAAACCCAAAAAACCGGTCAAGTCCCGTCACCCATCC
>CAJQTU010000119.1:0-36906 GCA_906901685.1 Desoria tigrina
AATTCTTGCCAAACGCACTAGAAACGTCTCTAGCTTGATTGATAGCAGCTACCTTTTCGTGTGTAGCAATTAGACCGAAACTCTAGATGAACTGTTGTTTTTTTTAAACCGCAATTTCCGTCGGGAAGGAAAAGTATAGGAAAATCCCCTGATAATAAATAGATGTGCAGTATTATTGCATTAGGTCTGACTCCTGACCGTGCATTGTACCAAAGGTATTCATGTAATTAAAAAACAACTAAAAATCTATAATTTGAAAAAGGAGAAATAAAAAAAACTAAAGCACTTGTTGAAATTTAAAAATTTTCAACCATCGGGAAATATTTTAAAATTTATTTTAAAACCCAACCCAACCCAACCAGTACCTGTGCTCAAACTAAATTTGAAAAAATTAACGCTGGGCGCCAAATTCAGCTGCGCTAGGCGTGACTCCTAAGGCGCCAGATTCATATGTGCTAGGCGCATACTCTTAATGACTCCAATAGCGCCAGATTCATATGGGCAAGGCGCTAACTTTCAGTCACTGCTTGGGCGTCAAGTTTAAATGCGCTATCCGCTAACTTAAGGCACCGATACACTATAGTGTCAAGTTCATATACATTTCTATGTACGTATATAACAATGTCAAAGCACTTGTCAGTGAAGAGACCAGGAAGGATATATTTTACTTATTTCCGTTAAGCTTTGTGGGAGTAGTCGGGTGCATAGGGGTTTGCGTGACGGCTCACTGTAGTAGTGTATCGGGGTTGGAGTCCCTGTAGAAGCATTAATTTTTTGGTTTACCGCAACCTAACTTGTATGTGATTAGGTTGGGTTGGCGGGCCAGAGAGCCAACCTAACCTAACCTAACTTGTATGTGATTAGGTTGGGTTAGGTTAGGTTAGGTTAGGTTAGGTTAGGTTAGGTTAGGTTAGGTTAGGTTAGGTTAGGTTAGGTTAGGTTAGGTTAGGTTAGGTTAGGTTAGGTTAGGTTAGGTTAGGTTAGGTTAGGTTAGGTTAGGTTAGGTTAGGTTAGGTTAGGTTAGGTTAGGTTAGGTTAGGTTAGGTTAGGTTAGGTTAGGTTAGGTTAGGTTAGGTTAGGTTAGGTTAGGTTAGGTTAGGTTAGGTTAGGTTAGGTTAGGTTAGGTTAGGTTAGGTTAGGTTAGGTTAGGTTAGGTTAGGTTAGGTTAGGTTAGGTTAGGTTAGGTTAGGTTAGGTTAGGTTAGGTTAGGTTAGGTTAGGTTAGGTTAGGTTAGGTTAGGTTAGGTTAGGTTAGGTTAGGTTAGGTTAGGTATTGTTGAAAAGTCAACTCGTAGGTTAAAATTTTGGGTTTTAGGTTCGTTTAACTCGACTCAGTTCGAATGATTAAGCTGCTGGTCAATAAGGGGTCTAGGTTTGATACACTAGCTTTGTTTTGTTGCACTAGAATGCATTTGGTTAGGTTATGATAGTTTAGGTTATGTAGGATGTTGTGGATATTGGGTATGTTTGGCGTGGTTAATGTGCTAAGGATTGTAGGTTATTCCATATGTAGATTTGGTACGATGAATAGTGTTTTCTGGTTACTTGTATTTGATTTAGGGATGTTAGGTATATTTGGGATTATGGGTTAGTTACCGGTTTAGGGAATGTTGGATGTCATATTCATGTTTGACCCCTAAATTTGACGCGTTGTATGAACTCTTCTGCCCAGATTGGTTACTCGGTGATAGGGTTCTCAATTATGCGCAGCAAAAATTTGTTTTGTTAGCCTAGAACGCATTTTAGGATGTTGTGGATGTTAGGTATGTTGGGCATGGTTTATGTTTTAAGGAGTTTAGGATATTAGATAATGTAGAATTGATGCAATGAATAGTGGTTTCTGGTTAGTTGTATTGGATTTAGGGATGTTAGGTATATTTGGGATTATGGGTTAGTTACCGGTTTAGGGAATGTTGGATGTCATATTCATGTTTGACCCCTAAATTTGACGCGTTGTATGAACTCTTCTGCCCAGATTGGTTACTCGGTGATAGGGTTCTCAATTATGCGCAGCAAAAATTTGTTTTGTTAGCCTAGAACGCATTTTAGGATGTTGTGGATGTTAGGTATGTTGGGCATGGTTTATGTTTTAAGGAGTTTAGGATATTAGATAATGTAGAATTGATGCAATGAATAGTGGTTTCTGATTAGTTGTATTGGATTTAAGGGATGTTAGATATGTTTGGGAGGATGAGTTAGTTTCAGATTTGTTGAATGTTAGGTTAGGTTAGGTTAGGTTAGGTTAGGTTAGCTATACCCACACTACCGCTGGTGGCAGCTTGTAGTCGGAGAACAAAACCAGAGTAAATTCCGAATAAATAGGTGCGTCGTTTTAAAAAATGTTTCAGTTGTTCGCTGGCCACGAGACGGATAAGAAAATGTCGCAAGCGGAGACAATAACGAAAATCGACGGAGTGGTTATAGTAGGAACGAATTTAGACTTTTGCAGTCCAACATATAATTTCGTTATTCCATACCCTCTAAGAGTAAAATCAGTGAAGTCTTCTTTTTTCAAAGGGCTTTCATCTCTCGAGTGTCGGGGACAAGTATTCACAGTTCGGATTGGATCTTTCCAAGACATGGAATGTCTGCTTACTTTTACAAGTAAGTCTTGGTTCGTGTTCCTGATAGTTTAAGTTTAGGTTGCAGTGGGTTAAGTTGTGAATTTGAGGTTTGATAGGTTAAGGTTAGGTTAAATAATGCAGTGGGTTAAGTTGTGAATTTGAGGTTTGATAGGTTAAGGTTAGGTTAAATAATGCAGTGGGTTAAGTTGTGAATTTGAGGTTTGATAGGTTAAGGTTAGGTTAAATAATGCAGTGGGTTAAGTAGTGAATTTAAGGTTTGATAGGTTAAGGTTAGGTTAAATAATGCAGTGGGTTAAGTTGGGAATTTAAGGTTTGATAGGTTAAGGTTAGGTTAGGTTAAAAATTGTAGGGGGTTTAGTTGTACATTTGTTAGTTATAGGGCGTGGTTGTAACTGAGTGCGGGATCTTGGGTATGTTTGGATATTTGGTATTTAAGAGATATAGATGGGTTGAGATTTTGAGTAATAGCTGGAGTTTGTATGTCGGGTATTTGGGCTGTTCCCCACATGAATGAGTTAAATTGAGACTTTAAGTATGTTTGGTATGTTGAGAATGTTTTATGCAGTGTGTATCACTTAGGTTTTTTGATTTTCTGGAAAACAAATTTGGATTTGTTAAGAGTATGTAGATGTGCATGGTTGGTATGTGTGGATGTCGGATATGGTTGGTATGTTTGGATGTTGCGTGTGTCTGTGATGTTTAGACCAGCCCAGTTGGGTTGCTGAACTCGGGATATCGGGTTTTTTTGGATCTTGAAAACAAGTAGAAACTTGGACATGTTATACACGTTAGGTAAATGTGGGTATGTAAGAATTGTGAGGATGTGAGAGATCTAGGGTATTTATGCTATTAAAGAGGCATTTGGGTATATTTAATGTATTTGTAAGCGTTTGGAAGTAAGGCTGTGATATTACTTTAAAATGTTCTCATTTATTTTTCTTTCAGGTACTGTTCAATCATTTCCTTATAGTCAACTTCTAGAAAGAGTTGAAACCTCGATTGAGTATGCATTCGATGATATTAAGGAACTAGAATCTGGTAGGCTTCATCGATGTTCCAAAAATGCCGTTCAAGGGAAGACTGGGGTGCGCATAATTCAAATGGAAGATGTTCATATATTTGGAAAAAAACTAGCGACAAGACTGCAAAGAGAAGTGGATTCAATCGAAGACCTTGAAAACGTGTGGTTTGTGGTTCATGCAATTGGTCAGAGTTGTGAATCTCAGTACATGAGTGAGGTACTTCATTGGTTCAAGTTAGAGAAGGCTTTAGAAATAGTTATTCATTTAGCCATAGACACATTGTTAGACGGATACGGGCTATTTTGGCGAAAAACTGAAATAGTGCTCTCTACAAATCGCAAACCATATGCGGAATACTATCCTATGCTCTTAAGTGGTGTTGGCAACTTTTATATTTCATTTCCTGGAATTCAAGCGCAAATTCAACCTAGTATAAGAATTGTAAAATTTTACAACGAGAGTTTAAAGAACGTTCACAGAGTGAAGGAAAAGCCATTATCTAAGGCTGGAATGTCTGCATTGTTGTGGATGACTATGTTCAACCCGAAAGATTCATTAAGCATCAAGGAGATTGAAACAGCAAAAACTCTAATGGAAGTTGTCAAAAACAATATAAACGTGCTTAAAAATCAAAAAACTTTACGAGCTCGTGCTGAATTTATCATTAGCACGACAATGCCTGATAATGATTGTGTAAATATTTCGATCGAAAAAGCAACCAAACTGTATCAAGGCTGGAATATGAAGGATAAGTTTTTTCTCATTCCCCTTCGGACAGCTATTGAACGAATTGAATGGTACTTAGATCCAGCAATACTAACAATCGAACAGGAAATCAGTAAATGCCTTAGAATGCTAAAAGCTCCACATACACAGACAAATTCGTATATGATCAGTTTAGAAGATTTTTATACAGTTTGTGCTGCCGAGGCTATAGCATGTTTTTGTATATACGGGGTAGCAGTTTCGACAAGACACGAAAAAAGACATAACAATCGTTTGTGCAAGCTATTAGGTCTAGAAGGTAGTAAGTACAGGAAAGGGGAAGAAATTCAAGTACAGTTTTCAAAAAATATATCTTATTATCCCGACGGTACCATGAGATACTTCGGTAGTGGAAACGATATTATACCTGAACTATTCAGCCGGCAAAACAATATAAGGACAAGGCTGGATATTTCAGCTTGGATTAAGGTGCTGCAGAATGGTCAAAAAGAGGGAACTTTCAGTAATGAAGCGTGTAAGGACTATGTAAAGTTCATGTTAATGAATTATACAGAGAATAGAAACACAGGTTTTGATATGTCTCAACCCTGCAAAAGCAGTTGCAATTGTACGCGGGACAAATACACAATATTGAATGCGCATGCTCTAATTGAACGAATGTTAAAGCCACCTGGTAAAGCAGAATACCGAAGGAAGGGTATAGTGGCATGTAACATATTGTGTCTGAACGTGTTGGGGCCGTCACAGTATAAGCTGTGGAGTATTATGTTAGCTAAGTGTTTGGAGGAATTAATGTGGAGCGAGATGAGTCCAGCTGCAATACCCGTCAGTTCGAAATTGTGTTTAGTGTGTGTACCTTTTCTGAATTTTCCTAACAAGTTCAAGCATATTCAGTATGTTGGATATAGTAAAAATTTTTCTGTGTGGGTTAAGAAGTATGTAACTAATGTACCATTCGATGACATTAAGTTTAGATTGAAGTGGTTTCAAATGATGGAAGTGTTTGAAAATGTAGAGCCGGAAAATATTAAAAGTCTCAAATTAACCGCCTTAATTTCACATATAATAAAATGGAGTGTAATTGAAACTGAACCAAACTATGCAGAGCGATCATTTGTCGCGGGATTAAACAGATTGTACAAGAAGTAAACATCGGTCCAAGTAATAATTTGGGTTAGGGTAACAGTGCTTATAAATATAACGGCTCAAACCTAAAATTCATCAGTCTCTTGGAATACGTCCACGTAGAAGGTTGTTCCGAGCTCATAAATAGAACGGCTCCAATCTAAACTTCATCAGTCCCTTGGAATACGTCCAAGTAGAAGGTTGTTCCGAGTAAGCAGCTGCCGCAGAGTAGTCTGCTTGTGGTTTTAAAATATTTACTGTGGAAAATATGGCCACCTCAAGACAGGTATACTCGCAAGCAGAAAAGGATGATCTGTTAATTGAGTCATCCAAAATGTTTAAAATTAACCGTACTGTGTGGGGGAAAAGTTATTGGGAGAACTTGGTTCGCCAAGACTCGGTAAGTAATGTTGGTTAAGATAATCTTTGAACATGTTTTTGAAGTTGAAATTTTAAGCACTTAACGTATATTTTGTTGACTCTGATTTACAGTACAAAGGCGGACGGACTTGGCAGTCAGCTAAAAACTGCATGCGTAATATAAGTTTGCATGAGCCAGAAAAATTCTTCAAAGCTCATCCAGGTGCTTCAGAATATGGCAAAAATACGGCTAAGAAACCACGTAAGCCAGAACCCTCACAGAAATTCACCAAAGAAGAAAGTCGTCTCATTCTAAAGGGTATGCTGAAAAATGAAGATCAGAGGTCGGATCTGACATCAGAAACATACTGGCAGCAAGTTCTCGCAGAATCGGTATGTTTAGGATTTTTGGTATATCAGAAATTTTGAGTATGCTGGAAACGTAAAGTATGGCCGGGAATGTTTGGGATGTTCAGAATGTTTTGGAACATGAGTTTTTGTAGCCGGGGTTGTTGTTGGGAGGATGTTGTGTTCGGCTAGAAGTGGGTATGTTAGGGCAGTCGAGGCTAGGTTTGTTTGGTGGGATACTTAGATATCGATGTTGGGATGTTGGAATGCTGAGATAAGGTGGAAACTTCAAGGTGCTAAATACAATGAATACGTGTTGAAATCTAAAATTTTGGTATTTTTGGTATTCTGCGTTCTTGAGTATAAGAAATTGGTAGATGCTTATTATGTTATAGTAGTTGGATTGTTGAATGTTGGGTCTGTGTTGGATGTTGGGATGCGAAATCAGTGTAGGATGTTAAGTGTATAAGTCTCATGGTGAATGTTGACGAATGAAGACATCTTGTTGAATATGAAAGCGGTGGATATAATATGAACTTCTATTTGAATATTTGTAGGGAATTACTAGAGTCAACTGGCACGAAGTCAAGAATCACTTCTTTAAACAACTCGCGGACTCAGTTACGACATTTTTGGATCCGAGTGACTCTATTCGGTTTGCCAATATGCTTATAGATGCATATTATATTTCCCACGAGTCTAATACAGAAGATGAAGACGAACATGAGAAAGCTTTGGCGGTTGGCGGAAGTTGTGAAGTAATTGAAATAAAAGTGTCAGGGGAAGTGACTGACACCAAACAGAATACTGACACCATTGCGGGAGCAACAATGCCGCTGTTAACTTCGGCTTATGCAAACTTGATTTCTGAATCCGAAACTGTAGTCACTACTCCCAAACAGCTTGATTCTTCCGCTGTAGTATTACTTGAAAGTAATTCACAAGTAGAGGATAACTCGCTTTTGCAGCGCTCAATAAAACATCAATTACAGAAGGTTACAGAAGGACATCCTTTTTATGGTGTGAAAAGACGTAAGATCGAAATGTCTCAGAGTGCCGATGTAATAGAGCCGGAAAGAAATACAATACCAACTAAACATGTACCAAAAAGCAGTCAACAGGAGGAAGGTTCTGTTGAAGAACCCATCATTGAAAAAGTACCGGTTTTAGTTGACAAAGAAAAAATAATAGTCATTGGCAGAAATCTGGCGTCTACGTACCGCGATTTGTGCGAAAATTCAAATCAGAATGAGAAAATTGGAAGCCTGAAAACATACTACGAGCAGTAAGATTTATAAAATCGTGCATTGTAATAGGAATGAGGCTAAAATTTTGTGAATATATCAAAACTATTTGATTGCAGATGTGTACGTGGGATTGGAGAAAGTCTTTTGCGTAGATTCCATGAAGCTGGTAATATCAAAGCGAGGCCCCCCGAGATATCCGATATTGAATATGTTCACACTTTGACAGCCGAAACTTTGGGAGAAGTCAAGCAAACAAACGTAATTACCGAAGAACGAAGTCTGTCGAGAGCTGTAGCGAGGATTTCTGTTATGGCCAGGGATCAACTAAGACTTCTCAAAATTGTAGAAGATTGTGAGACATGCCGAGAGAAGAAATACAAGAAGCAGAAATAAATTTTGTTAGTAAAAATTTTATTGGTTAGGTTATAATTTGATACAGTAATATGTATGTTGAGCAATGAATGAATTGATACCAATAATGAATTGATGAATTAAGAAAACTAACAAATAAATAAACCGTTCATTGTTGCGTTTACGGTGATCGCGCAATGATGTTATATATACAAGACCCCATCGCGTGTGATTTCTATTCTAAAAACACTACCCGGCTAACATTCGACGTATTCAAGGGCGGCTGACTACTTTTTACTATGTTACCTAACCAACAATAACCTACATGCCTTACACACTATTCATACGTTATCAACACAAGTCCACCCTACATAAGCTTATATACTATATATACATTACAAACCTTACATACCCTACCTTCCCTTATACATCTTTAGAAAAACGACTAAAATGAAGACTTTTGAGACTACTTGCTTTTGGAAGGACGACTAAACTAAGACTACTCTGGATGGAGTGTAGGATATGCGGAAAATAACAGAGTTGTATTAGGTGTGTATAGTATGTATAGTATGTAAGGTGTGTGGGGTATGTATGGTATGTAAGCTGTGTGGGGTATGTATGGTATGTAAGGTGTGTGGGGAATGTATGGTATGTAAGGTGTGTGGGGTATGATTGGTATGTAAGCTGTGTGGGGTATGTATGGTATGTAAGCTGTGTGGGGTATGTATGGTATGTAAGGTGTGTGGGGTATGTATGGTATGTAAGCTGTGTGGGGTATGTATGGTATGTAAGGTGTGTGGGGTATGTATGGTATGTAAGCTGTGTGGGGTATGTATGGTGTGTAAGGTGTGTGGGGTATGTACGGTATGTAAGCTGTGTGGGGTATGTATCGTATGTAAGGTGTGTGGGGTATGGTTGGTATGTAGGGTATGTAATGTATATAGGGTACGCAAGGTTGGTAAGGGAATGTAGGTAGATTTTGGATTGTAGGGTATTTGTTGCGTATGTAAGGTTTGTAAGTTGTAGGATTTATTATGTGTGTAAAGTATGTTTGGTGTTGAAGGTTTGTAGGTATGTAGAGACCGTAAGGTAGTTTGGGTATGTAAGACATATTAGGGAATGTATAGTATGTTGGGTATGTAAGGTTTGGTTAGGTATATATAGTACATTTAAGCTTTGTTGGTATTTAGGATGGACTGGTGTTGATATTGTGTGAATTGTGTGGGAGTCATGTAGGGTCTGTAAGATATTCAAAAAGTAACAGGTTGTATAATGTGTGTATGGTATGTATGGTAAGTGGGGTATGTAACGTACTTAGGGTATGTAAGGTATATAATGGAATATACAATAGGGTTGCGTATGTAGGGTTGGTTAGGTATATTTGGTATATCTGTAAGCTCTTAAGGTATGTAGGATTGGCTTGTGTGGAAACGGTATGTAGAGTGTGTAGGGTATGTTGGGTATGTAACAAGTATTAAGTATATATAACCTAACATAGGGTATGGGATATGAAACGTAAGAAGGGTATATAATATATGTAAGGTATGTCGGGTGTACAAGATAAGTAAGGAAAAGGGGGGATGGTTGGAGATCCAGGCCAAGATCCAAGCCAAGATCCAGGCCAAGATCCAGGCCAAGATCCAAGCCAAGATCCAGGCCAAGATCCAAGCCAAGATCCAAGCCAAGATCCAGTTTAAGATCCAGGCCAAGATCCAAGCCAAGATCCAAGCCAAGATCCAGTTTAAGATCCAGGCCAAGATCCAAGCCAAGATCCAGCTTAAGATCCAGGCCAAGATCCAAGCCAAGATCCAGCTTAAGATCCAGGCCAAGATCCAAGCCAAGATCCAGCTTAAGATCCAGGTAAAGATCCAAGCGAAGATCCAGCTTAAGATCCAGGCCAAGATCAAGCCAAGATCCAGCTTAAGATCCAGGCCAAGATCCAAGCCAAGATCCAAGCCAAGATCCAGCTGATTGTATATTCAACGCAGTTTGGTTAGGTTAGGTTAGGTTAGGTTTATAACAGGTATTAACAAGTATTTAAGGTGTAAAGAGGGTACAGTTGGTGTAAGGTATGTAAGATATGTAAGGTATAAAAGGTATATAAGGTACGAAGGGTATGTAAATTATCCAAGGTGCGTTGTGACTATAGGGTGATATGGCATGTAGGGTATATAAGATATGTAGGGATCTGTAAGGCTTGAAGGGTGAATGATCTTTGTTGTGTAGGTAAAGACTGGGGTATGCAAGGTATGCAGGGTGTGTTTGTTTAGTTTGATTTATAGTGTGTGCTGTCAGGAGTTTGTTTTGGTCGGTATGTTTGGGATTCTGTGGGTGATGTATCGTGTGTGGTGAATATTATGTATGTGTGGTATGTTTAAGTTGCTGTCTGTGATGTGTAATGTGGAGAATGCTAAGTATGTTGTGCATTTTGACGATGTTGAGGATACTGTGTATGTTTGGTAGTTATGTGTCAGCTAGCTAGGTTCATGTTTTGAGGGTTTAGGGTGAAACTGAAGTATTTCATGCCTGTCGGTAATATATGGTATGTCTGGTATACTGGGGTTGGTATATGTGATGTTGTAATGCTAAGTCGGCATGTTATTGAGGTTGGGTATGTGTGGTATGGTGGGTAAATTTAGCTTGCTTTGTGTGATCTGTGATTTTGCTAATGTTTAGTAGGTTGTGAATGTCGGATGTTTAATAGTGTTGGATATGTGCTATACGTGATGTATGTGGAGAATGTGGTGAATGTAAAGATATGGGTCAAGTGGTGTACTTCCGAAGTTTGGTATGTTGTGTATGCTGGGTAGATTTAACTTTCTTTGTGCGATGTGTAGTTCCGGGGATTCAAAGTATGATCTGCATGTCGCAGGTTTGGGGTGTTGAATATATTGTATATGAGATGAAGGTTGAAAAAGTATGGAGAAAGTTTGGATTAGAGACGAAGTTTAAAGTCGGCGGGGGATGTTAAAATCGGCCGTCAAGTGATGAGGTGTCGGGTTTTGTGTCGGTTAACAAAGTTCGGTCGGCGGCGTCAATAGGAGAGGGACGGTGTAGGGTTTAATGGTTGGTGTAGTATGAGACATCTATCGGCCAATAATTGGACTCGGTAACCGATTGCCATGAGGTATAAACTTCCTCCCTACTCAAACAATCCACTCAGTCGGTGCTTGGAGACAGAGTAGGAAGGAAGTAGCTCCACAGTATTTTTTTAGTGACCGGTAGAGGATTTTTTTAAGAATGGAAGCAAAGACAAAGAAGACGAAAACGGACCTGAATCCGGTGGAAAGGCTTCTTCAGGACCCGGTTGTCTCATCCGAGATCACCCCTGGAAGCTGGCCTTGGATTGTGCAGCGCTTCGACGAAGCTTTTAAACCCTTATCGGCCAAAAAGACCATCCCCCCAGGTAAGTAAAATTCAAAATTCTCATTAATTTTTGAAGGAGGTTGAGAATAGGGATGAGGTTTTTGAATTTAGAGTAGAATTTGGAATTGTGGATGTGATATATTAGGCATGTTGTTTTTTTGATGTCACACTTGCATGTTTGGGAGCTAGGTTGCCCACTCCGCTCTTTAACCTTCAGTATCCAGTTTATCGCTCCCGCTCCCTATTTCGTTCAATTAACTTTTAACTACCGCGTTCCCAGTCACGCTATTGATCGAAATTTCGCTCCTCCCGCTCCCGATCTTGCTCCCTCAACGTTTTTGCGCTCCCGAAATCGCTCTTTTTATTCCGATCCTACAAAAATTTCATAGCTTTCGCTCTCGCTTTCATATCACAATTATCGCTCCCGCTCCCTATTTCGCTCCTTTAACTTTTAACTACCGCGTTCCCACTCACGCTATTGATTGAAATTTCGCTCCTCCCGCTCCCGATCTTGCTCCCTCAACGTTTTTGCGCTCCCGATATCGCTCTTTTTATTCCGATCCTACAAAAATTTCATAGCTTCCGCTCTCGCTTCCATATCACAAAGCAACAAAGTGCGATTTCCGCTCCCATGTAAGCGCTCCCTCCCTCCTTTTAATGTTAAATTGAGCGCTCCAGGCCAAACCAAAAATAAAAGTGCTTTTTGACGCTCCTACACTAAATTAACATGGGCTCTCCGCTCCCGCTCTAAAGTTCGCATTTATCCGCTCCTAAAATTTTGAACTGTTCCGCTCCTCGCTCTGGTCTTTTGCTCACACGGCGCAAACGGAGTGCAATGTTTGATTCTCCAGTCCCGCTCCCTTTCGGAGTGCCACTCCCAAACATGCAAGTGTTGTCAATAAATATGACATATATATACATATATATCCGAAGTATTATAATTCTAACGGTCTATAATTGTGCAAACACTGATCCACTCTGATTCAATTTTAGGTCGAGTCATGTTAATTTCCATATTAGACACATGTGCTAATCGGAAGGTGGCCAAATGGGATAGCATCTTGTATCCAGGTATAACTGAAATAAACCATTGGAGTATTGCGGCCGGATTTTATAAAGGAATGAAGCAATGGACAACTTCCAAGACGTGTAACGTCGCCGGCTCATATGGAAATTTTTTCAAAGTTCAGTCTTTGACTGAACTGAACGTCAAGGCAAGATGCATTTCGGCCTTCTTCATGCATAGGTTGCTCCGTAAGTTTAAAACCTAACCTAACCTAACTAAACCAACCTTAACCTAACCTAACCTAACCTAACCTCACTATATTCTATTTGATGTTTTGCAGATCAGAAGAGAGATGACGATGGGACCAACTCAGCTGAATGGAAAGATCAGGGAATGACTGCTCTTCGGAGATTTGTCACTGAGCTTCGAAAGAAGTATCCGGTGGAGTTCGAACTCTGGCCAGCTGAAATTCAACTTCCCGATACCTTCCAAACGTCCTTTAAACGGCCAGCGGAAGGGCCCACCGGATTTTGGGACAAATTGATGTTCGATCTTCCAGAGTTGGAGGGGGAAAACTTATTGTTTCGTGTAGAGGGTAAGTTAAGGAAACTCAACCTAACCTAACCTAACCTAACCCTAATAATCTATGTTATTTACAGCGGTGACTCAGGAAGTATCTGAGACCATTTCCGAAGCCTACGCCGCCGCTCGCAACGAAGATCCCTTCGGCTACACCGGTTCCAAGAATGCCCAGACCGTTCTGAAGTCCAAGGCGGATACGGATCTGAAGTGCATGGCAACGTACAGAAAGCTGGCAGATGAAGCATCTGAGCGGGCTCAAAAACGGCTAGAAGCTGCAAAGCTTGAAGATGCTAAGGCTGAAGGAGCGGTTATGGCGAGTAAAGCGGCTAAAATGCTATGCATCGGCTTCGCACGAGATGAAGGGGAACATTTCTGCGAGTTCCTAAAGGACGGCAAACGTATTTTAAAATGGTTGTCACAGAAAATACAGGTTGAGGTGAGTGGCGATGGTACTTTTTATTGAGATAACCTAGCCTAACCTAACTTAACCTAACCTATAATTACTTGTTTTAGATTCCGGACTTTGTAGACGTCAAGAGCATCCAGACGCCGGCAAAAATTGTACTTGTCAGCAAAAGGAAGGTTGCTGATTCTCAGCCCGAGATCCCAGAAAAGGTAGCAAAATTGACAAATGAGGCGGGTTCAAAACAGGTGTTGACTGGAGAAGAGAAGAGGAAGCAGGGGATGGATTTGGCAAAATCGGTGGAAAAAAGGGAGACTAAAAAGAAGGCAAACTCAAAGCTGGAAGAAAAAGAGCGACAGATAAGAGTAATAAAGGAGAAAGAACAGAAGAAAGAGAATGCTCGAAAGGAAGTTGTACGAAAGAAGAAGGAGAGACGGGAGGTGGAGCGGCTTAAAATACAGAAAGAGGAGAAGGAGCGAGTTGAAGCGGAGACGAAAAGGCAACAAATGGAGAAAGAGGAGAGCCTGAGGAAGGAGAGGGAAAGGATGGATAAACTGCGCAAGGAGAAGGAAGAAGGAGAAAGACTTCGCAAGGAGCAGGAAGAGAAAACGAGACTGCAGAAGGAGCAGGAAGAAACAGAGGTAGTCGTAAGTCAAAATGAAGAGAGTACCAGTGAAGAGAGCGAAGATGAAAGTAGTGGACCGGTGAGTGACGAAACTAGTGAGGACGAAGAGAAAAACGGAGTTTCTGAAGAGGATTCGGATGGACTGGTGACCGAAAAGCTGTTGGCTTCAGAAACGGAAGATAGTGACGATAGTAACGACAGCGATTACCAAGAGAAAGAGGAATTCGACGACAGAATGGATGAAGATCGGCCACCGACGCCTGGTAAGGATTTGGATACAGCAAATGTAGGAAAGAGTGCATTTTCGGACGAAGAGGAGTTGTGAGAGTAGTGGAAAGTCATTTATTTTACGGTGCTGATTTTATTAACTTAGTATAGATTTGATTAAATAAAGGTGTTTTTTAGCACAATTGTATTAAAAAATTGATTTGTTTCAACATAACTGTTATTTGGGTTGGTTAGGATTTTGGGTATGTTTGGATATTTGGCATTTAAGAGATCTAGAGGTTAGGTAAGGTTAGGGTAGGATTTTGGGTATGTTTGGATATTTGGCATTTAAGAGATCTAGAGGTTAGGTTAGGATTTTGGGTATGTTTGGATATTTGGCATTTAAGAGATCTAGAGGTTAGGTAAGGTTAGGGTAGGATTTTGGGTATGTTTGGATATTTGGCATTTAAGAGATCTAGAGGTTAGGTTAGGATTTTGGGTATGTTTGGATATTTGGCATTTAAGAGATCTAGAGGTTAGGTTAGGATTTTGGGTATGTTTGGATATTTGGCATTTAAGAGATCTAGAGGTTAGGTTAGGATTTTGGGTATGTTTGGATATTTGGCATTTAAGAGATCTAGAGGTTAGGTTAGGATTTTGGGTATGTTTGGATATATGGCATTTAAGAGATCTAGAGGTTAGGTTAGGATTTTGGGTATGTTTGGATATTTGGCGGTTAAGACATCTAGAGGTTAGGTTAGGATTTTGGGTATGTTTGGATAGGTTAGGTTAGGTTAGGTTAGGTTAGGTTAGGTTAGGTTAGGTTAGGTTAGGTTAGGTTAGGTTAGGTTAGGTTAGGTTAGGTTAGGTTAGGTTAGGTTAGGTTAGGTTAGGTTAGGTTAGGTTAGGTTAGGTTAGGTTAGGTTAGGTTAGGTTAGGTTAGGTTAGGTTAGGTTAGGTTAGGTTAGGTTAGGTTAGGTTAGGTTAGGTTAGGTTAGGTTAGGTTAGGTTAGGTTAGGTTAGGTTAGGTTAGGTTAGGTTAGGTTAGGTTAGGTTAGGTTAGGTTAGGTTAGGTTAGGTTAGGTTAGGTTAGGTTAGGTTAGGTTAGGTTAGGTTAGGTTAGGTTAGGTTAGGTTAGGTTAGGTTAGGTTAGGTTAGGTTAGGTTAGGTTAGGTTAGGTTAGGTTAGGTTAGGTTAGGTTAGGTTAGGTTAGGTTAGGTTAGGTTAGGTTAGGTTAGGTTAGGTTAGGTTAGGTTAGGTTAGGTTAGGTTAGGTTAGGTTAGGTTAGGTTAGGTTAGGTTAGGTTAGGTTAGGTTAGGTTAGGTTAGGTTAGGTTAGGTTAGGTTAGGTTAGGTTAGGTTAGGTTAGGTTAGGTTAGGTTAGGTTAGGTTAGGTTAGGTTAGGTTAGGTTAGGTTAGGTTAGGTTAGGTTAGGTTAGGTTAGGTTAGGTTAGGTTAGGTTAGGTTAGGTTAGGTTAGGTTAGGTTAGGTTAGGTTAGGTTAGGTTAGGTTAGGTTAGGTTAGGTTAGGTTAGGTTAGGTTAGGTTAGGTTAGGTTAGGTTAGGTTAGGTTAGGTTAGGTTAGGTTAGGTTAGGTTAGGTTAGGTTAGGTTAGGTTAGGTTAGGTTAGGTTAGGTTAGGTTAGGTTAGGTTAGGTTAGGTTAGGTTAGGTTAGGTTAGGTTAGGTTAGGTTAGGTTAGGTTAGGTTAGGTTAGGTTAGGTTAGGTTAGGTTAGGTTAGGTTAGGTTAGGTTAGGTTAGGTTAGGTTAGGTTAGGTTAGGTTAGGTTAGGTTAGGTTAGGTTAGGTTAGGTTAGGTTAGGTTAGGTTAGGTTAGGTTAGGTTAGGTTAGGTTAGGTTAGGTTAGGTTAGGTTAGGTTAGGTTAGGTTAGGTTAGGTTAGGTTAGGTTAGGTTAGGTTAGGTTAGGTTAGGTTAGGTTAGGTTAGGTTAGGTTAGGTTAGGTTAGGTTAGGTTAGGTTAGGTTAGGTTAGGTTAGGTTAGGTTAGGTTAGGTTAGGTTAGGTTAGGTTAGGTTAGGTTAGGTTAGGTTAGGTTAGGTTAGGTTAGGTTAGGTTAGGTTAGGTTAGGTTAGGTTAGGTTAGGTTAGGTTAGGTTAGGTTAGGTTAGGTTAGGTTAGGTTAGGTTAGGTTAGGTTAGGTTAGGTTAGGTTAGGTTAGGTTAGGTTAGGTTAGGTTAGGTTAGGTTAGGTTAGGTTAGGTTAGGTTAGGTTAGGTTAGGTTAGGTTAGGTTAGGTTAGGTTAGGTTAGGTTAGGTTAGGTTAGGTTAGGTTAGGTTAGGTTAGGTTAGGTTAGGTTAGGTTAGGTTAGGTTAGGTTAGGTTAGGTTAGGTTAGGTTAGGTTAGGTTAGGTTAGGTTAGGTTAGGTTAGGTTAGGTTAGGTTAGGTTAGGTTAGGTTAGGTTAGGTTAGGTTAGGTTAGGTTAGGTTAGGTTAGGTTAGGTTAGGTTAGGTTAGGTTAGGTTAGGTTAGGTTAGGTTAGGTTAGGTTAGGTTAGGTTAGGTTAGGTTAGGTTAGGTTAGGTTAGGTTAGGTTAGGTTAGGTTAGGTTAGGTTAGGTTAGGTTAGGTTAGGTTAGGTTAGGTTAGGTTAGGTTAGGTTAGGTTAGGTTAGGTTAGGTTAGGTTAGGTTAGGTTAGGTTAGGTTAGGTTAGGTTAGGTTAGGTTAGGTTAGGTTAGGTTAGGTTAGGTTAGGTTAGGTTAGGTTAGGTTAGGTTAGGTTAGGTTAGGTTAGGTTAGGTTAGGTTAGGTTAGGTTAGGTTAGGTTAGGTTAGGTTAGGTTAGGTTAGGTTAGGTTAGGTTAGGTTAGGTTAGGTTAGGTTAGGTTAGGTTAGGTTAGGTTAGGTTAGGTTAGGTTAGGTTAGGTTAGGTTAGGTTAGGTTAGGTTAGGTTAGGTTAGGTTAGGTTAGGTTAGGTTAGGTTAGGTTAGGTTAGGTTAGGTTAGGTTAGGTTAGGTTAGGTTAGGTTAGGTTAGGTTAGGTTAGGTTAGGTTAGGTTAGGTTAGGTTAGGTTAGGTTAGGTTAGGTTAGGTTAGGTTAGGTTAGGTTAGGTTAGGTTAGGTTAGGTTAGGTTAGGTTAGGTTAGGTTAGGTTAGGTTAGGTTAGGTTAGGTTAGGTTAGGTTAGGTTAGGTTAGGTTAGGTTAGGTTAGGTTAGGTTAGGTTAGGTTAGGTTAGGTTAGGTTAGGTTAGGTTAGGTTAGGTTAGGTTAGGTTAGGTTAGGTTAGGTTAGGTTAGGTTAGGTTAGGTTAGGTTAGGTTAGGTTAGGTTAGGTTAGGTTAGGTTAGGTTAGGTTAGGTTAGGTTAGGTTAGGTTAGGTTAGGTTAGGTTAGGTTAGGTTAGGTTAGGTTAGGTTAGGTTAGGTTAGGTTAGGTTAGGTTAGGTTAGGTTAGGTTAGGTTAGGTTAGGTTAGGTTAGGTTAGGTTAGGTTAGGTTAGGTTAGGTTAGGTTAGGTTAGGTTAGGTTAGGTTAGGTTAGGTTAGGTTAGGTTAGGTTAGGTTAGGTTAGGTTAGGTTAGGTTAGGTTAGGTTAGGTTAGGTTAGGTTAGGTTAGGTTAGGTTAGGTTAGGTTAGGTTAGGTTAGGTTAGGTTAGGTTAGGTTAGGTTAGGTTAGGTTAGGTTAGGTTAGGTTAGGTTAGGTTAGGTTAGGTTAGGTTAGGTTAGGTTAGGTTAGGTTAGGTTAGGTTAGGTTAGGTTAGGTTAGGTTAGGTTAGGTTAGGTTAGGTTAGGTTAGGTTAGGTTAGGTTAGGTTAGGTTAGGTTAGGTTAGGTTAGGTTAGGTTAGGTTAGGTTAGGTTAGGTTAGGTTAGGTTAGGTTAGGTTAGGTTAGGTTAGGTTAGGTTAGGTTAGGTTAGGTTAGGTTAGGTTAGGTTAGGTTAGGTTAGGTTAGGTTAGGTTAGGTTAGGTTAGGTTAGGTTAGGTTAGGTTAGGTTAGGTTAGGTTAGGTTAGGTTAGGTTAGGTTAGGTTAGGTTAGGTTAGGTTAGGTTAGGTTAGGTTAGGTTAGGTTAGGTTAGGTTAGGTTAGGTTAGGTTAGGTTAGGTTAGGTTAGGTTAGGTTAGGTTAGGTTAGGTTAGGTTAGGTTAGGTTAGGTTAGGTTAGGTTAGGTTAGGTTAGGTTAGGTTAGGTTAGGTTAGGTTAGGTTAGGTTAGGTTAGGTTAGGTTAGGTTAGGTTAGGTTAGGTTAGGTTAGGTTAGGTTAGGTTAGGTTAGGTTAGGTTAGGTTAGGTTAGGTTAGGTTAGGTTAGGTTAGGTTAGGTTAGGTTAGGTTAGGTTAGGTTAGGTTAGGTTAGGTTAGGTTAGGTTAGGTTAGGTTAGGTTAGGTTAGGTTAGGTTAGGTTAGGTTAGGTTAGGTTAGGTTAGGTTAGGTTAGGTTAGGTTAGGTTAGGTTAGGTTAGGTTAGGTTAGGTTAGGTTAGGTTAGGTTAGGTTAGGTTAGGTTAGGTTAGGTTAGGTTAGGTTAGGTTAGGTTAGGTTAGGTTAGGTTAGGTTAGGTTAGGTTAGGTTAGGTTAGGTTAGGTTAGGTTAGGTTAGGTTAGGTTAGGTTAGGTTAGGTTAGGTTAGGTTAGGTTAGGTTAGGTTAGGTTAGGTTAGGTTAGGTTAGGTTAGGTTAGGTTAGGTTAGGTTAGGTTAGGTTAGGTTAGGTTAGGTTAGGTTAGGTTAGGTTAGGTTAGGTTAGGTTAGGTTAGGTTAGGTTAGGTTAGGTTAGGTTAGGTTAGGTTAGGTTAGGTTAGGTTAGGTTAGGTTAGGTTAGGTTAGGTTAGGTTAGGTTAGGTTAGGTTAGGTTAGGTTAGGTTAGGTTAGGTTAGGTTAGGTTAGGTTAGGTTAGGTTAGGTTAGGTTAGGTTAGGTTAGGTTAGGTTAGGTTAGGTTAGGTTAGGTTAGGTTAGGTTAGGTTAGGTTAGGTTAGGTTAGGTTAGGTTAGGTTAGGTTAGGTTAGGTTAGGTTAGGTTAGGTTAGGTTAGGTTAGGTTAGGTTAGGTTAGGTTAGGTTAGGTTAGGTTAGGTTAGGTTAGGTTAGGTTAGGTTAGGTTAGGTTAGGTTA
Organism: Desoria tigrina; assembly: GCA_906901685.1. Taxonomy (NCBI): domain Eukaryota; kingdom Metazoa; phylum Arthropoda; class Collembola; order Entomobryomorpha; family Isotomidae; genus Desoria; species Desoria tigrina. Next base: position 18,995 of record CAJQTU010000119.1, read on the forward strand.
GGTTAGGTTAGGTTAGGTTAGGTTAGGTTAGGTTAGGTTAGGTTAGGTTAGGTTAGGTTAGGTTAGGTTAGGTTAGGTTAGGTTAGGTTAGGTTAGGTTAGGTTAGGTTAGGTTAGGTTAGGTTAGGTTAGGTTAGGTTAGGTTAGGTTAGGTTAGGTTAGGTTAGGTTAGGTTAGGTTAGGTTAGGTTAGGTTAGGTTAGGTTAGGTTAGGTTAGGTTAGGTTAGGTTAGGTTAGGTTAGGTTAGGTTAGGTTAGGTTAGGTTAGGTTAGGTTAGGTTAGGTTAGGTTAGGTTAGGTTAGGTTAGGTTAGGTTAGGTTAGGTTAGGTTAGGTTAGGTTAGGTTAGGTTAGGTTAGGTTAGGTTAGGTTAGGTTAGGTTAGGTTAGGTTAGGTTAGGTTAGGTTAGGTTAGGTTAGGTTAGGTTAGGTTAGGTTAGGTTAGGTTAGGTTAGGTTAGGTTAGGTTAGGTTAGGTTAGGTTAGGTTAGGTTAGGTTAGGTTAGGTTAGGTTAGGTTAGGTTAGGTTAGGTTAGGTTAGGTTAGGTTAGGTTAGGTTAGGTTAGGTTAGGTTAGGTTAGGTTAGGTTAGGTTAGGTTAGGTTAGGTTAGGTTAGGTTAGGTTAGGTTAGGTTAGGTTAGGTTAGGTTAGGTTAGGTTAGGTTAGGTTAGGTTAGGTTAGGTTAGGTTAGGTTAGGTTAGGTTAGGTTAGGTTAGGTTAGGTTAGGTTAGGTTAGGTTAGGTTAGGTTAGGTTAGGTTAGGTTAGGTTAGGTTAGGTTAGGTTAGGTTAGGTTAGGTTAGGTTAGGTTAGGTTAGGTTAGGTTAGGTTAGGTTAGGTTAGGTTAGGTTAGGTTAGGTTAGGTTAGGTTAGGTTAGGTTAGGTTAGGTTAGGTTAGGTTAGGTTAGGTTAGGTTAGGTTAGGTTAGGTTAGGTTAGGTTAGGTTAGGTTAGGTTAGGTTAGGTTAGGTTAGGTTAGGTTAGGTTAGGTTAGGTTAGGTTAGGTTAGGTTAGGTTAGGTTAGGTTAGGTTAGGTTAGGTTAGGTTAGGTTAGGTTAGGTTAGGTTAGGTTAGGTTAGGTTAGGTTAGGTTAGGTTAGGTTAGGTTAGGTTAGGTTAGGTTAGGTTAGGTTAGGTTAGGTTAGGTTAGGTTAGGTTAGGTTAGGTTAGGTTAGGTTAGGTTAGGTTAGGTTAGGTTAGGTTAGGTTAGGTTAGGTTAGGTTAGGTTAGGTTAGGTTAGGTTAGGTTAGGTTAGGTTAGGTTAGGTTAGGTTAGGTTAGGTTAGGTTAGGTTAGGTTAGGTTAGGTTAGGTTAGGTTAGGTTAGGTTAGGTTAGGTTAGGTTAGGTTAGGTTAGGTTAGGTTAGGTTAGGTTAGGTTAGGTTAGGTTAGGTTAGGTTAGGTTAGGTTAGGTTAGGTTAGGTTAGGTTAGGTTAGGTTAGGTTAGGTTAGGTTAGGTTAGGTTAGGTTAGGTTAGGTTAGGTTAGGTTAGGTTAGGTTAGGTTAGGTTAGGTTAGGTTAGGTTAGGTTAGGTTAGGTTAGGTTAGGTTAGGTTAGGTTAGGTTAGGTTAGGTTAGGTTAGGTTAGGTTAGGTTAGGTTAGGTTAGGTTAGGTTAGGTTAGGTTAGGTTAGGTTAGGTTAGGTTAGGTTAGGTTAGGTTAGGTTAGGTTAGGTTAGGTTAGGTTAGGTTAGGTTAGGTTAGGTTAGGTTAGGTTAGGTTAGGTTAGGTTAGGTTAGGTTAGGTTAGGTTAGGTTAGGTTAGGTTAGGTTAGGTTAGGTTAGGTTAGGTTAGGTTAGGTTAGGTTAGGTTAGGTTAGGTTAGGTTAGGTTAGGTTAGGTTAGGTTAGGTTAGGTTAGGTTAGGTTAGGTTAGGTTAGGTTAGGTTAGGTTAGGTTAGGTTAGGTTAGGTTAGGTTAGGTTAGGTTAGGTTAGGTTAGGTTAGGTTAGGTTAGGTTAGGTTAGGTTAGGTTAGGTTAGGTTAGGTTAGGTTAGGTTAGGTTAGGTTAGGTTAGGTTAGGTTAGGTTAGGTTAGGTTAGGTTAGGTTAGGTTAGGTTAGGTTAGGTTAGGTTAGGTTAGGTTAGGTTAGGTTAGGTTAGGTTAGGTTAGGTTAGGTTAGGTTAGGTTAGGTTAGGTTAGGTTAGGTTAGGTTAGGTTAGGTTAGGTTAGGTTAGGTTAGGTTAGGTTAGGTTAGGTTAGGTTAGGTTAGGTTAGGTTAGGTTAGGTTAGGTTAGGTTAGGTTAGGTTAGGTTAGGTTAGGTTAGGTTAGGTTAGGTTAGGTTAGGTTAGGTTAGGTTAGGTTAGGTTAGGTTAGGTTAGGTTAGGTTAGGTTAGGTTAGGTTAGGTTAGGTTAGGTTAGGTTAGGTTAGGTTAGGTTAGGTTAGGTTAGGTTAGGTTAGGTTAGGTTAGGTTAGGTTAGGTTAGGTTAGGTTAGGTTAGGTTAGGTTAGGTTAGGTTAGGTTAGGTTAGGTTAGGTTAGGTTAGGTTAGGTTAGGTTAGGTTAGGTTAGGTTAGGTTAGGTTAGGTTAGGTTAGGTTAGGTTAGGTTAGGTTAGGTTAGGTTAGGTTAGGTTAGGTTAGGTTAGGTTAGGTTAGGTTAGGTTAGGTTAGGTTAGGTTAGGTTAGGTTAGGTTAGGTTAGGTTAGGTTAGGTTAGGTTAGGTTAGGTTAGGTTAGGTTAGGTTAGGTTAGGTTAGGTTAGGTTAGGTTAGGTTAGGTTAGGTTAGGTTAGGTTAGGTTAGGTTAGGTTAGGTTAGGTTAGGTTAGGTTAGGTTAGGTTAGGTTAGGTTAGGTTAGGTTAGGTTAGGTTAGGTTAGGTTAGGTTAGGTTAGGTTAGGTTAGGTTAGGTTAGGTTAGGTTAGGTTAGGTTAGGTTAGGTTAGGTTAGGTTAGGTTAGGTTAGGTTAGGTTAGGTTAGGTTAGGTTAGGTTAGGTTAGGTTAGGTTAGGTTAGGTTAGGTTAGGTTAGGTTAGGTTAGGTTAGGTTAGGTTAGGTTAGGTTAGGTTAGGTTAGGTTAGGTTAGGTTAGGTTAGGTTAGGTTAGGTTAGGTTAGGTTAGGTTAGGTTAGGTTAGGTTAGGTTAGGTTAGGTTAGGTTAGGTTAGGTTAGGTTAGGTTAGGTTAGGTTAGGTTAGGTTAGGTTAGGTTAGGTTAGGTTAGGTTAGGTTAGGTTAGGTTAGGTTAGGTTAGGTTAGGTTAGGTTAGGTTAGGTTAGGTTAGGTTAGGTTAGGTTAGGTTAGGTTAGGTTAGGTTAGGTTAGGTTAGGTTAGGTTAGGTTAGGTTAGGTTAGGTTAGGTTAGGTTAGGTTAGGTTAGGTTAGGTTAGGTTAGGTTAGGTTAGGTTAGGTTAGGTTAGGTTAGGTTAGGTTAGGTTAGGTTAGGTTAGGTTAGGTTAGGTTAGGTTAGGTTAGGTTAGGTTAGGTTAGGTTAGGTTAGGTTAGGTTAGGTTAGGTTAGGTTAGGTTAGGTTAGGTTAGGTTAGGTTAGGTTAGGTTAGGTTAGGTTAGGTTAGGTTAGGTTAGGTTAGGTTAGGTTAGGTTAGGTTAGGTTAGGTTAGGTTAGGTTAGGTTAGGTTAGGTTAGGTTAGGTTAGGTTAGGTTAGGTTAGGTTAGGTTAGGTTAGGTTAGGTTAGGTTAGGTTAGGTTAGGTTAGGTTAGGTTAGGTTAGGTTAGGTTAGGTTAGGTTAGGTTAGGTTAGGTTAGGTTAGGTTAGGTTAGGTTAGGTTAGGTTAGGTTAGGTTAGGTTAGGTTAGGTTAGGTTAGGTTAGGTTAGGTTAGGTTAGGTTAGGTTAGGTTAGGTTAGGTTAGGTTAGGTTAGGTTAGGTTAGGTTAGGTTAGGTTAGGTTAGGTTAGGTTAGGTTAGGTTAGGTTAGGTTAGGTTAGGTTAGGTTAGGTTAGGTTAGGTTAGGTTAGGTTAGGTTAGGTTAGGTTAGGTTAGGTTAGGTTAGGTTAGGTTAGGTTAGGTTAGGTTAGGTTAGGTTAGGTTAGGTTAGGTTAGGTTAGGTTAGGTTAGGTTAGGTTAGGTTAGGTTAGGTTAGGTTAGGTTAGGTTAGGTTAGGTTAGGTTAGGTTAGGTTAGGTTAGGTTAGGTTAGGTTAGGTTAGGTTAGGTTAGGTTAGGTTAGGTTAGGTTAGGTTAGGTTAGGTTAGGTTAGGTTAGGTTAGGTTAGGTTAGGTTAGGTTAGGTTAGGTTAGGTTAGGTTAGGTTAGGTTAGGTTAGGTTAGGTTAGGTTAGGTTAGGTTAGGTTAGGTTAGGTTAGGTTAGGTTAGGTTAGGTTAGGTTAGGTTAGGTTAGGTTAGGTTAGGTTAGGTTAGGTTAGGTTAGGTTAGGTTAGGTTAGGTTAGGTTAGGTTAGGTTAGGTTAGGTTAGGTTAGGTTAGGTTAGGTTAGGTTAGGTTAGGTTAGGTTAGGTTAGGTTAGGTTAGGTTAGGTTAGGTTAGGTTAGGTTAGGTTAGGTTAGGTTAGGTTAGGTTAGGTTAGGTTAGGTTAGGTTAGGTTAGGTTAGGTTAGGTTAGGTTAGGTTAGGTTAGGTTAGGTTAGGTTAGGTTAGGTTAGGTTAGGTTAGGTTAGGTTAGGTTAGGTTAGGTTAGGTTAGGTTAGGTTAGGTTAGGTTAGGTTAGGTTAGGTTAGGTTAGGTTAGGTTAGGTTAGGTTAGGTTAGGTTAGGTTAGGTTAGGTTAGGTTAGGTTAGGTTAGGTTAGGTTAGGTTAGGTTAGGTTAGGTTAGGTTAGGTTAGGTTAGGTTAGGTTAGGTTAGGTTAGGTTAGGTTAGGTTAGGTTAGGTTAGGTTAGGTTAGGTTAGGTTAGGTTAGGTTAGGTTAGGTTAGGTTAGGTTAGGTTAGGTTAGGTTAGGTTAGGTTAGGTTAGGTTAGGTTAGGTTAGGTTAGGTTAGGTTAGGTTAGGTTAGGTTAGGTTAGGTTAGGTTAGGTTAGGTTAGGTTAGGTTAGGTTAGGTTAGGTTAGGTTAGGTTAGGTTAGGTTAGGTTAGGTTAGGTTAGGTTAGGTTAGGTTAGGTTAGGTTAGGTTAGGTTAGGTTAGGTTAGGTTAGGTTAGGTTAGGTTAGGTTAGGTTAGGTTAGGTTAGGTTAGGTTAGGTTAGGTTAGGTTAGGTTAGGTTAGGTTAGGTTAGGTTAGGTTAGGTTAGGTTAGGTTAGGTTAGGTTAGGTTAGGTTAGGTTAGGTTAGGTTAGGTTAGGTTAGGTTAGGTTAGGTTAGGTTAGGTTAGGTTAGGTTAGGTTAGGTTAGGTTAGGTTAGGTTAGGTTAGGTTAGGTTAGGTTAGGTTAGGTTAGGTTAGGTTAGGTTAGGTTAGGTTAGGTTAGGTTAGGTTAGGTTAGGTTAGGTTAGGTTAGGTTAGGTTAGGTTAGGTTAGGTTAGGTTAGGTTAGGTTAGGTTAGGTTAGGTTAGGTTAGGTTAGGTTAGGTTAGGTTAGGTTAGGTTAGGTTAGGTTAGGTTAGGTTAGGTTAGGTTAGGTTAGGTTAGGTTAGGTTAGGTTAGGTTAGGTTAGGTTAGGTTAGGTTAGGTTAGGTTAGGTTAGGTTAGGTTAGGTTAGGTTAGGTTAGGTTAGGTTAGGTTAGGTTAGGTTAGGTTAGGTTAGGTTAGGTTAGGTGATTAGGTTGGGTTGGCGGGCCAGAGAGCCAACCTAACCTAACCTAACTTGTATGGTTGGGTTAGGTTAGGTTAGGTTAGGTTAGGTTAGGTTAGGTTAGGTTAGGTTAGGTTAGGTTAGGTTAGGTTAGGTTAGTTAGGTTAGGTTAGGTTAGGTTAGGTTAGGTTAGGTTAGGTTAGGTTAGGTTAGGTAGGTTAGGTTAGGTTAGGTTAGGTTAGGTTAGGTTAGGTTAGGTTAGGTTAGGTTAGGTTAGGTTAGGTTAGGTTAGGTTAGGTTAGGTTAGGTTAGGTTAGGTTAGGTTAGGTTAGGTTAGGTTAGGTTAGGTTAGGTTAGGTTAGGTTAGGTTAGGTTAGGTTAGGTTAGGTTAGGTTAGGTTAGGTTAGGTTAGGTTAGGTTAGGTTAGGTTAGGTTAGGTTAGGTTAGGTTAGGTTAGGTTAGGTTAGGTTAGGTTAGGTTAGGTTAGGTTAGGTTAGGTTAGGTTAGGTTAGGTTAGGTTAGGTTAGGTTAGGTTAGGTTAGGTTAGGTTAGGTTAGGTTAGGTTAGGTTAGGTTAGGTTAGGTTAGGTTAGGTTAGGTTAGGTTAGGTTAGGTTAGGTTAGGTTAGGTTAGGTTAGGTTAGGTTAGGTTAGGTTAGGTTAGGTTAGGTTAGGTTAGGTTAGGTTAGGTTAGGTTAGGTTAGGTTAGGTTAGGTTAGGTTAGGTTAGGTTAGGTTAGGTTAGGTTAGGTTAGGTTAGGTTAGGTTAGGTTAGGTTAGGTTAGGTTAGGTTAGGTTAGGTTAGGTTAGGTTAGGTTAGGTTAGGTTAGGTTAGGTTAGGTTAGGTTAGGTTAGGTTAGGTTAGGTTAGGTTAGGTTAGGTTAGGTTAGGTTAGGTTAGGTTAGGTTAGGTTAGGTTAGGTTAGGTTAGGTTAGGTTAGGTTAGGTTAGGTTAGGTTAGGTTAGGTTAGGTTAGGTTAGGTTAGGTTAGGTTAGGTTAGGTTAGGTTAGGTTAGGTTAGGTTAGGTTAGGTTAGGTTAGGTTAGGTTAGGTTAGGTTAGGTTAGGTTAGGTTAGGTTAGGTTAGGTTAGGTTAGGTTAGGTTAGGTTAGGTTAGGTTAGGTTAGGTTAGGTTAGGTTAGGTTAGGTTAGGTTAGGTTAGGTTAGGTTAGGTTAGGTTAGGTTAGGTTAGGTTAGGTTAGGTTAGGTTAGGTTAGGTTAGGTTAGGTTAGGTTAGGTTAGGTTAGGTTAGGTTAGGTTAGGTTAGGTTAGGTTAGGTTAGGTTAGGTTAGGTTAGGTTAGGTTAGGTTAGGTTAGGTTAGGTTAGGTTAGGTTAGGTTAGGTTAGGTTAGGTTAGGTTAGGTTAGGTTAGGTTAGGTTAGGTTAGGTTAGGTTAGGTTAGGTTAGGTTAGGTTAGGTTAGGTTAGGTTAGGTTAGGTTAGGTTAGGTTAGGTTAGGTTAGGTTAGGTTAGGTTAGGTTAGGTTAGGTTAGGTTAGGTTAGGTTAGGTTAGGTTAGGTTAGGTTAGGTTAGGTTAGGTTAGGTTAGGTTAGGTTAGGTTAGGTTAGGTTAGGTTAGGTTAGGTTAGGTTAGGTTAGGTTAGGTTAGGTTAGGTTAGGTTAGGTTAGGTTAGGTTAGGTTAGGTTAGGTTAGGTTAGGTTAGGTTAGGTTAGGTTAGGTTAGGTTAGGTTAGGTTAGGTTAGGTTAGGTTAGGTTAGGTTAGGTTAGGTTAGGTTAGGTTAGGTTAGGTTAGGTTAGGTTAGGTTAGGTTAGGTTAGGTTAGGTTAGGTTAGGTTAGGTTAGGTTAGGTTAGGTTAGGTTAGGTTAGGTTAGGTTAGGTTAGGTTAGGTTAGGTTAGGTTAGGTTAGGTTAGGTTAGGTTAGGTTAGGTTAGGTTAGGTTAGGTTAGGTTAGGTTAGGTTAGGTTAGGTTAGGTTAGGTTAGGTTAGGTTAGGTTAGGTTAGGTTAGGTTAGGTTAGGTTAGGTTAGGTTAGGTTAGGTTAGGTTAGGTTAGGTTAGGTTAGGTTAGGTTAGGTTAGGTTAGGTTAGGTTAGGTTAGGTTAGGTTAGGTTAGGTTAGGTTAGGTTAGGTTAGGTTAGGTTAGGTTAGGTTAGGTTAGGTTAGGTTAGGTTAGGTTAGGTTAGGTTAGGTTAGGTTAGGTTAGGTTAGGTTAGGTTAGGTTAGGTTAGGTTAGGTTAGGTTAGGTTAGGTTAGGTTAGGTTAGGTTAGGTTAGGTTAGGTTAGGTTAGGTTAGGTTAGGTTAGGTTAGGTTAGGTTAGGTTAGGTTAGGTTAGGTTAGGTTAGGTTAGGTTAGGTTAGGTTAGGTTAGGTTAGGTTAGGTTAGGTTAGGTTAGGTTAGGTTAGGTTAGGTTAGGTTAGGTTAGGTTAGGTTAGGTTAGGTTAGGTTAGGTTAGGTTAGGTTAGGTTAGGTTAGGTTAGGTTAGGTTAGGTTAGGTTAGGTTAGGTTAGGTTAGGTTAGGTTAGGTTAGGTTAGGTTAGGTTAGGTTAGGTTAGGTTAGGTTAGGTTAGGTTAGGTTAGGTTAGGTTAGGTTAGGTTAGGTTAGGTTAGGTTAGGTTAGGTTAGGTTAGGTTAGGTTAGGTTAGGTTAGGTTAGGTTAGGTTAGGTTAGGTTAGGTTAGGTTAGGTTAGGTTAGGTTAGGTTAGGTTAGGTTAGGTTAGGTTAGGTTAGGTTAGGTTAGGTTAGGTTAGGTTAGGTTAGGTTAGGTTAGGTTAGGTTAGGTTAGGTTAGGTTAGGTTAGGTTAGGTTAGGTTAGGTTAGGTTAGGTTAGGTTAGGTTAGGTTAGGTTAGGTTCGGTTAGGTTAGGTTAGGTTAGGTTAGGTTAGGTTAGGTTAGGTTAGGTTAGGTTAGGTTAGGTTAGGTTAGGTTAGGTTAGGTTAGGTTAGGTTAGGTTAGGTTAGGTTAGGTTAGGTTAGGTTAGGTTAGGTTAGGTTAGGTTAGGTTAGGTTAGGTTAGGTTAGGTTAGGTTAGGTTAGGTTAGGTTAGGTTAGGTTAGGTTAGGTTAGGTTAGGTTAGGTTAGGTTAGGTTAGGTTAGGTTAGGTTAGGTTAGGTTAGGTTAGGTTAGGTTAGGTTAGGTTAGGTTAGGTTAGGTTAGGTTAGGTTAGGTTAGGTTAGGTTAGGTTAGGTTAGGTTAGGTTAGGTTAGGTTAGGTTAGGTTAGGTTAGGTTAGGTTAGGTTAGGTTAGGTTAGGTTAGGTTAGGTTAGGTTAGGTTAGGTTAGGTTAGGTTAGGTTAGGTTAGGTTAGGTTAGGTTAGGTTAGGTTAGGTTAGGTTAGGTTAGGTTAGGTTAGGTTAGGTTAGGTTAGGTTAGGTTAGGTTAGGTTAGGTTAGGTTAGGTTAGGTTAGGTTAGGTTAGGTTAGGTTAGGTTAGGTTAGGTTAGGTTAGGTTAGGTTAGGTTAGGTTAGGTTAGGTTAGGTTAGGTTAGGTTAGGTTAGGTTAGGTTAGGTTAGGTTAGGTTAGGTTAGGTTAGGTTAGGTTAGGTTAGGTTAGGTTAGGTTAGGTTAGGTTAGGTTAGGTTAGGTTAGGTTAGGTTAGGTTAGGTTAGGTTAGGTTAGGTTAGGTTAGGTTAGGTTAGGTTAGGTTAGGTTAGGTTAGGTTAGGTTAGGTTAGGTTAGGTTAGGTTAGGTTAGGTTAGGTTAGGTTAGGTTAGGTTAGGTTAGGTTAGGTTAGGTTAGGTTAGGTTAGGTTAGGTTAGGTTAGGTTAGGTTAGGTTAGGTTAGGTTAGGTTAGGTTAGGTTAGGTTAGGTTAGGTTAGGTTAGGTTAGGTTAGGTTAGGTTAGGTTAGGTTAGGTTAGGTTAGGTTAGGTTAGGTTAGGTTAGGTTAGGTTAGGTTAGGTTAGGTTAGGTTAGGTTAGGTTAGGTTAGGTTAGGTTAGGTTAGGTTAGGTTAGGTTAGGTTAGGTTAGGTTAGGTTAGGTTAGGTTAGGTTAGGTTAGGTTAGGTTAGGTTAGGTTAGGTTAGGTTAGGTTAGGTTAGGTTAGGTTAGGTTAGGTTAGGTTAGGTTAGGTTAGGTTAGGTTAGGTTAGGTTAGGTTAGGTTAGGTTAGGTTAGGTTAGGTTAGGTTAGGTTAGGTTAGGTTAGGTTAGGTTAGGTTAGGTTAGGTTAGGTTAGGTTAGGTTAGGTTAGGTTAGGTTAGGTTAGGTTAGGTTAGGTTAGGTTAGGTTAGGTTAGGTTAGGTTAGGTTAGGTTAGGTTAGGTTAGGTTAGGTTAGGTTAGGTTAGGTTAGGTTAGGTTAGGTTAGGTTAGGTTAGGTTAGGTTAGGTTAGGTTAGGTTAGGTTAGGTTAGGTTAGGTTAGGTTAGGTTAGGTTAGGTTAGGTTAGGTTAGGTTAGGTTAGGTTAGGTTAGGTTAGGTTAGGTTAGGTTAGGTTAGGTTAGGTTAGGTTAGGTTAGGTTAGGTTAGGTTAGGTTAGGTTAGGTTAGGTTAGGTTAGGTTAGGTTAGGTTAGGTTAGGTTAGGTTAGGTTAGGTTAGGTTAGGTTAGGTTAGGTTAGGTTAGGTTAGGTTAGGTTAGGTTAGGTTAGGTTAGGTTAGGTTAGGTTAGGTTAGGTTAGGTTAGGTTAGGTTAGGTTAGGTTAGGTTAGGTTAGGTTAGGTTAGGTTAGGTTAGGTTAGGTTAGGTTAGGTTAGGTTAGGTTAGGTTAGGTTAGGTTAGGTTAGGTTAGGTTAGGTTAGGTTAGGTTAGGTTAGGTTAGGTTAGGTTAGGTTAGGTTAGGTTAGGTTAGGTTAGGTTAGGTTAGGTTAGGTTAGGTTAGGTTAGGTTAGGTTAGGTTAGGTTAGGTTAGGTTAGGTTAGGTTAGGTTAGGTTAGGTTAGGTTAGGTTAGGTTAGGTTAGGTTAGGTTAGGTTAGGTTAGGTTAGGTTAGGTTAGGTTAGGTTAGGTTAGGTTAGGTTAGGTTAGGTTAGGTTAGGTTAGGTTAGGTTAGGTTAGGTTAGGTTAGGTTAGGTTAGGTTAGGTTAGGTTAGGTTAGGTTAGGTTAGGTTAGGTTAGGTTAGGTTAGGTTAGGTTAGGTTAGGTTAGGTTAGGTTAGGTTAGGTTAGGTTAGGTTAGGTTAGGTTAGGTTAGGTTAGGTTAGGTTAGGTTAGGTTAGGTTAGGTTAGGTTAGGTTAGGTTAGGTTAGGTTAGGTTAGGTTAGGTTAGGTTAGGTTAGGTTAGGTTAGGTTAGGTTAGGTTAGGTTAGGTTAGGTTAGGTTAGGTTAGGTTAGGTTAGGTTAGGTTAGGTTAGGTTAGGTTAGGTTAGGTTAGGTTAGGTTAGGTTAGGTTAGGTTAGGTTAGGTTAGGTTAGGTTAGGTTAGGTTAGGTTAGGTTAGGTTAGGTTAGGTTAGGTTAGGTTAGGTTAGGTTAGGTTAGGTTAGGTTAGGTTAGGTTAGGTTAGGTTAGGTTAGGTTAGGTTAGGTTAGGTTAGGTTAGGTTAGGTTAGGTTAGGTTAGGTTAGGTTAGGTTAGGTTAGGTTAGGTTAGGTTAGGTTAGGTTAGGTTAGGTTAGGTTAGGTTAGGTTAGGTTAGGTTAGGTTAGGTTAGGTTAGGTTAGGTTAGGTTAGGTTAGGTTAGGTTAGGTTAGGTTAGGTTAGGTTAGGTTAGGTTAGGTTAGGTTAGGTTAGGTTAGGTTAGGTTAGGTTAGGTTAGGTTAGGTTAGGTTAGGTTAGGTTAGGTTAGGTTAGGTTAGGTTAGGTTAGGTTAGGTTAGGTTAGGTTAGGTTAGGTTAGGTTAGGTTAGGTTAGGTTAGGTTAGGTTAGGTTAGGTTAGGTTAGGTTAGGTTAGGTTAGGTTAGGTTAGGTTAGGTTAGGTTAGGTTAGGTTAGGTTAGGTTAGGTTAGGTTAGGTTAGGTTAGGTTAGGTTAGGTTAGGTTAGGTTAGGTTAGGTTAGGTTAGGTTAGGTTAGGTTAGGTTAGGTTAGGTTAGGTTAGGTTAGGTTAGGTTAGGTTAGGTTAGGTTAGGTTAGGTTAGGTTAGGTTAGGTTAGGTTAGGTTAGGTTAGGTTAGGTTAGGTTAGGTTAGGTTAGGTTAGGTTAGGTTAGGTTAGGTTAGGTTAGGTTAGGTTAGGTTAGGTTAGGTTAGGTTAGGTTAGGTTAGGTTAGGTTAGGTTAGGTTAGGTTAGGTTAGGTTAGGTTAGGTTAGGTTAGGTTAGGTTAGGTTAGGTTAGGTTAGGTTAGGTTAGGTTAGGTTAGGTTAGGTTAGGTTAGGTTAGGTTAGGTTAGGTTAGGTTAGGTTAGGTTAGGTTAGGTTAGGTTAGGTTAGGTTAGGTTAGGTTAGGTTAGGTTAGGTTAGGTTAGGTTAGGTTAGGTTAGGTTAGGTTAGGTTAGGTTAGGTTAGGTTAGGTTAGGTTAGGTTAGGTTAGGTTAGGTTAGGTTAGGTTAGGTTAGGTTAGGTTAGGTTAGGTTAGGTTAGGTTAGGTTAGGTTAGGTTAGGTTAGGTTAGGTTAGGTTAGGTTAGGTTAGGTTAGGTTAGGTTAGGTTAGGTTAGGTTAGGTTAGGTTAGGTTAGGTTAGGTTAGGTTAGGTTAGGTTAGGTTAGGTTAGGTTAGGTTAGGTTAGGTTAGGTTAGGTTAGGTTAGGTTAGGTTAGGTTAGGTTAGGTTAGGTTAGGTTAGGTTAGGTTAGGTTAGGTTAGGTTAGGTTAGGTTAGGTTAGGTTAGGTTAGGTTAGGTTAGGTTAGGTTAGGTTAGGTTAGGTTAGGTTAGGTTAGGTTAGGTTAGGTTAGGTTAGGTTAGGTTAGGTTAGGTTAGGTTAGGTTAGGTTAGGTTAGGTTAGGTTAGGTTAGGTTAGGTTAGGTTAGGTTAGGTTAGGTTAGGTTAGGTTAGGTTAGGTTAGGTTAGGTTAGGTTAGGTTAGGTTAGGTTAGGTTAGGTTAGGTTAGGTTAGGTTAGGTTAGGTTAGGTTAGGTTAGGTTAGGTTAGGTTAGGTTAGGTTAGGTTAGGTTAGGTTAGGTTAGGTTAGGTTAGGTTAGGTTAGGTTAGGTTAGGTTAGGTTAGGTTAGGTTAGGTTAGGTTAGGTTAGGTTAGGTTAGGTTAGGTTAGGTTAGGTTAGGTTAGGTTAGGTTAGGTTAGGTTAGGTTAGGTTAGGTTAGGTTAGGTTAGGTTAGGTTAGGTTAGGTTAGGTTAGGTTAGGTTAGGTTAGGTTAGGTTAGGTTAGGTTAGGTTAGGTTAGGTTAGGTTAGGTTAGGTTAGGTTAGGTTAGGTTAGGTTAGGTTAGGTTAGGTTAGGTTAGGTTAGGTTAGGTTAGGTTAGGTTAGGTTAGGTTAGGTTAGGTTAGGTTAGGTTAGGTTAGGTTAGGTTAGGTTAGGTTAGGTTAGGTTAGGTTAGGTTAGGTTAGGTTAGGTTAGGTTAGGTTAGGTTAGGTTAGGTTAGGTTAGGTTAGGTTAGGTTAGGTTAGGTTAGGTTAGGTTAGGTTAGGTTAGGTTAGGTTAGGTTAGGTTAGGTTAGGTTAGGTTAGGTTAGGTTAGGTTAGGTTAGGTTAGGTTAGGTTAGGTTAGGTTAGGTTAGGTTAGGTTAGGTTAGGTTAGGTTAGGTTAGGTTAGGTTAGGTTAGGTTAGGTTAGGTTAGGTTAGGTTAGGTTAGGTTAGGTTAGGTTAGGTTAGGTTAGGTTAGGTTAGGTTAGGTTAGGTTAGGTTAGGTTAGGTTAGGTTAGGTTAGGTTAGGTTAGGTTAGGTTAGGTTAGGTTAGGTTAGGTTAGGTTAGGTTAGGTTAGGTTAGGTTAGGTTAGGTTAGGTTAGGTTAGGTTAGGTTAGGTTAGGTTAGGTTAGGTTAGGTTAGGTTAGGTTAGGTTAGGTTAGGTTAGGTTAGGTTAGGTTAGGTTAGGTTAGGTTAGGTTAGGTTAGGTTAGGTTAGGTTAGGTTAGGTTAGGTTAGGTTAGGTTAGGTTAGGTTAGGTTAGGTTAGGTTAGGTTAGGTTAGGTTAGGTTAGGTTAGGTTAGGTTAGGTTAGGTTAGGTTAGGTTAGGTTAGGTTAGGTTAGGTTAGGTTAGGTTAGGTTAGGTTAGGTTAGGTTAGGTTAGGTTAGGTTAGGTTAGGTTAGGTTAGGTTAGGTTAGGTTAGGTTAGGTTAGGTTAGGTTAGGTTAGGTTAGGTTAGGTTAGGTTAGGTTAGGTTAGGTTAGGTTAGGTTAGGTTAGGTTAGGTTAGGTTAGGTTAGGTTAGGTTAGGTTAGGTTAGGTTAGGTTAGGTTAGGTTAGGTTAGGTTAGGTTAGGTTAGGTTAGGTTAGGTTAGGTTAGGTTAGGTTAGGTTAGGTTAGGTTAGGTTAGGTTAGGTTAGGTTAGGTTAGGTTAGGTTAGGTTAGGTTAGGTTAGGTTAGGTTAGGTTAGGTTAGGTTAGGTTAGGTTAGGTTAGGTTAGGTTAGGTTAGGTTAGGTTAGGTTAGGTTAGGTTAGGTTAGGTTAGGTTAGGTTAGGTTAGGTTAGGTTAGGTTAGGTTAGGTTAGGTTAGGTTAGGTTAGGTTAGGTTAGGTTAGGTTAGGTTAGGTTAGGTTAGGTTAGGTTAGGTTAGGTTAGGTTAGGTTAGGTTAGGTTAGGTTAGGTTAGGTTAGGTTAGGTTAGGTTAGGTTAGGTTAGGTTAGGTTAGGTTAGGTTAGGTTAGGTTAGGTTAGGTTAGGTTAGGTTAGGTTAGGTTAGGTTAGGTTAGGTTAGGTTAGGTTAGGTTAGGTTAGGTTAGGTTAGGTTAGGTTAGGTTAGGTTAGGTTAGGTTAGGTTAGGTTAGGTTAGGTTAGGTTAGGTTAGGTTAGGTTAGGTTAGGTTAGGTTAGGTTAGGTTAGGTTAGGTTAGGTTAGGTTAGGTTAGGTTAGGTTAGGTTAGGTTAGGTTAGGTTAGGTTAGGTTAGGTTAGGTTAGGTTAGGTTAGGTTAGGTTAGGTTAGGTTAGGTTAGGTTAGGTTAGGTTAGGTTAGGTTAGGTTAGGTTAGGTTAGGTTAGGTTAGGTTAGGTTAGGTTAGGTTAGGTTAGGTTAGGTTAGGTTAGGTTAGGTTAGGTTAGGTTAGGTTAGGTTAGGTTAGGTTAGGTTAGGTTAGGTTAGGTTAGGTTAGGTTAGGTTAGGTTAGGTTAGGTTAGGTTAGGTTAGGTTAGGTTAGGTTAGGTTAGGTTAGGTTAGGTTAGGTTAGGTTAGGTTAGGTTAGGTTAGGTTAGGTTAGGTTAGGTTAGGTTAGGTTAGGTTAGGTTAGGTTAGGTTAGGTTAGGTTAGGTTAGGTTAGGTTAGGTTAGGTTAGGTTAGGTTAGGTTAGGTTAGGTTAGGTTAGGTTAGGTTAGGTTAGGTTAGGTTAGGTTAGGTTAGGTTAGGTTAGGTTAGGTTAGGTTAGGTTAGGTTAGGTTAGGTTAGGTTAGGTTAGGTTAGGTTAGGTTAGGTTAGGTTAGGTTAGGTTAGGTTAGGTTAGGTTAGGTTAGGTTAGGTTAGGTTAGGTTAGGTTAGGTTAGGTTAGGTTAGGTTAGGTTAGGTTAGGTTAGGTTAGGTTAGGTTAGGTTAGGTTAGGTTAGGTTAGGTTAGGTTAGGTTAGGTTAGGTTAGGTTAGGTTAGGTTAGGTTAGGTTAGGTTAGGTTAGGTTAGGTTAGGTTAGGTTAGGTTAGGTTAGGTTAGGTTAGGTTAGGTTAGGTTAGGTTAGGTTAGGTTAGGTTAGGTTAGGTTAGGTTAGGTTAGGTTAGGTTAGGTTAGGTTAGGTTAGGTTAGGTTAGGTTAGGTTAGGTTAGGTTAGGTTAGGTTAGGTTAGGTTAGGTTAGGTTAGGTTAGGTTAGGTTAGGTTAGGTTAGGTTAGGTTAGGTTAGGTTAGGTTAGGTTAGGTTAGGTTAGGTTAGGTTAGGTTAGGTTAGGTTAGGTTAGGTTAGGTTAGGTTAGGTTAGGTTAGGTTAGGTTAGGTTAGGTTAGGTTAGGTTAGGTTAGGTTAGGTTAGGTTAGGTTAGGTTAGGTTAGGTTAGGTTAGGTTAGGTTAGGTTAGGTTAGGTTAGGTTAGGTTAGGTTAGGTTAGGTTAGGTTAGGTTAGGTTAGGTTAGGTTAGGTTAGGTTAGGTTAGGTTAGGTTAGGTTAGGTTAGGTTAGGTTAGGTTAGGTTAGGTTAGGTTAGGTTAGGTTAGGTTAGGTTAGGTTAGGTTAGGTTAGGTTAGGTTAGGTTAGGTTAGGTTAGGTTAGGTTAGGTTAGGTTAGGTTAGGTTAGGTTAGGTTAGGTTAGGTTAGGTTAGGTTAGGTTAGGTTAGGTTAGGTTAGGTTAGGTTAGGTTAGGTTAGGTTAGGTTAGGTTAGGTTAGGTTAGGTTAGGTTAGGTTAGGTTAGGTTAGGTTAGGTTAGGTTAGGTTAGGTTAGGTTAGGTTAGGTTAGGTTAGGTTAGGTTAGGTTAGGTTAGGTTAGGTTAGGTTCGGTTAGGTTAGGTTAGGTTAGGTTAGGTTAGGTTAGGTTAGGTTAGGTTAGGTTAGGTTAGGTTAGGTTAGGTTAGGTTAGGTTAGGTTAGGTTAGGTTAGGTTAGGTTAGGTTAGGTTAGGTTAGGTTAGGTTAGGTTAGGTTAGGTTAGGTTAGGTTAGGTTAGGTTAGGTTAGGTTAGGTTAGGTTAGGTTAGGTTAGGTTAGGTTAGGTTAGGTTAGGTTAGGTTAGGTTAGGTTAGGTTAGGTTAGGTTAGGTTAGGTTAGGTTAGGTTAGGTTAGGTTAGGTTAGGTTAGGTTAGGTTAGGTTAGGTTAGGTTAGGTTAGGTTAGGTTAGGTTAGGTTAGGTTAGGTTAGGTTAGGTTAGGTTAGGTTAGGTTAGGTTAGGTTAGGTTAGGTTAGGTTAGGTTAGGTTAGGTTAGGTTAGGTTAGGTTAGGTTAGGTTAGGTTAGGTTAGGTTAGGTTAGGTTAGGTTAGGTTAGGTTAGGTTAGGTTAGGTTAGGTTAGGTTAGGTTAGGTTAGGTTAGGTTAGGTTAGGTTAGGTTAGGTTAGGTTAGGTTAGGTTAGGTTAGGTTAGGTTAGGTTAGGTTAGGTTAGGTTAGGTTAGGTTAGGTTAGGTTAGGTTAGGTTAGGTTAGGTTAGGTTAGGTTAGGTTAGGTTAGGTTAGGTTAGGTTAGGTTAGGTTAGGTTAGGTTAGGTTAGGTTAGGTTAGGTTAGGTTAGGTTAGGTTAGGTTAGGTTAGGTTAGGTTAGGTTAGGTTAGGTTAGGTTAGGTTAGGTTAGGTTAGGTTAGGTTAGGTTAGGTTAGGTTAGGTTAGGTTAGGTTAGGTTAGGTTAGGTTAGGTTAGGTTAGGTTAGGTTAGGTTAGGTTAGGTTAGGTTAGGTTAGGTTAGGTTAGGTTAGGTTAGGTTAGGTTAGGTTAGGTTAGGTTAGGTTAGGTTAGGTTAGGTTAGGTTAGGTTAGGTTAGGTTAGGTTAGGTTAGGTTAGGTTAGGTTAGGTTAGGTTAGGTTAGGTTAGGTTAGGTTAGGTTAGGTTAGGTTAGGTTAGGTTAGGTTAGGTTAGGTTAGGTTAGGTTAGGTTAGGTTAGGTTAGGTTAGGTTAGGTTAGGTTAGGTTAGGTTAGGTTAGGTTAGGTTAGGTTAGGTTAGGTTAGGTTAGGTTAGGTTAGGTTAGGTTAGGTTAGGTTAGGTTAGGTTAGGTTAGGTTAGGTTAGGTTAGGTTAGGTTAGGTTAGGTTAGGTTAGGTTAGGTTAGGTTAGGTTAGGTTAGGTTAGGTTAGGTTAGGTTAGGTTAGGTTAGGTTAGGTTAGGTTAGGTTAGGTTAGGTTAGGTTAGGTTAGGTTAGGTTAGGTTAGGTTAGGTTAGGTTAGGTTAGGTTAGGTTAGGTTAGGTTAGGTTAGGTTAGGTTAGGTTAGGTTAGGTTAGGTTAGGTTAGGTTAGGTTAGGTTAGGTTAGGTTAGGTTAGGTTAGGTTAGGTTAGGTTAGGTTAGGTTAGGTTAGGTTAGGTTAGGTTAGGTTAGGTTAGGTTAGGTTAGGTTAGGTTAGGTTAGGTTAGGTTAGGTTAGGTTAGGTTAGGTTAGGTTAGGTTAGGTTAGGTTAGGTTAGGTTAGGTTAGGTTAGGTTAGGTTAGGTTAGGTTAGGTTAGGTTAGGTTAGGTTAGGTTAGGTTAGGTTAGGTTAGGTTAGGTTAGGTTAGGTTAGGTTAGGTTAGGTTAGGTTAGGTTAGGTTAGGTTAGGTTAGGTTAGGTTAGGTTAGGTTAGGTTAGGTTAGGTTAGGTTAGGTTAGGTTAGGTTAGGTTAGGTTAGGTTAGGTTAGGTTAGGTTAGGTTAGGTTAGGTTAGGTTAGGTTAGGTTAGGTTAGGTTAGGTTAGGTTAGGTTAGGTTAGGTTAGGTTAGGTTAGGTTAGGTTAGGTTAGGTTAGGTTAGGTTAGGTTAGGTTAGGTTAGGTTAGGTTAGGTTAGGTTAGGTTAGGTTAGGTTAGGTTAGGTTAGGTTAGGTTAGGTTAGGTTAGGTTAGGTTAGGTTAGGTTAGGTTAGGTTAGG
>CAJQTU010000120.1:0-30934 GCA_906901685.1 Desoria tigrina
GAACAGGGTCTGTAGTATCCAAAAACCGCAAAAAACCGCATCTGGCTAATGCGGTTTTTTCACAATTAATTTACAGGTTTTTAAAGGTTTTCCATCGGTTTTTTGGATGGGTGACGGGACTTGACCGGTTTTTTGGGTTTAGACGTTCACGAAACTAAAAAAACTTGCTGCGTTGTAAAGAACAGGGTCTGTAGTATTCAAAAACCGCAAAAAACCGCATCTGGCTAATGCGGTTTTTTCACAATTAATTTACAGGTTTTTAAAGGTTTTCCATCGGTTTTTTGGATGGGTGACGGGACTTGACCGGTTTTTAAAGTTTAAACGTATAGAAAACCAAAAAACCTTGCTGCGTTGTAAAGAACAGGGTCTGTTATATCCAAAAACCCCAAAAAACCGCATCTGGCTAATGCGGTTTTTTCACAATTAATTTACAGGTTTTTAAAGGTTTTCCATCGGTTTTTTGGATGGGTGACGGGACTTGACCGGTTTTTAAAGTTTAAACGTACAGAAAATCAAAAAACCTTGCTGCGTTGTAAAGAACAGGGTCTGTAGTATTCAAAAACCGCAAAAAACCGCATCTGGCTTATGCGGTTTTTTCACAATTAATTTACAGGTTTTTAAAGGTTTTCCATCGGCTTTTTGTGTTTAAAAGTACACGAAACCTAAAAACCTTGCTGCGTTTTAAACAACAGGGTCAGAAGTATCCAAAAACCGCAAAAAACCGCATCTGGCTAATGCGGTTTTTTCACAATTAATTTACAGGTTTTTAAAGGTTTTCCATCGGTTTTTTGGAT
Source organism: Desoria tigrina (assembly GCA_906901685.1). Taxonomy (NCBI): domain Eukaryota; kingdom Metazoa; phylum Arthropoda; class Collembola; order Entomobryomorpha; family Isotomidae; genus Desoria; species Desoria tigrina. Next base: position 795 of record CAJQTU010000120.1, read on the forward strand.
GGGTGACGGGACTTGACCGGTTTTTAAAGTTTAAACGTACAGAAAACCAAAAAACCTTGCTGCGTTTTAGAAAACAGGGTCTGTTGTATCCAAAAACCGCAAAAAACTGCAAAAAACCGCATCTAGCTAATGCGCTTTTTTCACATTTAATTTACAATTTTTTAAACGTTTCCATCGGTTTTTTGGATGGGTGACGGGACTTGACCGGGTTTTTGAATTTAAGCGTACAGAAACCAAAAACTCCTGTTGCGTTTTAAAGAACAGGGTCTGTAGTATCCAAAAACCGCAAAAAACCGCATCTGGCTAATGCGGTTTTTTCACAATTAATTTACAGGTTTTTAAAGGTTTTCCATCGGTTTTTTGGATGGGTGACAGGACTTGACCGGCTTTTAGGGTTTAAACGTACAGAAAACCAAAAAAACGTGCTGCGTTGTAAAGAACAGGGTCTGTAGTATCCAAAAACCGCAAAAAACCGCATCTGGCTAATGCGGTTTTTTCACAATTAATTTACAGGTTTTTAAAGGTTTTCCATCGGTTTTTTGGATGGGTGACGGGACTTGACCGGTTTTTTGGGTTTAGACGTTCACGAAACTAAAAAAACTTGCTGCGTTGTAAAGAACAGGGTCTGTAGTATTCAAAAACCGCAAAAAACCGCATCTGGCTAATGCGGTTTTTTCACAATTAATTTACAGGTTTTTAAAGGTTTTCCATCGGTTTTTTGGATGGGTGACGGGACTTGACCGGTTTTTAAAGTTTAAACGTATAGAAAACCAAAAAACCTTGCTGCGTTGTAAAGAACAGGGTCTGTTATATCCAAAAACCCCAAAAAACCGCATCTGGCTAATGCGGTTTTTTCACAATTAATTTACAGGTTTTTAAAGGTTTTCCATCGGTTTTTTGGATGGGTGACGGGACTTGACCGGTTTTTAAAGTTTAAACGTACATAAAATCAAAAAACCTTGCTGCGTTGTAAAGAACAGGGTCTGTAGTATTCAAAAACCGCAAAAAACCGCATCTGGCTTATGCGGTTTTTTCACAATTAATTTACAGGTTTTTAAAGGTTTTCCATCGGTTTTTTGGATGGGTGACAGGACTTGACCGGTTTTTAGGGTTTAAACGTACAGAAAACCAAAAAAACGTGCTGCGTTGTAAAGAACAGGGTCTGTAGTATCCAAAAACCGCAAAAAACCGCATCTGGCTAATGCGGTTTTTTCACAATTAATTTACAGGTTTTTAAAGGTTTTCCATCGGTTTTTTGGATGGGTGACGAGACTTGACCGGTTTTTTGGGTTTAAACGTTCACGAAACTAAAAAAAACTTGCTGCGTTGTAAAGAACAGGGTCTGTAGTATTCAAAAACCGCAAAAAACCGCATCTGGCTAATGCGGTTTTTCCACAATTAATTTACAGGTTTTTAAAGGTTTTCCATCGGTTTTTTGGATGGGTGACGGGACTTGACCGGTTTTTAAAGTTTAAACGTACAGAAAACCAAAAAACCTTGCTGCGTTGTAAAGAACAGGGTCTGTAGTATCCAAAAACCCCAAAAAACCGCATCTGGCTAATGCGGTTTTTTCACAATTAATTTACAGGTTTTTTAAGGTTTTCCATCGGTTTTTTGGATGGGTGACGGTACTTGACCGGTTTTTTGGGTTTAATCGTACTCAAAACCAAAACAACTTGCTGCGTTTTAAAAAACAGGGTCTGTAGTATCCAAAAACCGCAAAATGCAGCATTTGGCTAATGCGGTCTTTTCACAATTAATTTACAGCTTTTTAAAGGTTTTTTATCGGTTTTTTGAATGGGTGAAGGGACTTGACCGGTTTTTTGGGTTTAAACGTACAGAAAACCAAAACAACTTGCTGCGTTTTAAAAAAACAGGGTCAGTAGTATCCAAAAACCGCAAAAAACCGCATCTGGCTAATGCGGTTTTTTCACAATTAATTTACAGGTTTTTAAAGGATTTCCATCGGCTTTTTGTGTTTAAAAGTACACGAAACCTAAAAACCTTGCTGCGTTTTAAACAACAGGGTCAGAAGTATCCAAAAACCGCAAAAAACCGCATCTGGCTAATGCGGTTTTTTCACAATTAATTTACAGGTTTTTAAAGGTTTTCCATCGGTTTTTTGGATGGGTGACGGGACTTGACCGGTTTTTAAAGTTTAAACGTACAGAAAACCAAAAAACCTTGCTGCGTTGTAAAGAACAGGGTCTGTAGTATTCAAAAACCGCAAAAAACCGCATCTGGCTAATGCGGTTTTTTCACAATTAATTTACAGGTTTTTAAAGGTTTTCCATCGGTTTTTTGGATGGGTGACAGGACTTGACCGGTTTTTAGGGTTTAAACGTACAGAAAACCAAAAAAACGTGCTGCGTTGTAAAGAACAGGGTCTGTAGTATCCAAAAACCGCAAAAAACCGCATCTGGCTAATGCGGTTTTTTCACAATTAATTTACAGGTTTTTAAAGGTTTTCCATCGGTTTTTTGGATGGGTGACGAGACTTGACCGGTTTTTTGGGTTTAAACGTTCACGAAACTAAAAAAAACTTGCTGCGTTGTAAAGAACAGGGTCTGTAGTATTCAAAAACCGCAAAAAACCGCATCTGGCTAATGCGGTTTTTCCACAATTAATTTACAGGTTTTTAAAGGTTTTCCATCGGTTTTTTGGATGGGTGTCGGGACTTGACCGGTTCTTAAAGTTTAAACGTACAGAAAACCAAAAAACCTTGCTGCGTTGTAAAGAACAGGGTCTGTAGTATCCAAAAACCCCAAAAAACCGCATCTGGCTAATGCGGTTTTTTCACAATTAATTTACAGGTTTTTTAAGGTTTTCCATCGGTTTTTTGGATGGGTGACGGTACTTGACCGGTTTTTTGGGTTTAATCGTACTCAAAACCAAAACAACTTGCTGCGTTTTAAAAAAACAGGGTCAGTAGTATCCAAAAACCGCAAAAAACCGCATCTGGCTAATGCGGTTTTTTCACAATTAATTTACAGGTTTTTAAAGGATTTCCATCGGCTTTTTGTGTTTAAAAGTACACGAAACCTAAAAACCTTGCTGCGTTTTAAACAACAGGGTCAGAAGTATCCAAAAACCGCAAAAAACCGCATCTGGCTAATGCGGTTTTTTCACAATTAATTTACAGGTTTTTAAAGGTTTTCCATCGGTTTTTTGGATGGGTGACGGGACTTGACCGGTTTTTTGGGTTTAAACGTACAGAAAACCTAAAAGCCTTGCTGCGTTTTAAAGAACAGGGTCGGTAGTATCCAAAAACCGCAAAAAACCGCATCTGGCTAATGCGGTTTTTTCACAATTAATTTACAGGTTTTTAAAGGTTTTCCATCGGTTTTTTGGATGGGTGACGGGACTTGACCGGTTTTTTGGGTTTAAACGTACAGAAAACCTAAAAGCCTTGCTGCGTTTTAAAGAACAGGGTCTGTAGTATCCAAAAACCGCAAAAAACCGCATCTGGCTAATGCGGTTTTTTCACAATTAATTTACAGGTTTTTAAAGGTTTTCCATCGGTTTTTTGGATGGGTGACGAGACTTGACCGGTTTTTTGGGTTTAAACGTTCACGAAACTAAAAAAAACTTGCTGCGTTGTAAAGAACAGGGTCTGTAGTATTCAAAAACCGCAAAAAACCGCATCTGGCTAATGCGGTTTTTCCACAATTAATTTACAGGTTTTTAAAGGTTTTCCATCGGTTTTTTGGATGGGTGTCGGGACTTGACCGGTTCTTAAAGTTTAAACGTACAGAAAACCAAAAAACCTTGCTGCGTTGTAAAGAACAGGGTCTGTAGTATCCAAAAACCCCAAAAAACCGCATCTGGCTAATGCGGTTTTTTCACAATTAATTTACAGGTTTTTTAAGGTTTTCCATCGGTTTTTTGGATGGGTGACGGTACTTGACCGGTTTTTTGGGTTTAATCGTACTCAAAACCAAAACAACTTGCTGCGTTTTAAAAAACAGGGTCTGTAGTATCCAAAAACCGCAAAATGCAGCATTTGGCTAATGCGGTTTTTCCACAATTAATTTACAGCTTTTTAAAGGTTTTTTATCGGTTTTTTGAATGGGTGAAGGGACTTGACCGGTTTTTTGGGTTTAAACGTACAGAAAACCAAAACAACTTGCTGCGTTTTTAAAAAACAGGGTCAGTAGTATCCAAAAACCGCAAAAAACCGCATCTGGCTAATGCGGTTTTTTCACAATTAATTTACAGGTTTTTAAAGGATTTCCATCGGCTTTTTGTGTTTAAAAGTACACGAAACCTAAAAACCTTGCTGCGTTTTAAACAACAGGGTCAGAAGTATCCAAAAACCGCAAAAAACCGCATCTGGCTAATGCGGTTTTTTCACAATTAATTTACAGGTTTTTAAAGGTTTTCCATCGGTTTTTTGGATGGGTGACGGGACTTGACCGGTTTTTAAAGTTTAAACGTCCAGAAAACCAAAAAACCTTGCTGCGTTTTAGAAAACAGGGTCTGTAGTATCCAAAAACCGCAAAAAACTGCAAAAAACCGCATCTAGCTAATGCGCTTTTTTCACAATTAATTTACAGTTCTTTAAACGTTTCCATCGGTTTTTTGGATGGGTGACGGGACTTGACCGGGTTTTTGAATTTAAGCGTACAGAAACCAAAAACTCCTGTTGCGTTTTAAAGAACAGGGTCTGTAGTATCCAAAAACCGCAAAAAACCGCATCTGGCTAATGCGGTTTTTTCACAATTAATTTACAGGTTTTTAAAGGTTTTCCATCGGTTTTTTGGATGGGTGACGGGACTTGACCGGTTTTTTGGGTTTAGACGTTCACGAAACTAAAAAAACTTGCTGCGTTGTAAAGAACAGGGTCTGTAGTATCCAAAAACCGCAAAAAACCGCATCTGGCTAATGCGGTTTTTTCACAATTAATTTACAGGTTTTTAAAGGATTTCCATCGGCTTTTTGTGTTTAAAAGTACACGAAACCTAAAAACCTTGCTGCGTTTTAAACAACAGGGTCAGAAGTATCCAAAAACCGCAAAAAACCGCATCTGGCTAATGCGGTTTTTTCACAATTAATTTACAGGTTTTTAAAGGTTTTCCATCGGTTTTTTGGATGGGTGACGGGACTTTACCGGTTTTTAAAGTTTAAACGTACAGAAAACCAAAAAACCTTGCTGCGTTGTAAAGAACAGGGTCTGTAGTATCCAAAAACCCCAAAAAACCGCATCTGGCTAATGCGGTTTTTTCACAATTAATTTACAGGTTTTTAAAGGTTTTCCATCGGTTTTTTGGATGGGTGACGGGACTTGACCGGTTTTTAAAGTTTAAACGTACAGAAAACCAAAAAACCTTGCTGCGTTTTAGAAAACAGGGTCTGTAGTATCCAAAAACCGCAAAAAACTGCAAAAAACCGCATCTAGCTAATGCGCTTTTTTCACAATTAATTTACAGTTCTTTAAACGTTTCCATCGGTTTTTTGGATGGGTGACGGGACTTGACCGGGTTTTTGAATTTAAGCGTACAGAAACCAAAAACTCCTGTTGCGTTTTAAAGAACAGGGTCTGTAGTATCCAAAAACCGCAAAAAACCGCATCTGGCTAATGCGGTTTTTTCACAATTAATTTACAGGTTTTTAAAGGTTTTCCATCGGTTTTTTGGATGGGTGACGGGACTTGACCGGTTTTTTGGGTTTAGACGTTCACGAAACTAAAAAAACTTGCTGCGTTGTAAAGAACAGGGTCTGTAGTATTCAAAAACCGCAAAAAACCGCATCTGGCTAATGCGGTTTTTTCACAATTAATTTACAGGTTTTTAAAGGTTTTCCATCGGTTTTTTGGATGGGTGACGGGACTTGACCGGTTTTTAAAGTTTAAACGTACAGAAAACCAAAAAACCTTGCTGCGTTGTAAAGAACAGGGTCTGTTATATCCAAAAACCCCAAAAAACCGCATCTGGCTAATGCGGTTTTTTCACAATTAATTTACAGGTTTTTAAAGGTTTTCCATCGGTTTTTTGGATGGGTGACGGGACTTGACCGGTTTTTAAAGTTTAAACGTACATAAAATCAAAAAACCTTGCTGCGTTGTAAAGTACAGGGTCTGTAGTATCCAAAAACCCCAAAAAACCGCATCTGGCTAATGCGGTTTTTTCACAATTAATTTACAGGTTTTTAAAGTTTTTCCATCGGTTTTTTGGATGGGTGACGGGACTTGACCGGTTTTTTGGGTTTAAACGTACAGAAAACCAAAAACTCTTGTTGCGTTTTAAAGAACAGGGTCTGTAGTATCCAAAAACCGCAAAATGCAGCATTTGGCTAATGCGGTTTTTTCACAATTAATTTACAGCTTTTTAAAGGTTTTCCATCGGTTTTTTGGATGAGTGACGAGACTTGACCGGTTTTTTGGGTTTAAACGTTCACGAAACTAAAAAAAACTTGCTGCGTTGTAAAGAACAGGGTCTGTAGTATTCAAAAACCGCAAAAAACCGCATCTGGCTAATGCGGTTTTTCCACAATTAATTTACAGGTTTTTAAAGGTTTTCCATCGGTTTTTTGGATGGGTGACGGGACTTGACCGGTTCTTAAAGTTTAAACGTACAGAAAACCAAAAAACCTTGCTGCGTTGTAAAGAACAGGGTCTGTAGTATCCAAAAACCCCAAAAAACCGCATCTGGCTAATGCGGTTTTTTCACAATTAATTTACAGGTTTTTTAAGGTTTTCCATCGGTTTTTTGGATGGGTGACGGTACTTGACCGGTTTTTTGGGTTTAATCGTACTCAAAACCAAAACAACTTGCTGCGTTTTAAAAAACAGGGTCTGTAGTATCCAAAAACCGCAAAATGCAGCATTTGGCTAATGCGGTTTTTTCACAATTAATTTACAGCTTTTTAAAGGTTTTTTATCGGTTTTTTGAATGGGTGAAGGGACTTGACCGGTTTTTTGGGTTTAAACGTACAGAAAACCAAAACAACTTGCTGCGTTTTTAAAAAACAGGGTCAGTAGTATCCAAAAACCGCAAAAAACCGCATCTGGCTAATGCGGTTTTTTCACAATTAATTTACAGGTTTTTAAAGGATTTCCATCGGCTTTTTGTGTTTAAAAGTACACGAAACCTAAAAACCTTGCTGCGTTTTAAACAACAGGGTCAGAAGTATCCAAAAACCGCAAAAAACCGCATCTGGCTAATGCGGTTTTTTCACAATTAATTTACAGGTTTTTAAAGGTTTTCCACCGGTTTTTTGGATGGGTGACGGGACTTGACCGGTTTTTAAAGTTTAAACGTACAGAAAACCAAAAAACCTTGCTGCGTTGTAAAGAACAGGGTCTGTAGTATCCAAAAACCCCAAAAAACCGCATCTGGCTAATGCGGTTTTTTCACAATTAATTTACAGGTTTTTAAAGGTTTTCCATCGGTTTTTTGGATGGGTGACGGGACTTGACCGGTTTTTAAAGTTTAAACGTACAGAAAACCAAAAAACCTTGCTGCGTTTTAGAAAACAGGGTCTGTAGTATCCAAAAACCGCAAAAAACTGCAAAAAACCGCATCTAGCTAATGCGCTTTTTTCACAATTAATTTACAGTTTTTTAAACGTTTCCATCGGTTTTTTGGATGGGTGACGGGACTTGACCGGGTTTTTGAATTTAAGCGTACAGAAACCAAAAACTCCTGTTGCGTTTTAAAGAACAGGGTCTGTAGTATCCAAAAACCGCAAAAAACCGCATCTGGCTAATGCGGTTTTTTCACAATTAATTTACAGGTTTTTAAAGGTTTTCCATCGGTTTTTTGGATGGGTGACGGGACTTGACCGGTTTTTTGGGTTTAGACGTTCACGAAACTAAAAAAACTTGCTGCGTTGTAAAGAACAGGGTCTGTAGTATTCAAAAACCGCAAAAAACCGCATCTGGCTAATGCGGTTTTTTCACAATTAATTTACAGGTTTTTAAAGGTTTTCCATCGGTTTTTTGGATGGGTGACGGGACTTGACCGGTTTTTAAAGTTTAAACGTACAGAAAACCAAAAAACCTTGCTGCGTTGTAAAGAACAGGGTCTGTTATATCCAAAAACCCCAAAAAACCGCATCTGGCTAATGCGGTTTTTTCACAATTAATTTACAGGTTTTTAAAGGTTTTCCATCGGTTTTTTGGATGGGTGACGGGACTTGACCGGTTTTTAAAGTTTAAACGTACATAAAATCAAAAAACCTTGCTGCGTTGTAAAGTACAGGGTCTGTAGTATCCAAAAACCCCAAAAAACCGCATCTGGCTAATGCGGTTTTTTCACAATTAATTTACAGGTTTTTAAAGTTTTTCCATCGGTTTTTTGGATGGGTGACGGGACTTGACCGGTTTTTTGGGTTTAAACGTACAGAAAACCAAAAACTCTTGTTGCGTTTTAAAGAACAGGGTCTGTAGTATCCAAAAACCGCAAAAAACCGCATCTGGCTAATGCGGTTTTTTCACAATTAATTTACAGGTTTTTAAAGGTTTTCCATCGGTTTTTTGGATGGGTGACGGGACTTGACCGGTTTTTAGGGTTTAAACGTACAGACAACCAAAAAAAAACTTGCTGCGTTGTAAAGAACAGGGTCTGTAGTATCCAAAAACCGCAAAAAACCGCATCTGGCTAATGCAATTTTTTCACAATTAATTTTTCAGGTTTTTAAAGGTTTTCCATCGGTTTTTTGGATGGGTGACGGGACTTGACCGGTTTTTAGGGTTTAAACGTACAGACAACCAAAAAAAAACTTGCTGCGTTGTAAAGAACAGGGTCTGTAGTATCCAAAAACCGCAAAAAACCGCATCTGGCTAATGCAATTTTTTCACAATTAATTTACAGGTTTTTAAAGGTTTTCCATCGGTTTTTTGGATGGGTGACGGGACTTGACCGGTTTTTTGGGTTTAAACGTACAGAAAACCAAAAACTCTTGTTGCGTTTTAAAGAACAGGGTCTGTAGTATCCAAAAACCGCAAAAAACCGCATCTGGCTAATGCGGTTTTTTCACAATTAATTTACAGGTTTTTAAAGGTTTTCCATCGGTTTTTTGGATGGGTGACGGGACTTGACCGGTTTTTTGGGTTTAAACGTTCACGGAACTAAAAAAAAACTTGCTGCGTTGTAAAGAACAGGGTCTGTAGTATCCAAAAACCGCAAAAAACCGCATCTGGCTAATGCGGTTTTTTCACAATTAATTTACAGGTTTTTAAAGGTTTTCCATCGGTTTTTTGGATGGGTGACGGGACTTGACCGGTTTTTTGGGTTTAAACGTTCACGAAACTAAAAAAACTTGCTGCGTTGTAAAGAACAGGGTCTGTAGTATTCAAAAACCGCAAAAAACCGCATCTGGCTAATGCGGTTTTTTCACAATTAATTTACAGGTTTTTAAGGGTTTTCCATCGGTTTTTTGGATGGGTGACGGGACTTGACCGGTTTTTAAAGTTTAAACGTACAGAAAACCAAAAAACCTTGCTGCGTTGTAAAGAACAGGGTCTGTTATATCCAAAAACCCCAAAAAACCGCATCTGGCTAATGCGGTTTTTTCACAATTAATTTACAGGTTTTTAAAGGTTTTCCATCGGTTTTTTGGATGGGTGACGGGACTTGACCGGTTTTTAAAGTTTAAACGTACATAAAATCAAAAAACCTTGCTGCGTTGTAAAGAACAGGGTCTGTAGTATCCAAAAACCCCAAAAAACCGCATCTGGCTAATGCGGTTTTTTCACAATTAATTTACAGGTTTTTAAAGGTTTTCCATCGGTTTTTTGGATGGGTGACGGGACTTGACCGGTTTTTTGGGTTTAAACGTACAGAAAACCAAAAACTCTTGTTGCGTTTTAAAGAACAGGGTCTGTAGTATCCAAAAACCGCAAAAAACCGCATCTGGCTAATGCGGTTTTTTCACAATTAATTTACAGGTTTTTAAAGGTTTTCCATCGGTTTTTTGGATGGGTGACGGGACTTGACCGGTTTTTAGGGTTTAAACGTACAGACAACCAAAAAAAAACTTGCTGCGTTGTAAAGAACAGGGTCTGTAGTATCCAAAAACCGCAAAAAACCGCATCTGGCTAATGCAATTTTTTCACAATTAATTTACAGGTTTTTAAAGGTTTTCCATCGGTTTTTTGGATGTGTGACGGGACTTGACCGGTTTTTAGGGTTTAAACGTACAGAAAACCAATAAACTTCAGCTAAAAAGAGACTTCTAAGTTGAGTCGCTCTCAAAAGAAGAAAACAAGAATAACCTTCAAGTTTTTAAAATACTTCTGTTTCTGAAACTACATTTGCCTCAATATGGGCCTCTCTCTCTCGTACTACTTTAAAATGTACCTAACTCTTAGATTTTATAGAATATCATCGTCTTGTTATTCAAGTGATGAAGGCAGACTAGACTTAAAACATTTTATAATAATGAATTTGAAATATTTCAGCCAAACATGGTTCAAATAGTAGAAATTGATATGTTTAGGTAGTGAGGAAAACATGGGAAATGATCATAGTGGGTCTTTAATAATTAATTAATTACATATTCATTGAAATATTTATGCAAATCCAATACGAACACGATAATCTTAATTACCCTGAGATACGCCTGAGATGCCAAAACGGTCTTAAAACTGAATTTCTCAAATACTACTAATCTAATTTTGTGACTGAACATCCTGTATTTCGCTCTATCGTATGGTTAAATGCATCATCAGCACTAGAGAGGTGAGAAATAGAAAAACTCAGATAAGACTACCTAAATTTTCATTGTCCTTATCTCCAAAAGATTGAAATAGCGTACATCGTCATACCCAATAGATTCGAAAAAATCGATGATGAGTTAATGAGCTACACCCTTATAGAAAGGCTGAATATATTGTAGTGTTAGTAGAATTCAGTTACATTTAATTGTTTCATTTTGAAAAAACATTTTCTAAGTTTATTTTATGAGTGGCGGACTCCATTAGTAGGATAATCTTTTGAATATCTTGTGATACTTTTTTGTATAAGGCAACGAAGTAAGCGAGCAATAACAGAACGGTAGATCTATCGCACTGTTATTTTGCTGCTCCAACATGTTAATTTCATATTTGCTTTTGGATAAAATCGGAAAAAATGCTTTAGTTTTAGCCCTTTGGTTAGGGCTTATGTGGATGCTGCTGTCTGTCCGTATTTCATGTCGCGAGTCGCGACGATTACTGCCAGGCCAAGTTAGAGGATGGTACAAATTGGTTGATAGGTTGACCCGTAAGGGTCATCCAAAGGTTTTGCCAAAGGAATGGGTTTAAAATAAATACAAAGTTAACGGTATAAAGGGTTAGGGGGTATTTTTGAAAGCCAAAGGGCCCTTTAATAGTCGCTTCGATAGGTTTTTTAATTAAACCGTAAGTTGGTAGCTGCCCAATATACAAAACTGTATCTGTATAAAACCCGGGCTTTTTGGAGGAAATTGTGATATGCGCCTTAAACGATTCCCGTTAGTTATAGAACATATTTGAAATATATTTGAGACCACTCCCACTGACACCATGGTGCGAAACACGATGTTTTCAACACGTGATTACACCCGTTACATCGGTTTATTAAAAGGTAAAACCCTTTTATGGTTTGACTTGTGTACGACAGTTCGTTCGCTGACTAGGGAACGGTTCAATTTGTTAATTTTTATTTGAATATGTAATCTACGGGTACTAACTCCCGTTCAGTTCGAAGTTGGGTCATATCGGTCACACCCTCTGCGTTTTGGCAATTTACCAGTGTTGAAAAACCGCCATCACCATGTTATTCATTTATTTATTTTTAGGGATTCACTCACACTCACAAGAATGGTAGATTACACCCAATCACAGGATTAGTTGTTAAAAAGTAGTAGTAATGGGTAATACTGGTCCGTCACCACCGGCACGACGCACGTTGTCTAGCACGTCGACTATATGTACGAATTTACTCTATGGTTGGGAAAATCTGAGATTCTTGTACAAAACTATATTACGTGTTGGATAGCGAGGGTAAATGTTATTTGACCGCTTGCGTCATGGAGTTTCACCCTTTCTCGATGTGCATTTTTAGCTGTTTGTTATTTTAAGGTATTTACAATTTCTTCTCCTGGATTGAGGCCCATATTGAGGCAAATGTAGTTTCAGAAACAGAAGTATTTTAAAAACTTGAAGGTTATTCTTGTTTTCTTCTTTTGAGAGCGACTCAACTTAGAAGTCTCTTTTTAGCTGTAGTTTATTTAATTGTTTTAAGTGAAAGGGGCTTATCGAATAACCCGTTAGCAGTTATTTATTGGCATCAGCTACTTTACAAAGCATTTTATTTCAATTTGAAGGGTATATGTACCCGCTATGTAAAAGTATTCAAATACAGGGGCCTTTTATTTAAAGACATACACAATAAACCCTTGCAAAAGATTTTTGTAACTCCGAAGCGTTCTTGAGATATGTTCCAAATACTAACCCAAAAACCGGTTAAAAATCAGTTTTGCACAAGTTTTTCCCGTTTTAAGGTATTTGACACGTTTATTTGTGTAACATTGGATTGTTGTTCAATTTTGGTCATTTCCGCCCCCCACACTGGATAGTGTAGCATTGAACGCCCCCTTTTCCTGTCCCCGCTAGTGGCCCCACCGGTGGGCGCCAATAGTATTCGGGTTAGGAAGATAGGGTTAGGGTCTAATACCAAGCTATGCAAGGTAGGTGGGGGTAGGATGTCGAGCTATGTAAATTAGGTAGGGGTAGGATACCGAGCTATGGCATGTAGGTAGGGATGGGATACCTAGCTATGCAAGATAGAAAGGGGTTATCTGATTGGATTGTATCGTTGCTTCACAGGAGAGCTATCTCACTCCTGGTAAGGAGTGGGAGTCATTTAACATTGAAATCTCAAGTTGTCCCATTGAGTGGGGGTGGTCCGGTGTCTATTGGGGGTGTTTGAGGCATGTGGGAGTCGTTTAACATTGAAATCTCAAGTTGCCCCATTGAGTGGGGGTGGTCCGGTGTCTATTGGGGGTGTCCCAGGCATGTGGGAGTCATTTAACATTGAAATCTCAAGTTGCCACATTGAGTGGGGGTGGTCCAGTGTCTATTGGGGGTGTCCCAGGCATGTGGGAGTCATTTAACATTGAAATCTCAAGTTGCCCCATTGAGTGGGGGTGGTCCGGTGTCTATTTGGGGTGTCCCAGGAATGTGGGAGTCATTTAACATTGAAATCTCAAGTTGCCCCATTGAGTGGGGGTGGTCCGGTGTATATTGGGGGTGTCCCAGGAATGTGGGAGTCATTTAACATTGAAATCTCAAGTTGCCCCATTGAGTGGGGGTGGTCCGGTGTCTATTGGGGGTGTCCCAGGCATGTGGGAGTCATTTAACATTGAAATCTCAAGTTGCCCCATTGACTGGGGGTGGTCCGGTGTCTATTGGGGGTGTCCCAGGAATGTGGGAGTCATTTAACATTGAAATCTCAAGTTGCCCTATTGAGTGGGGGTGGTCCGGTGTCTATTGGGGGTGTCCCAGGAATGTGGGAGTCATTTAACATTGAAATCTCAAGTTGCCCCATTGAGTGGGGGTGGTCCGGTGTCTATTGGGGGTGTCCCAGGAATGTGGGAGTCATTTAACATTGAAATCTCAAGTTGCCCCATTGAGTGGGGGTGGTCCGGTGTCTATTGGGGGTGTCCCAGGCATGCGGGAGTCATTTAACATTGAAATCTCAAGTTGCCCCATTGAGTGGGGGTGGTCCGGTGTCTATTGGGGGTGTCCCAGGCATGTGGGAGTCATTTAACATTGAAATCTCAGATTGTCCCATTTGGCGCGGGCACACCCCCGATGTGAGTGGTGGTGGGGGAGGTCCCGTATGTGTTTGAGTATAGGATGTATATATGAGTTAGATAGGTAGAAGATGCATGTGTTAGTGTGTATTTGTGATACATATTAAGAGCCTAATGACCGAAGTTAAAAATCGTTCAATTGCCCCCATTACCCTCCTAAACCCCCCTCATTAATCATTTGTAGTTGTAGGTATAATATTCGGAAGCTTTAGTTCTGACAGTTTTAGTTTTTCGGTAATTATCACTTAAAAGCAATCGCTTTAAGTCACAACGCTCAACGCCTGCAACTGCAGGATTCTAAGGGGATAGGGTCTCTCTTTTAGGGGCTTTGATAAGTACTTGGTAGTGTCTGGGCATGCATATATGAGTGATACCAGGTTCATCGTTCATATATACTAATATCCGGTACTATAACGACAGCTATATGATATAGCAGTTACATGATATTGCCTATAAGGAAACTTTGAACATGCATATCTTGGTCAGTTTTCAACTGATTGTTTTGAAATAAAAAAATTGTATAGTTTTTAATATGCGAGAATTAATAAAAAGTTGTGCTATTGGTCCGAACATAGTGATTTGGCCAAAAAACGGCGATTTAAAATTTAGTCTGATATGGTTTAGCATGTTTAAATTTAAAAAAATTAAAATTTGAAATCAAACGGCACTGGCAAATTGAATTTTCCACCTTTTTTATTCTTTGCATTTTTTCGATACAATGCACCCCTAAGGCTGTAGGTCTGACTAAAGATTTCCAGGGGGGGGGGGGATGAATGCATACTAAGGTGAAACCGTTACCATGGCGAACACCATGTACTCTTTGCCTCAACTTAGAAAAAAACGTGCTGCGTTGTAAAGAACAGGGTCTGTAGTATCCAAAAACCGCAAAAAACCGCATCTGGCTAATGCGGTTTTTTCACAATTAATTTACAGGTTTTTAAAGGTTTTCCATCGGTTTTTTGGATGGGTGACGGGACTTGACCGGTTTTTAAAGTTTAAACGTACAGAAAACCAAAAAACCTTGCTGCGTTGTAAAGAACAGGGTCTGTAGTATCCAAAAACCGCAAAAAACCGCATCTGGCTAATGCGGTTTTTTCACAATTAATTTACAGGTTTTTAAAGGTTTTCCATCGGTTTTTTGGATGGGTGACGAGACTTGACCGGTTTTTTGGGTCTAAACGTTCACGAAACTAAAAAAAACTTGCTGCGTTGTAAAAAACAGGGTCTGTAGTATTCAAAAACCGCAAAAAACCGCATCTGGCTAATGCGGTTTTTTCACAATTAATTTACAGGTTTTTAAAGGTTTTCCATCGGTTTTTTGGATGGGTGACGGGACTTGACCGGTTTTTAAAGTTTAAACGTACATAAAATCAAAAAACCTTGCTGCGTTGTAAAGAACAGGGTCTGTAGTATCCAAAAACCCCAAAAAGCAGCATTTGGCTAATGCGGTTTTTTCACAATTAATTTACAGCTTTTTAAAGGTTTTTTATCGGTTTTTTGAATGGGTGAAGGGACTTGACCGGTTTTTTGGGTTTAAACGTACAGAAAACCAAAACAACTTGCTGCGTTTTAAAAAAACAGGGTCAGTAGTATCCAAAAACCGCAAAAAACCGCATCTGGCTAATGCGGTTTTTTCACAATTAATTTACAGGTTTTTAAAGGATTTCCATCGGCTTTTGGTGTTTAAAAGTACACGAAACCTAAAAACCTTTCTGCGTTTTAAACAACAGGGTCAGAAGTATCCAAAAACCGCAAAAAACCGCATCTGGCTAATGCGGTTTTTTCACAATTAATTTACAGGTTTTTAAAGGTTTTCCATCGGTTTTTTGGATGGGTGACGGGACTTGGCCGGTTTTTTGGGTTTAAGCGTACAGAAAACCAAAAACTCTTGTTGCGTTTTAAAAAACAGGGTCAGTAGTATCAAAAAACCGCAAAAAACCGCACCTAAGTCTGGCTGTTTTGTCACAATGAATTTTTAAAAATTTTTTACCGGGTTTTTGGAAAAGTGAGGCGCGCGGCAGGTTTTTAGGTTTAAACGTACTCAAAACCAAAAAAAACTTTTTCCACTATAAAGTACAGGTTATTAGGTCTTTAGCGACACCAAAAACCGCACCTAAGTCTGGCCGTTTTGTCACATTGAATTTTTAAAGTTTTTTTACCGGGTTTTTGGAAAAGTGAGGCGCGCGGCGGGTTTTTAGGTTTAAACGTACTCAAAACCAAAAAAAACTTTTTCCACTATAAAGTACAGGTTATTAGGTCTTTAGCGACCCGAAAAAACCGCACCTAAATCTGGCCGTTTTGTCACAATGAATTTTTAAAATTTTTTACCGGGTTTTTGGAAAAGTGAGGCGCGCGGCGGGTTTTTAGGTTTAAACGTACTCAAAACCAAAAAAACTTTTTCCACTATAAAGTACAGGTTATTAGGTCTTTAGCGAGCCCAAAAAACCGCACCTAAGTCTGGCCGTTTTGTCACAATGAATTTTTAAAGTTTTTTTACCGGGTTTTTGGAAAAGTGAGGCGCGCGGCGGGTTTATAGGTTTAAACGTACTCAAAACCAAAACAACTTGCTGCGTTGTAAAGAACAGGGTCTGTAGTATCCAAAAACCGCAAAAAGCAGCATTTGGCTAATGCGGTTTTTTCACAATTAATTTACAGGTTTTTAAAGGATTTCCATCGGTTTTTTGTGTTTAAAAGTACACGAAACCTAAAAACCTTGCTGCGTTTTAAACAACAGGGTCAGAAGTATCCAAAAACCGCAAAAAACCGCATCTGGCTAATGCGGTTTTTTCACAATTAATTTACAGGTTTTTAAAGGTTTTCCATCAGTTTTTTGGATGGGTGACGAGACTTGACCGGTTTTTTGGGTCTAAACGTTCACGAAACTAAAAAAAACTTGCTGCGTTGTAAAGAACAGGGTCTGTAGTATTCAAAAACCGCAAAAAACCGCATCTGGCTAATGCGGTTTTTTCACAATTAATTTACAGGTTTTTAAAGGTTTTCCACCGGTTTTTTGGATGGGTGACGGGACTTGACCGGTTTTTAAAGTTTAAACGTACAGAAAACCAAAAAACCTTGCTGCGTTTTAAAGAACAGGGTCTGTAGTATCCAAAAACCGCAAAAAACCGCATCTGGCTAATGCGGTTTTTTCACAATTAATTTACAGGTTTTTAAAGGTTTTCCATCGGTTTTTTGGATGGGTGACGAGACTTGACCGGTTTTTTGGGTCTAAACGTTCACGAAACTAAAAAAAACTTGCTGCGTTGTAAAGAACAGGGTCTGTAGTATCCAAAAACCGCAAAAACCCGCATTTGGCTAATGCGGTTTTTTCACAATTAATTTACAGGTTTTTAAAGGTTTTCCATCGGTTTTTTGGATGTGTGACGGGACTTGACCGGTTTTTAGGGTTTAAACGTACAGAAAACCAAAAAAACGTGCTGCGTTGTAAAGAACAGGGTCTGTAGTATCCAAAAACCGCAAAAACCCGCATCTGGCTAATGCGGTTTTTTCACAATTAATTTACAGGTTTTTAAAGGTTTTCCATCGGTTTTTTGGATGGGTGACGAGACTTGACCGGTTTTTTGGGTTTAAACGTTCACGAAACTAAAAAAAAACTTGCTTCGTTGTAAAGAACAGGGTCTGTAGTAGTCAAAAACCGCAAAAAACCGCATCTGGCTAATGCGGTTTTTTCACAATTAATTTACAGGTTTTTAAAGGTTTTCCATCGGTTTTTTGGATGGGTGACGGGACTTGACCGGTTTTTTGGGTTTAGACGTACAGAAAACCAAAAAACCTTGCTGCGTTTTAGAAAACAGGGTCTGTAGTATCCAAAAACCGCAAAAAACTGCAAAAAACCGCATCTAGCTAATGCGCTTTTTTCACAATTAATTTACAGTTTTTTAAACGTTTCCATCGGTTTTTTTGGATGGGTGACGGGACTTGACCGGTTGTTAGGGTTTAAACGTACAGAAAACCAAAAAAACTTGCTGCGTTGTAAAGAACAGGGTCTGTAGTATCCAAAAACCGCAAAAAACCGCATCTGGCTAATGCGGTTTTTTTCTAGGGGAGGCGATAAAAAACCATAGCAACGATGGTTTTCGCGAACGCTAGATATGCATTCGCACCTACTTCCAAAATCTTTAGAACGACCTACAGCCTTGATCTTTCGACAAAAACTGTCGCGGTTTTTTTCATCGATCGATAAATGACGAGTAGTTGTGCCGCTCGGGGGTCAAAATTGAAAAAAGTTCATTCCTTCATGCTTAAAACTCGATTTTTAATTTTAAAATCGTTCTTAACAGTATTTTTAATGTGACTAGACCGCTACAAAATTGAAATTATTAAGCGAAATTTAATTCTACAATTTATTAAACCAACATTTTAAAATTCGATTGAGAACAAACATACATATCGATTTTTAAATGCATCCGGTTTATGGAATTTTTATTATGGGGTTTTAAACATTACATTTGCATTTAAAAATAGCACATTAAGATTCCTTGACAACGTAGCCTCAACGTCCGTTGGCAAGCAATCTTGGCAATAATATTGTTGAATTAGGAAGCAAATGCCTATAATTCTGAAATTAGACTACACAATAAATTATTTTTAGTAATTACAATGTATACATACATAATATAATGTTAAACTAACCTAACCTAACATAACCAAAACATAATGCGAATGAATTGTCTGTCTGTAAAGAGCTTATTTTGCGAACGGCTCAATTTTTTGAATTTTTAGCCCGAGTCAGGGCTTATGGAATCATGCTGTCCGTCCGTCTGTCCGTGACACGCTAGCGGCCAAACAACTGGACCGAAATTTGGGACACTTGAGTATTTTGCAAATGCGAAGGCTAAGTTCGAAGGTGGGAAAAATTGGTCGATCGATTGACCCCGTGGGGGTCATGCAAAATAGTGTTACCAAGTGAATAGGTTTAAAATACAGACAAATTGAAGCATCCTGACTCGGGCTTTTATACACTGCACACTGTAGGTTTTATTTTGCGGAATCATTACGGACCTTCAGTCGGAGGTCAAGTTTGTACTGGAGTAATGTAGGTCAAAAATTTTTCAAGAGTCAGGAGCAGCACGGGCTTGATCATACAATATCACAGTATTTCACACCCACCATTTGTGATACAAAGATGGAAAGTTATTTTCAAGGGCTATTCATGATGTATGTGATTTCATGACCGGTGAGAGGGTGTTAATTAGGTCCAATTACAAACCCCTATGTGTGATACGTCATTTGGAAACTATGATCAAATACTTAAAAATGACGTATGTGGTTTTGCTCTGCGGTAAGGGTAACTCGGGGTTTTCAACACTTATATCTGCATTTGAAACATGTTGAAAAAAAGTTCAAAAATCACTAAAAAGAATAAAATAAAAAAACCTCCAAAAGGGAAAAGTGTTTCTAGGGGAGGGCGCACCAAAAAGAATAAAACAAGATTGTCTTAATTTTGTAGTTACGATTTAAATACTAGTACTTAATTTTAATAAATGTGCCCATTTAACATTATAACAATACCGTCGACCCGGCCAACAGGGACCATTTAAATGGCTAATCACGGTTACGAATGATTCTAAAACAGCCCATACTAACATTATTAAATTAAAATTTTTTATAATGATAATTAATTTATAATTCAAGCCGGTTAAAAAAGCTGAAATACGATATTTAGTATTAATAGGTAATCTTCTATATTTAGGATTGGATTTGACTCGAAATATCCTTTTTCGTATTTGTCCATGTTAAAACGTTCATTTCTATAATTCCTAGATACAGATCCCATTTAAGAAAATGTAATCATTATTTACAGTGTTGTAATAAAGTTCAGATTATGGATTAGCGGATCTACAAGGAACACCCAAACGTACCCGGACGTCAAATCACATTTAACATTGTTGCCTGAAACATTAATGAAGTTTTAATACAAAATCATATATTGCCCTAATCATAGACCTAATTCTGACATCGTTGAATAGCAATTCTATTGAACAATGTATGACACAATTGACAAAGTGTGATCTCTAACTATACCCTGTTACCTTTTAACATAAGCGGCCATCCCAACGACTTAAGTTTTGCGTTTAAAGTCGTAAAATTACCATTTATTAAAAAAATTAACATGCCTCAAACAAATAGTAAAATCATATGCGTAACTGAATTGAACCAGATAACGCCTTCGTACAATGTATGATGATATTTCATCTTCAATGTCCTAGATAGAAATTTGCTAGCTAGGTTTCTAAAAAAATATTTAAAAACTATCAGTGAAACTGTTCTGGAATTAGAGACGAACAGCCGGTTGTCCCCATTTGTTAAACTCTTGCATGCGTATATAAAAAACAGGTGAAACTTTGATCTAACGTCAAAACATGTTACGTCATTGACCGTCAAGTTATACAAGTTTATGCATAGCATAGTTCTCGCATTTTCAAAACTATGGAGTATAGTTATGGACTTCAAAGTAAGGGGTTTTGCCCCGGGTCGGTAATTGCTCTTGATTGTATGGGGATTTTAATGTGTTAGAAGCGTGAAGTTACTAATATTTTAGAATAAGAACTTTTCATGAAAGTCTAACTGTTGGAACCCCCCCCTCCCCTGACGGCCGGGTCGAAGGTATCGTTATAATGTTAAATGGGCACATTTATTAAAATTAAGTACTAGTATTTAAATCGTAACTACAAAATTAAGACAATCTTGTTTTATTCTTTTTGGTGCGCCCTCCCCTAGAAACACTTTTCCCTTTTGGAGGTTTTTTTATTCACAATTAATTTACAGGTTTTTAAAGGTTTTCCATCGGTTTTTTGGATGTGTGACGGGACTTGACCGGTTTTTAGGGTTTAAACGTACAGAAAACCAAAAAAACGTGCTGCGTTGTAAAGAACAGAGTCTGTAGTATCCAAAAACCGCAAAAAACCGCATCTGGCTAATGCGGTTTTTTCACAATTAATTTACAGGTTTTTAAAGGTTTTCCATCGGTTTTTTGGATGTGTGACGGGACTTGACCGGTTTTTAGGGTTTAAACGTACAGAAAACCAAAAAACGTGCTGCGTTGTAAAGAACAGGGTCTGTAGTATCCAAAAACCGCAAAAAACCGCATCTGGCTAATGCGGTTTTTTCACAATTAATTTACAGGTTTTTAAAGGTTTTCCATCGGTTTTTTGGATGGGTGACGAGACTTGACCGGTTTTTTGGGTTTAAACGTTCACGAAACTAAAAAAAAACTTGCTGCGTTGTAAAGAACAGGGTCTGTAGTATTCAAAAACCGCAAAAAACCGCATCTGGCTAATGCGGTTTTTTCACAATTAATTTACAGGTTTTTAAAGGTTTTCCATCGGTTTTTTGGATGGGTGACGGGACTTGACCGGTTTTTTGGGTTTAAAAGTACAGAAAACCAAAAAACCTTGCTGCGTTTTAGAAAACAGGGTCTGTAGTATCCAAAAACCGCAAAAAACTGCAAAAAACCGCATCTAGCTAATGCGCTTTTTTCACAATTAATTTACAGTTTTTTAAACGTTTCCATCGGTTTTTTGGATGGGTGACGGGACTTGACCGGGTTTTTGGATTTAAGCGTACAGAAACCAAAAACTCTTGTTGCGTTTTAAAGAACAGGGTCTGTAGTATCCAAAAACCGCAAAAACCCGCATCTGGCTAATGCGGTTTTTTCACAATTAATTTACGGGTTTTTAAAGGTTTTCCATCGGTTTTTTGGATGGGTGACAGGACTTGACCAATTTTTAGGGTTTAAACGTACAGAAAACCAAAAAAACGTGCTGCGTTGTAAAGAACAGGGTCTGTAGTATCCAAAAACCGCAAAAAACCGCATCTGGCTAATGCGGTTTTTTCACAATTAATTTACAGGTTTTTAAAGGTTTTCCATCGGTTTTTTGGATGGGTGACGGGACTTGACCGGTTTTTTGGGTTTAAACGTTCACGAAACTAAAAAAACTTGCTGCGTTGTAAAGAACAGGGTCTGTAGTATTCAAAAACCGGAAAAATCCGCATCTGGCTAATGCGGTTTTTTCACAATTAATTTACAGGTTTTTAAAGGTTTTCCATCGGTTTTTTGGATGGGTGACGGGACTTGACCGGTTTTTAAAGTTTAAACGTTCACGAAACTAAAAAAACTTGCTGCGTTGTAAAGAACAGGGTCTGTAGTATCCATAAACCCCAAAAAACCGCATCTGGCTAATGCGGTTTTTTCACAATTAATTTACAGGTTTTTTAAGGTTTTCCATCGGTTTTTTGGATGGGTGACGGTACTTGACCGGTTTTTTGGGTTTAACCCGTCCATTACCAACGTGTGCGACATTCGTCTACACCGCTACTTATCGTCCTGTAGCTTCAAAACGGATAAGCTAGAAAAATCGAGCGTTTAGGACATCCTCAAAAAAACGTTTTGACATAATTTTCGAAAAAAAAATTTCAAAAATTTTGAAAACTGGGGTTTTTAAAAATTGAAAAGTCCAACAAAACGGACATTTTCTCTTTAAAATGGGGATAAGTGACACAATATAGATGCTTTTCCAATACCGCCAAAGACCATGGTCAGGGCCGGTAGTTCAAGTGGAACTGACAATTGACCCCAGTAGGCAAAAATAAACAATGACGACCCCAAACATGTCAAACGCTTATACAAATGGGTAAAACTGTTGCAGAACGCTTTCAGACGCTTCCAGCGTCGACTTTCAAACAATCATGATTTGACAGTGAAAAATCGCAGTATCTTATAAAATGAGGTCAAAAGAATGACACAGATGTAAGAAACCACACTTGATCGCTTTTTGACGCTTCCAGCGTCGAAATGATATGATTGTCGTTTGACATTTCAAAAACGCTTACCCCTACAAATTTGACTTTGAGACTATAGCATTGAGAATAAAGTACCCCGAAACGCCTTCAGACGCTTCCAGCGTTCTTTGTTGCCACCATTGTTGCCACAAAATTTGCCGTCAATTTGTTGCGGAAAATGTTGCCACTGTCAATTTTGGTGCCATAAACATAACTTAGAATCAAATGTCGCTACCACGTAAATTAGAAAATCATTATTGCAATATTATTTTGTTGCCATAATGCAAATTAGAAAATCAGTGCTGCAATATTATTTTGTTGCCATAATGCAAATTAGAAAATCAGTGCTGCAATATTATTTTGTTGCCATAAAATGTTGCCACCATGCAAATTAGAAAATAAGTGCTGCAATATTATTTTGTTGCCATAAAATGTTGCCACCATGCAAATTAGAAAATCAGTGCTGCAATATTATTTTGTTGCCATAAAATGTTGCCACCTTGCAAATTAGAAAATAAGTGCTGCACTATTTTGTTGTTGCCACAAAATGTTGCCGCCGTGTAAATTCGAAAAATAAAAGTGCAGGCACTACCATTTAGTTGACGCCAAGTAAATTATAAAAATAAGTGCTGCAATATTATTTTGTTGCTACCTTGAAAATTAGAAAATAAGTGCTAAACTAATATTTTACCGCCATCAAAAACTACCAAATATGTAAATTAGAAAAATAAAAGGGCAGCGACTATTATTTAGTTGATACCAAATGCTGATGCCACGTAACCTAAATTAGAAACATAAGTCCTGGCAGTATTACTTTGTGGCCACCACGTAAATTAGAAAAATTAAAGTGCTGTCATTAATATTTAGTTGCCACCAAATGTTGCCACAGCGTAAATTAGTCCTGTGGTAACCAAACAATAGTGGCAACACTTTCAATCTAAATTAAGTGATGGCAACAAAATAATTACGATAGCACTTTTTTTAGTTACGCGATGGCAACAAAATAATGGTGGCTACACTCTTATTCTTCTAATTGTAAGCTCCATGGTGGCAACATTTTGTGGCAACGAAATCGACTGTGGCAACACTTTTATTCTTCTAATTGTAAGCTCCATGGTGGCAACATTTTGTGGCAACGAAATCGACGGTGGCAACACTTTTATTCTTCTAATTGTAAGCTCCATGGTGGCAACATTTTGTGGCAACGAAATCGACGGTGGCAACACTTTTGTTTTCCAAAGTCCTACAGCGGCAACGTGTGGTGGCAACATAAAATCCAGTGGCAACTTTTGATGTAACAAATTGACTGTAGCAGCGTTTTATGGCAACAATTGTGGCGCATTAAAGCGTCGTATGTTGTATTTCGAATATGGCTTAAGCTCTATAGAGTTTTATATAGCTTTGGACGACTTTATGCAGTCAAAAGTATGCTTTTGAAAAAAAGACGCTTCGACGCTTATAAGCGTGCAAAAGCAATGTGGGTCAAATTTGAAGTTTTTTGTCAACGTTTACAATTTTCATTACGTTTTTGACGACTTCCATTTTCTAAATCGAGTTTTTTTTAATTCGACGCTGGGACGCTTAGCAGCGTATGAAAGCGTCATCTGTGATATAAGGTATACCAGCGTCTATGGTCGTTTTTAATAAAAATTTATAGTTGTACAGCGTCGAAAGTTGTGTTTGAGGAGTTTGGGGTTCTAGTAAGGGGATGGGCATTTCCACTGCCGTCCCTGTTTTACTGTGTAGACAATTGTCGCACACGTTGGGTGAATATGAAAATAAAAGCCTTGGGAATGGTCGGGTTAAACGTACTCAAAACCAAAACAACTTGCTGCGTTTTAAAAAACAGGGTCTGTAGTATCCAAAAACCGCAAAAAGCAGCATTTGGCTAATGCGGTTTTTTCACAATTAATTTACAGCTTTTTAAAGGTTTTCCATCGGTTTTTTGAATGGGTGAAGGGACTTGACCGGTTTTTTGGGTTTAAACGTACAGAAAACCAAAACAACTTGCTGCGTTTTAAAAAACAGGGTCAGTAGTATCCAAAAACCGCAAAAAACCGCATCTGGCTAATGCGGTTTTTTCACAATTAATTTACAGGTTTTTAAAGGATTTCCATCGGTTTTTTGTGTTTAAAAGTACACGAAACCTAAAAACCTTGCTGCGTTTTAAACAACAGGGTCAGAAGTATCCAAAAACCGCAAAAAACCGCATCTGGCTAATGCGGTTTTTTCACAATTAATTTACAGGTTTTTAAAGGGTTTCCATCGGTTTTTTGGATGGGTGACGGGACTTGGCCGGTTTTTTGGGTTTAAGCGTACAGAAAACCAAAAACTCTTGTTGCGTTTTAAAAAACAGGGTCAGTAGTATCAAAAAACCGCAAAAAGCAGCATTTGGCTAATGCGGTTTTTTCACAATTAATTTACAGCTTTTTAAAGGTTTTCCATCGGTTTTTTGGATGGGTGACGGGACTTGGCCGGTTTTTTGGGTTCAAGCGTACAGAAAACCAAAACAACTTGCTGCGTTTTAAAAAACAGGGTCAGTAGTATCCAAAAACCGCAAAAAACCGCATCTGGCTAATGCGGTTTTTTCACAATTAATTTACAGCTTTTTAAAGGTTTTCCATCGGTTTTTTGAATGGGTGAAGGGACTTGACCGGTTTTTTGGGTTTAAACGTACAGAAAACCAAAACAACTTGCTGCGTTTTAAAAAACAGGGTCAGTAGTATCCAAAAACCGCAAAAAACCGCATCTGGCTAATGCGGTTTTTTCACAATTAATTTACAGGTTTTTAAAGGATTTCCATCGGTTTTTTGTGTTTAAAAGTACACGAAACCTAAAAACCTTGCTGCGTTTTAAACAACAGGGTCAGAAGTATCCAAAAACCGCAAAAAACCGCATCTGGCTAATGCGGTTTTTTCACAATTAATTTACAGGTTTTTTAAGGTTTTCCATCGGTTTTTTGGATGGGTGACGGTACTTGACCGGTTTTTTGGGTTTAAACGTACTCAAAACCAAAACAACTTGCTGCGTTTTAAAAAACAGGGTCTGTAGTATCCAAAAACCGCAAAAAGCAGCATTTGGCTAATGCGGTTTTTTCACAATTAATTTACAGCTTTTTAAAGGTTTTCCATCGGTTTTTTGAATGGGTGAAGGGACTTGACCGGTTTTTTGGGTTTAAACGTACAGAAAACCAAAACAACTTGCTGCGTTTTAAAAAACAGGGTCAGTAGTATCCAAAAACCGCAAAAAACCGCATCTGGCTAATGCGGTTTTTTCACAATTAATTTACAGGTTTTTAAAGGATTTCCATCGCTTTTTTGTGTTTAAAAGTACACGAAACCTAAAAACCTTGCTGCGTTTTAAACAACAGGGTCAGAAGTATCCAAAAACCGCAAAAAACCGCATCTGGCTAATGCGGTTTTTTCACAATTAATTTACAGGTTTTTAAAGGTTTTCCATCGGTTTTTTGGATGGGTGACGGGACTTGGCCGGTTTTTTGGGTTTAAGCGTACAGAAAACCAAAAACTCTTGTTGCGTTTTAAAAAACAGGGTCAGTAGTATCAAAAAACCGCAAAAAACCGCACCTAAGTCTGGCTGTTTTGTCACAATGAATTTAAAAAAAAATTTTACCGGGTTTTTGGAAAAGTGAGGCGCGCGGCAGGTTTTTAGGTTTAAACGTACTCAAAACCAAAAAAAACTTTTTCCACTATAAAGTACAGGTTATTAGGTCTTTAGCGACACCAAAAACCGCACCTAAGTCTGGCCGTTTTGTCACATTGAATTTTTAAAGTTTTTTTACCGGGTTTTTGGAAAAGTGAGGCGCGCGGCGGGTTTTTAGGTTTAAACGTACTCAAAACAAAAAAAAACTTTTTCCACTATAAAGTACAGGTTATTAGGTCTTTAGCGACACGAAAAACCGCACCTAAGTCTGGCCGTTTTGTCACATTGAATTTTTAAAGTTTTTTTACCGGGTTTTTGGAAAAGTGAGGCGCGCGGCGGGTTTTTAGGTTTAAACGTACTCAAAACAAAAAAAAACTTTTTCCACAATAAAGTACAGGTTATTAGGTCTTTAGCGACCCCAAAAAACCGCACCTAAGTCTGGCCGTTTTGTCACAATGAATTTTTAAAGTTTTTTTACCGGGTTTTTGGAAAAGTGAGGCGCGCGGCGGGTTTTTAGGTTTAAACGTACTCAAAACCAAACAAAACTTTTTCCACTATAAAGTACAGGTTATTAGGTCTTTAGCCACCCCAAAAAACCGCACCTAAGTCTGGCCGTTTTGTCACAATGAATTTTTAAAGTTTTTTTACCGGGTTTTTGGAAAAGTGAGGCGCGCGGCGGGTTTTTAGGTTTAAACGTACTCAAAACCAAAAAAAACTTTTTCCACTATAAAGTACAGGTTATTAGATCTTTAGCGACCCCAAAAAACCGCACCTAAATCTGGCCGTTTTGTCACAATGAATTTTTAAAGTTTTTTACCGGGTTTTTGGAAAAGTGAGGCGCGCGGCATGTTTTTAGGTTTAAACGTACTCAAAACCAAAAAAAACTTTTTCCACTATAAAGTACAGGTTATTAGGTCTTTAGCGACACGAAAAACCGCACCTAAGTCTGGCCGTTTTGTCACATTGAATTTTTAAAGTTTTTTTACCGGGTTTTTGGAAAAGTGAGGCGCGCGGCGGGTTTTTAGGTTTAAACGTACTCAAAACAAAAAAAACTTTTTCCACAATAAAGTACAGGTTATTAGGTCTTTAGCGACCCCAAAAAACCGCACCTAAGTCTGGCCGTTTTGTCACAATGAATTTTTAAAGTTTTTTTACCGGGTTTTTGGAAAAGTGAGGCGCGCGGCGGGTTTTTAGGTTTAAACGTACTCAAAACCAAACAAAACTTTTTCCACTATAAAGTACAGGTTATTAGGTCTTTAGCCACCCCAAAAAACCGCACCTAAGTCTGGCCGTTTTGTCACAATGAATTTTTAAAGTTTTTTACCGGGTTTTTGGAAAAGTGAGGCGCGCGGCGGGTTTTTAGGTTTAAACGTACTCAAAACCAAAAAAAACTTTTTCCACTATAAAGTACAGGTTATTAGGTCTTTAGCGACACGAAAAACCGCACCTAAGTCTGGCCGTTTTGTCACATTGAATTTTTAAAGTTTTTTTACCGGGTTTTTGGAAAAGTGAGGCGCGCGGCGGGTTTTAGGTTTAAACGTACTCAAAACAAAAAAAAACTTTTTCCACAATAAAGTACAGGTTATTAGGTCTTTAGCGACCCCAAAAAACCGCACCTAAGTCTGGCCGTTTTGTCACAATGAATTTTTAAAGTTTTTTTACCGGGTTTTTGGAAAAGTGAGGCGCGCGGCGGGTTTTTAGGTTTAAACGTACTCAA
Organism: Desoria tigrina; assembly: GCA_906901685.1. Classification (NCBI taxonomy): domain Eukaryota; kingdom Metazoa; phylum Arthropoda; class Collembola; order Entomobryomorpha; family Isotomidae; genus Desoria; species Desoria tigrina. Next base: position 28,750 of record CAJQTU010000120.1, read on the forward strand.
AACCAAACAAAACTTTTTCCACTATAAAGTACAGGTTATTAGGTCTTTAGCCACCCCAAAAATCCGCACCTAAGTCTGGCCGTTTTGTCACAATGAATTTTTAAAGTTTTTTTACCGGGTTTTGGAAAAGTGAGGCGCGCGGCGGGTTTTTAGGTTTAAACGTACTCAAAACCAAAAAAAACTTTTTCCACTATAAAGTACAGGTTATTAGATCTTTAGCGACCCCAAAAAACCGCACCTAAATCTGGCCGTTTTGTCACAATGAATTTTTAAAGTTTTTTACCGGGTTTTTGGAAAAGTGAGGCGCGCGGCATGTTTTTAGGTTTAAACGTACTCAAAACCAAAAAAAACTTTTTCCACTATAAAGTACAGGTTATTAGGTCTTTAGCGACACGAAAAACCGCACCTAAGTCTGGCCGTTTTGTCACATTGAATTTTTAAAGTTTTTTTACCGGGTTTTTGGAAAAGTGAGGCGCGCGGCGGGTTTTTAGGTTTAAACGTACTCAAAACAAAAAAAAACTTTTTCCACAATAAAGTACAGGTTATTAGGTCTTTAGCGACCCCAAAAAACCGCACCTAAGTCTGGCCGTTTTGTCACAATGAATTTTTAAAGTTTTTTTACCGGGTTTTTGGAAAAGTGAGGCGCGCGGCGGGTTTTTAGGTTTAAACGTACTCAAAACCAAACAAAACTTTTTCCACTATAAAGTACAGGTTATTAGGTCTTTAGCCACCCCAAAAAACCGCACCTAAGTCTGGCCGTTTTGTCACAATGAATTTTTAAAGTTTTTTTACCGGGTTTTTGGAAAAGTGAGGCGCGCGGCGGGTTTTTAGGTTTAAACGTACTCAAAACCAAAAAAAACTTTTTCCACTATAAAGTACAGGTTATTAGATCTTTAGCGACCCCAAAAAACCGCACCTAAATCTGGCCGTTTTGTCACAATGAATTTTTAAAGTTTTTTACCGGGTTTTTGGAAAAGTGAGGCGCGCGGCATGTTTTTAGGTTTAAACGTACTCAAAACCAAAAAAAACTTTTTCCACTATAAAGTACAGGTTATTAGGTCTTTAGCGACACCAAAAACCGCACCTAAGTCTGGCCGTTTTGTCACATTGAATTTTTAAAGTTTTTTTACCGGGTTTTTGGAAAAGTGAGGCGCGCGGCGGGTTTTTAGGTTTAAACGTACTCAAAACAAAAAAAAAAACTTTTTCCACAATAAAGTACAGGTTATTAGGTCTTTAGCGACCCCAAAAAACCGCACCTAAGTCTGGCCGTTTTGTCACAATGAATTTTTAAAGTTTTTTTACCGGGTTTTTGGAAAAGTGAGGCGCGCGGCGGGTTTTTAGGTTTAAACGTACTCAAAACCAAACAAAACTTTTTCCACTATAAAGTACAGGTTATTAGGTCTTTAGCGACCCCAAAAAACCGCACCTAAGTCTGGCCGTTTTGTCACAATGAATTTTTAAAGTTTTTTTACAGGGTTTTTGGAAAAGTGAGGCGCGCGGCGGGTTTTTAGGTTTAAACGTACTCAAATCCAAAAAAAACTTTTTCCACTATAAAGTACAGGTTATTAGGTCTTTAGCGACACCAAAAACCACACCTAAGTCTGGTCGTTTTGTCACAATGAATTTTTAAAGTTTTTTTACCGGGTTTTTGGAAAAGTGAGGCGCGCGGCGGATTTTTAGGTTTAAACGTACTCAAAACCAAAAAAAACTTTTTCCACTATAAAGTACAGGTTATTAGGTCTTTAGCGACACCAAAAACCGCACCTAAGTCTGGTCGTTTTGTCACAATGAATTTTTAAAGTTTTTTTACCGGGTTTTTGGAAAAGTGAGGCGCGCGGCGGGTTTTTAGGTTTAAACGTACTCAAAACAAAAAACAACTTTTTCCACTATAAAGTACAGGTTATTAGGTCTTTAGCCACCCAAAAAAACCGCACCTAAGTCTGGCCGTTTTGTCACATTGAATTTTTAAAGTTTTTTTACCGGGTTTTTGGAAAAATGAGGCGCGCGGCGGGTTTTTAGGTTTAAACGTACTCAAAACCAAAAAAAAACGTTTTCCACTATAAAGTACAGGTTATTAGGTCTTTAGCGACACCAAAAACCGCACCTAAGTCTGGTCGTTTTGTCACATTGAATTTTTAAAATTTTTTTACCGGGTTTTTTGAAAAATGAGGCGCGCGGCGGGTTT